>OZ024808.1:0-2500 GCA_964017045.1 Omphiscola glabra | reverse complement strand
TAGGGTTAGGGTTAGGGTTAGGGTTAGGGTTAGGGTTAGGGTTAGGGTTAGGGTTAGGGTTAGGGTTAGGGTTAGGGTTAGGGTTAGGGTTAGGGTTAGGGTTAGGGTTAGGGTTAGGGTTAGGGTTAGGGTTAGGGTTAGGGTTAGGGTTAGGGTTAGGGTTAGGGTTAGGGTTAGGGTTAGGGTTAGGGTTAGGGTTAGGGTTAGGGTTAGGGTTAGGGTTAGGGTTAGGGTTAGGGTTAGGGTTAGGGTTAGGGTTAGGGTTAGGGTTAGGGTTAGGGTTAGGGTTAGGGTTAGGGTTAGGGTTAGGGTTAGGGTTAGGGTTAGGGTTAGGGTTAGGGTTAGGGTTAGGGTTAGGGTTAGGGTTAGGGTTAGGGTTAGGGTTAGGGTTAGGGTTAGGGTTAGGGTTAGGGTTAGGGTTAGGGTTAGGGTTAGGGTTAGGGTTAGGGTTAGGGTTAGGGTTAGGGTTAGGGTTAGGGTTAGGGTTAGGGTTAGGGTTAGGGTTAGGGTTAGGGTTAGGGTTAGGGTTAGGGTTAGGGTTAGGGTTAGGGTTAGGGTTAGGGTTAGGGTTAGGGTTAGGGTTAGGGTTAGGGTTAGGGTTAGGGTTAGGGTTAGGGTTAGGGGTTAGGGTTAGGGTTAGGGTTAGGGTTAGGGTTAGGGTTAGGGTTAGGGTTAGGGTTAGGGTTAGGGTTAGGGTTAGGGTTAGGGTTAGGGTTAGGGTTAGGGTTAGGGTTAGGGTTAGGGTTAGGGTTAGGGTTAGGGTTAGGGTTAGGGTTAGGGTTAGGGTTAGGGTTAGGGTTAGGGTTAGGGTTAGGGTTAGGGTTAGGGTTAGGGTTAGGGTTAGGGTTAGGGTTAGGGTTAGGGTTAGGGTTAGGGTTAGGGTTAGGGTTAGGGTTAGGGTTAGGGTTAGGGTTAGGGTTAGGGTTAGGGTTAGGGTTAGGGTTAGGGTTAGGGTTAGGGTTAGGGTTAGGGTTAGGGTTAGGGTTAGGGTTAGGGTTAGGGTTAGGGTTAGGGTTAGGGTTAGGGTTAGGGTTAGGGTTAGGGTTAGGGTTAGGGTTAGGGTTAGGGTTAGGGTTAGGGTTAGGGTTAGGGTTAGGGTTAGGGTTAGGGTTAGGGTTAGGGTTAGGGTTAGGGTTAGGGTTAGGGTTAGGGTTAGGGTTAGGGTTAGGGTTAGGGTTAGGGTTAGGGTTAGGGTTAGGGTTAGGGTTAGGGTTAGGGTTAGGGTTAGGGTTAGGGTTAGGGTTAGGGTTAGGGTTAGGGTTAGGGTTAGGGTTAGGGTTAGGGTTAGGGTTAGGGTTAGGGTTAGGGTTAGGGTTAGGGTTAGGGTTAGGGTTAGGGTTAGGGTTAGGGTTAGGGTTAGGGTTAGGGTTAGGGTTAGGGTTAGGGTTAGGGTTAGGGTTAGGGTTAGGGTTAGGGTTAGGGTTAGGGTTAGGGTTAGGGTTAGGGTTAGGGTTAGGGTTAGGGTTAGGGTTAGGGTTAGGGTTAGGGTTAGGGTTAGGGTTAGGGTTAGGGTTAGGGTTAGGGTTAGGGTTAGGGTTAGG
Organism: Omphiscola glabra; assembly: GCA_964017045.1. Classification (NCBI taxonomy): domain Eukaryota; kingdom Metazoa; phylum Mollusca; class Gastropoda; family Lymnaeidae; genus Omphiscola; species Omphiscola glabra. The sequence continues at coordinate 959 of OZ024808.1, read as the reverse complement.
GTTAGGGTTAGGGTTAGGGTTAGGGTTAGGGTTAGGGTTAGGGTTAGGGTTAGGGTTAGGGTTAGGGTTAGGGTTAGGGTTAGGGTTAGGGTTAGGGTTAGGGTTAGGGTTAGGGTTAGGGTTAGGGTTAGGGTTAGGGTTAGGGTTAGGGTTAGGGTTAGGGTTAGGGTTAGGGTTAGGGTTAGGGTTAGGGTTAGGGTTAGGGTTAGGGTTAGGGTTAGGGTTAGGGTTAGGGTTAGGGTTAGGGTTAGGGTTAGGGTTAGGGTTAGGGTTAGGGTTAGGGTTAGGGTTAGGGTTAGGGTTAGGGTTCGGGTTAGGGTTAGGGTTAGGGTTAGGGTTAGGGTTAGGGTTAGGGTTAGGGTTAGGGTTAGGGTTAGGGTTAGGGTTAGGGTTAGGGTTAGGGTTAGGGTTAGGGTTAGGGTTAGGGTTAGGGTTAGGGTTAGGGTTAGGGTTAGGGTTAGGGTTAGGGTTAGGGTTAGGGTTAGGGTTAGGGTTAGGGTTAGGGTTAGGGTTAGGGTTAGGGTTAGGGTTAGGGTTAGGGTTAGGGTTAGGGTTAGGGTTAGGGTTAGGGTTAGGGTTAGGGTTAGGGTTAGGGTTAGGGTTAGGGTTAGGGTTAGGGTTAGGGTTAGGGTTAGGGTTAGGGTTAGGGTTAGGGTTAGGGTTAGGGTTAGGGTTAGGGTTAGGGTTAGGGTTAGGGTTAGGGTTAGGGTTAGGGTTAGGGTTAGGGTTAGGGTTAGGGTTAGGGTTAGGGTTAGGGTTAGGGTTAGGGTTAGGGTTAGGGTTAGGGTTAGGGTTAGGGTTAGGGTTAGGGTTAGGGTTAGGGTTAGGGTTAGGGTTAGGGTTAGGGTTAGGGTTAGGGTTAGGGTTAGGGTTAGGGTTAGGGTTAGGGTTAGGGTTAGGGTTAGGGTTAGGGTTAGGGTTAGGGTTAGGGTTAGGGTTAGGGTTAGGGTTAGGGTTAG
>OZ024807.1:32057117-32504306 GCA_964017045.1 Omphiscola glabra | reverse complement strand
ACCCTAACCCTAACCCTAACCCTAACCCTAACCCTAACCCTAACCCTAACCCTAACCCTAACCCTAACCCTAACCCTAACCCTAACCCTAACCCTAACCCTAACCCTAACCCTAACCCTAACCCTAACCCTAACCCTAACCCTAACCCTAACCCTAACCCTAACCCTAACCCTAACCCTAACCCTAACCCTAACCCTAACCCTAACCCTAACCCTAACCCTAACCCTAACCCTAACCCTAACCCTAACCCTAACCCTAACCCTAACCCTAACCCTAACCCTAACCCTAACCCTAACCCTAACCCTAACCCTAACCCTAACCCTAACCCTAACCCTAACCCTAACCCTAACCCTAACCCTAACCCTAACCCTAACCCTAACCCTAACCCTAACCCTAACCCTAACCCTAACCCTAACCCTAACCCTAACCCTAACCCTAACCCTAACCCTAACCCTAACCCTAACCCTAACCCTAACCCTAACCCTAACCCTAACCCTAACCCTAACCCTAACCCTAACCCTAACCCTAACCCTAACCCTAACCCTAACCCTAACCCTAACCCTAACCCTAACCCTAACCCTAACCCTAACCCTAACCCTAACCCTAACCCTAACCCTAACCCTAACCCTAACCCTAACCCTAACCCTAACCCTAACCCTAACCCTAACCCTAACCCTAACCCTAACCCTAACCCTAACCCTAACCCTAACCCTAACCCTAACCCTAACCCTAACCCTAACCCTAACCCTAACCCTAACCCTAACCCTAACCCTAACCCTAACCCTAACCCTAACCCTAACCCTAACCCTAACCCTAACCCTAACCCTAACCCTAACCCTAACCCTAACCCTAACCCTAACCCTAACCCTAACCCTAACCCTAACCCTAACCCTAACCCTAACCCTAACCCTAACCCTAACCCTAACCCTAACCCTAACCCTAACCCTAACCCTAACCCTAACCCTAACCCTAACCCTAACCCTAACCCTAACCCTAACCCTAACCCTAACCCTAACCCTAACCCTAACCCTAACCCTAACCCTAACCCTAACCCTAACCCTAACCCTAACCCTAACCCTAACCCTAACCCTAACCCTAACCCTAACCCTAACCCTAACCCTAACCCTAACCCTAACCCTAACCCTAACCCTAACCCTAACCCTAACCCTAACCCTAACCCTAACCCTAACCCTAACCCTAACCCTAACCCTAACCCTAACCCTAACCCTAACCCTAACCCTAACCCTAACCCTAACCCTAACCCTAACCCTAACCCTAACCCTAACCCTAACCCTAACCCTAACCCTAACCCTAACCCTAACCCTAACCCTAACCCTAACCCTAACCCTAACCCTAACCCTAACCCTAACCCTAACCCTAACCCTAACCCTAACCCTAACCCTAACCCTAACCCTAACCCTAACCCTAACCCTAACCCTAACCCTAACCCTAACCCTAACCCTAACCCTAACCCTAACCCTAACCCTAACCCTAACCCTAACCCTAACCCTAACCCTAACCCTAACCCTAACCCTAACCCTAACCCTAACCCTAACCCTAACCCTAACCCTAACCCTAACCCTAACCCTAACCCTAACCCTAACCCTAACCCTAACCCTAACCCTAACCCTAACCCTAACCCTAACCCTAACCCTAACCCTAACCCTAACCCTAACCCTAACCCTAACCCTAACCCTAACCCTAACCCTAACCCTAACCCTAACCCTAACCCTAACCCTAACCCTAACCCTAACCCTAACCCTAACCCTAACCCTAACCCTAACCCTAACCCTAACCCTAACCCTAACCCTAACCCTAACCCTAACCCTAACCCTAACCCTAACCCTAACCCTAACCCTAACCCTAACCCTAACCCTAACCCTAACCCTAACCCTAACCCTAACCCTAACCCTAACCCTAACCCTAACCCTAACCCTAACCCTAACCCTAACCCTAACCCTAACCCTAACCCTAACCCTAACCCTAACCCTAACCCTAACCCTAACCCTAACCCTAACCCTAACCCTAACCCTAACCCTAACCCTAACCCTAACCCTAACCCTAACCCTAACCCTAACCCTAACCCTAACCCTAACCCTAACCCTAACCCTAACCCTAACCCTAACCCTAACCCTAACCCTAACCCTAACCCTAACCCTAACCCTAACCCTAACCCTAACCCTAACCCTAACCCTAACCCTAACCCTAACCCTAACCCTAACCCTAACCCTAACCCTAACCCTAACCCTAACCCTAACCCTAACCCTAACCCTAACCCTAACCCTAACCCTAACCCTAACCCTAACCCTAACCCTAACCCTAACCCTAACCCTAACCCTAACCCTAACCCTAACCCTAACCCTAACCCTAACCCTAACCCTAACCCTAACCCTAACCCTAACCCTAACCCTAACCCTAACCCTAACCCTAACCCTAACCCTAACCCTAACCCTAACCCTAACCCTAACCCTAACCCTAACCCTAACCCTAACCCTAACCCTAACCCTAACCCTAACCCTAACCCTAACCCTAACCCTAACCCTAACCCTAACCCTAACCCTAACCCTAACCCTAACCCTAACCCTAACCCTAACCCTAACCCTAACCCTAACCCTAACCCTAACCCTAACCCTAACCCTAACCCTAACCCTAACCCTAACCCTAACCCTAACCCTAACCCTAACCCTAACCCTAACCCTAACCCTAACCCTAACCCTAACCCTAACCCTAACCCTAACCCTAACCCTAACCCTAACCCTAACCCTAACCCTAACCCTAACCCTAACCCTAACCCTAACCCTAACCCTAACCCTAACCCTAACCCTAACCCTAACCCTAACCCTAACCCTAACCCTAACCCTAACCCTAACCCTAACCCTAACCCTAACCCTAACCCTAACCCTAACCCTAACCCTAACCCTAACCCTAACCCTAACCCTAACCCTAACCCTAACCCTAACCCTAACCCTAACCCTAACCCTAACCCTAACCCTAACCCTAACCCTAACCCTAACCCTAACCCTAACCCTAACCCTAACCCTAACCCTAACCCTAACCCTAACCCTAACCCTAACCCTAACCCTAACCCTAACCCTAACCCTAACCCTAACCCTAACCCTAACCCTAACCCTAACCCTAACCCTAACCCTAACCCTAACCCTAACCCTAACCCTAACCCTAACCCTAACCCTAACCCTAACCCTAACCCTAACCCTAACCCTAACCCTAACCCTAACCCTAACCCTAACCCTAACCCTAACCCTAACCCTAACCCTAACCCTAACCCTAACCCTAACCCTAACCCTAACCCTAACCCTAACCCTAACCCTAACCCTAACCCTAACCCTAACCCTAACCCTAACCCTAACCCTAACCCTAACCCTAACCCTAACCCTAACCCTAACCCTAACCCTAACCCTAACCCTAACCCTAACCCTAACCCTAACCCTAACCCTAACCCTAACCCTAACCCTAACCCTAACCCTAACCCTAACCCTAACCCTAACCCTAACCCTAACCCTAACCCTAACCCTAACCCTAACCCTAACCCTAACCCTAACCCTAACCCTAACCCTAACCCTAACCCTAACCCTAACCCTAACCCTAACCCTAACCCTAACCCTAACCCTAACCCTAACCCTAACCCTAACCCTAACCCTAACCCTAACCCTAACCCTAACCCTAACCCTAACCCTAACCCTAACCCTAACCCTAACCCTAACCCTAACCCTAACCCTAACCCTAACCCTAACCCTAACCCTAACCCTAACCCGAACCCTAACCCTAACCCTAACCCTAACCCTAACCCTAACCCTAACCCTAACCCTAACCCTAACCCTAACCCTAACCCTAACCCTAACCCTAACCCTAACCCTAACCCTAACCCTAACCCTAACCCTAACCCTAACCCTAACCCTAACCCTAACCCTAACCCTAACCCTAACCCTAACCCTAACCCTAACCCTAACCCTAACCCTAACCCTAACCCTAACCCTAACCCTAACCCTAACCCTAACCCTAACCCTAACCCTAACCCTAACCCTAACCCTAACCCTAACCCTAACCCTAACCCTAACCCTAACCCTAACCCTAACCCTAACCCTAACCCTAACCCTAACCCTAACCCTAACCCTAACCCTAACCCTAACCCTAACCCTAACCCTAACCCTAACCCTAACCCTAACCCTAACCCTAACCCTAACCCTAACCCTAACCCTAACCCTAACCCTAACCCTAACCCTAACCCTAACCCTAACCCTAACCCTAACCCTAACCCTAACCCTAACCCTAACCCTAACCCTAACCCTAACCCTAACCCTAACCCTAACCCTAACCCTAACCCTAACCCTAACCCTAACCCTAACCCTAACCCTAACCCTAACCCTAACCCTAACCCTAACCCTAACCCTAACCCTAACCCTAACCCTAACCCTAACCCTAACCCTAACCCTAACCCTAACCCTAACCCTAACCCTAACCCTAACCCTAACCCTAACCCTAACCCTAACCCTAACCCTAACCCTAACCCTAACCCTAACCCTAACCCTAACCCTAACCCTAACCCTAACCCTAACCCTAACCCTAACCCTAACCCTAACCCTAACCCTAACCCTAACCCTAACCCTAACCCTAACCCTAACCCTAACCCTAACCCTAACCCTAACCCTAACCCTAACCCTAACCCTAACCCTAACCCTAACCCTAACCCTAACCCTAACCCTAACCCTAACCCTAACCCTAACCCTAACCCTAACCCTAACCCTAACCCTAACCCTAACCCTAACCCTAACCCTAACCCTAACCCTAACCCTAACCCTAACCCTAACCCTAACCCTAACCCTAACCCTAACCCTAACCCTAACCCTAACCCTAACCCTAACCCTAACCCTAACCCTAACCCTAACCCTAACCCTAACCCTAACCCTAACCCTAACCCTAACCCTAACCCTAACCCTAACCCTAACCCTAACCCTAACCCTAACCCTAACCCTAACCCTAACCCTAACCCTAACCCTAACCCTAACCCTAACCCTAACCCTAACCCTAACCCTAACCCTAACCCTAACCCTAACCCTAACCCTAACCCTAACCCTAACCCTAACCCTAACCCTAACCCTAACCCTAACCCTAACCCTAACCCTAACCCTAACCCTAACCCTAACCCTAACCCTAACCCTAACCCTAACCCTAACCCTAACCCTAACCCTAACCCTAACCCTAACCCTAACCCTAACCCTAACCCTAACCCTAACCCTAACCCTAACCCTAACCCTAACCCTAACCCTAACCCTAACCCTAACCCTAACCCTAACCCTAACCCTAACCCTAACCCTAACCCTAACCCTAACCCTAACCCTAACCCTAACCCTAACCCTAACCCTAACCCTAACCCTAACCCTAACCCTAACCCTAACCCTAACCCTAACCCTAACCCTAACCCTAACCCTAACCCTAACCCTAACCCTAACCCTAACCCTAACCCTAACCCTAACCCTAACCCTAACCCTAACCCTAACCCTAACCCTAACCCTAACCCTAACCCTAACCCTAACCCTAACCCTAACCCTAACCCTAACCCTAACCCTAACCCTAACCCTAACCCTAACCCTAACCCTAACCCTAACCCTAACCCTAACCCTAACCCTAACCCTAACCCTAACCCTAACCCTAACCCTAACCCTAACCCTAACCCTAACCCTAACCCTAACCCTAACCCTAACCCTAACCCTAACCCTAACCCTAACCCTAACCCTAACCCTAACCCTAACCCTAACCCTAACCCTAACCCTAACCCTAACCCTAACCCTAACCCTAACCCTAACCCTAACCCTAACCCTAACCCTAACCCTAACCCTAACCCTAACCCTAACCCTAACCCTAACCCTAACCCTAACCCTAACCCTAACCCTAACCCTAACCCTAACCCTAACCCTAACCCTAACCCTAACCCTAACCCTAACCCTAACCCTAACCCTAACCCTAACCCTAACCCTAACCCTAACCCTAACCCTAACCCTAACCCTAACCCTAACCCTAACCCTAACCCTAACCCTAACCCTAACCCTAACCCTAACCCTAACCCTAACCCTAACCCTAACCCTAACCCTAACCCTAACCCTAACCCTAACCCTAACCCTAACCCTAACCCTAACCCTAACCCTAACCCTAACCCTAACCCTAACCCTAACCCTAACCCTAACCCTAACCCTAACCCTAACCCTAACCCTAACCCTAACCCTAACCCTAACCCTAACCCTAACCCTAACCCTAACCCTAACCCTAACCCTAACCCTAACCCTAACCCTAACCCTAACCCTAACCCTAACCCTAACCCTAACCCTAACCCTAACCCTAACCCTAACCCTAACCCTAACCCTAACCCTAACCCTAACCCTAACCCTAACCCTAACCCTAACCCTAACCCTAACCCTAACCCTAACCCTAACCCTAACCCTAACCCTAACCCTAACCCTAACCCTAACCCTAACCCTAACCCTAACCCTAACCCTAACCCTAACCCTAACCCTAACCCTAACCCTAACCCTAACCCTAACCCTAACCCTAACCCTAACCCTAACCCTAACCCTAACCCTAACCCTAACCCTAACCCTAACCCTAACCCTAACCCTAACCCTAACCCTAACCCTAACCCTAACCCTAACCCTAACCCTAACCCTAACCCTAACCCTAACCCTAACCCTAACCCTAACCCTAACCCTAACCCTAACCCTAACCCTAACCCTAACCCTAACCCTAACCCTAACCCTAACCCTAACCCTAACCCTAACCCTAACCCTAACCCTAACCCTAACCCTAACCCTAACCCTAACCCTAACCCTAACCCTAACCCTAACCCTAACCCTAACCCTAACCCTAACCCTAACCCTAACCCTAACCCTAACCCTAACCCTAACCCTAACCCTAACCCTAACCCTAACCCTAACCCTAACCCTAACCCTAACCCTAACCCTAACCCTAACCCTAACCCTAACCCTAACCCTAACCCTAACCCTAACCCTAACCCTAACCCTAACCCTAACCCTAACCCTAACCCTAACCCTAACCCTAACCCTAACCCTAACCCTAACCCTAACCCTAACCCTAACCCTAACCCTAACCCTAACCCTAACCCTAACCCTAACCCTAACCCTAACCCTAACCCTAACCCCTAACCCTAACCCTAACCCTAACCCTAACCCTAACCCTAACCCTAACCCTAACCCTAACCCTAACCCTAACCCTAACCCTAACCCTAACCCTAACCCTAACCCTAACCCTAACCCTAACCCTAACCCTAACCCTAACCCTAACCCTAACCCTAACCCTAACCCTAACCCTAACCCTAACCCTAACCCTAAAAAATTAAATACATACATATCTATAAGAAAATAATTTTTTTTTAAAATACATACATATCTATAAGAAAATAATTTTAAAAAAATAAAAAACATACATATCTATAAGAGAATAATTTTAAAAAAATAAAATACATAAATATCTATAAGAAAATTATTTTTAAAAAATAAAATACATACATATATATAAGAAAATATTTTTTTAATGTAATATTTGGTGCAAATTATGTTTGATCAAACATCTTCAAAAATGAATTATGTGAAGTTAACACATTGAATGGGATTCATTGATAAACATTTGAAAGCCATTCTCTTGATTTGATGCAACCATTCCAAACCAAACATTGATGTTATCTTAAAGGTCTAAAGTCCGTTTCCCAAATCTCACTAAAATTTTTTGCTGCTTAGATTATGAGATTCGGATATGTGCGCATTAGTCCTGGTGTAGCTATTGTAAAATGTATTTTTACTAACGTCGCCTTCTTTGATAACTTTTTTAGTAAACAAATATGTTTGCTGTCTTTGTTTTTTTTTGGTACATTTCTCACCAATCGCTCACAATTAGCATTGAATACTAAACTTAGTTTTTCGTCTTTTTCGTAGAGCTTTCTTTCTGGCTTGCAAGTAATATACATATAGTTTATATGGCCCGCGCTCGACAATTTGTACGTTATCTGGCTTACGGTGAAAAAACTTTATTTACCCCTCCCTTAGATGGATGGATGATTTGGAAAAACACCTACAGCAGCTGGGAATCCTAGCATGGGAAAGAAAAGCGTCAGTAAGGTCTTAGTGGAAGGAAGTAGTGTACGGGCTAAAGCGCGACATGGATTGAAAAAAATGTGAAATTATTAAATCTGCCTTTAAAATTGTGGCCTTCAATGTAAATGTATTAAATCTGCCTTTGAAATGGTGATCTTCAATGTGATATCATTAAATCTGCCTTTAAAATGGTGACCTTCAATGTAAATTTATTAACTCTGCCTTTGAAATAGTGGCCATCATAGTAAATTTAATAGTCTGCCTCTGAAATGTTGGCCTTCAATGTTATATTATTAAATACGTCTTAAAATAGTGGCCTTTCATCTAATTTTATTAAATCTGCTTTTGAAATGGTGGCAATGATGGAGCTAATTAATTCCCAACGAGCCATGGAACCATAAAGCAATTTTCCCCAAAACATTTGACCTACCGAAATGCGGAGGATGATTTAGGAACAAAAGAAATAATAAACAAATAAAACCAATAAGCGCGTGTGTTGTCCTCTGTAGTTCTTGAACTCCAATCCAAAGTAGATGAAATACATGGAAGAAAACATTTACTTACCTCTTGCGAAAGCAAACATGCGTTCGATAGTTGATCTTATGCCTAAGGGGTCAATCAGAGGCTTTAATTAGATACCTTGAACAAGAAATGCACCCCCCCCCCCCCCAATTTTTCAGAATTTTTTCCAAAAAGCTATAATTGGTCGTTGTTAGGGTTAGGGTTAGAGTTATACTAACCTGGTTAGGGTTATGGTTAGAGTTATACTAACCCGATTTTTCCTAAAAGCCATAATTGGTCGTTGGGTTGTTTTAAGACGTTTCCATTCTTTAGTTTTTTGGGTCACCATTCATAACACACTTAGTCAAGCAAAGAAGTCGCTTGACTTTTTGTGGCACCCTTGCTACTTTTCGGTTTTGTCCTTCCCTACGTAGCCCCACTATCAGTAAAAGTTGATAATTTAATGTAACTACAGCACAACTTTAAGCCCCTAAAATATACGAGGCCCCATGCAGCTATACGGGTTGCAGACCTCACACGATGGCTCTTAGGTCAAATGACACATAAAATCTTAACTGGCATCTCTCCCGTTGCTCTCCAGTTAATTGTATAATGAAGCAAAACTAAATTTAACTATGTAAAAAAAATGCATTCTTGCATTTTAAATTTTTCAAAAATTGTCCGTGGCCTATAAAGTTTTAAAGTGGGGGGTATAAGCTAGTGAGTATCTCTCGATAAAAAGCATACCCTAAGAGCTCCCAACTAGACTGAATTTATTTAATATTAGACTGGTGGAAGAGTTAGTGATGTCCTGTTATTATGGCTATATCTAGAGCTTCTCACCCAAAAGTCTGAAATGTTTACATCAGTGGCGCTTCATCCCATGTAGGGGCCTTTGTCTGCTCCACCACTTTCTTCCATTCGGATCGATCCATCGCTTAACACCTCCATGTGCGAACCCCCAACCTTTGTAAGCCCTTCTCTACATCGTCCATCCATCTCAGTCTTGGTCGACCGGTAAGCCATCTGCCACTAGGTTTCTGCCTGTAGATCGTTTTTGCTGCTCCAGAATCAGGCATCATTTCAATGTGTCCTGCCCAGGGCAGTCTGCCCCCTTTTATATTGTTGTGACTATGGGTGTGTATTTGTACAATTGATACAGCTTTTGGTGCGGATTCCCAAATCAAAATTGTCTATCATCGGGTCATATATTTAGCATGTTCTCTGCTTTTCTGGTAGGAACCAAGTTTCACTTGCTTAAGTTACTATTGGTCTTATGATAGTGTTGTATATTGCCTTCTTTGTTCCCTTAAAGGTTTTTTTGCTTTGAAGTAGCTTTTGTAAATTGAAATAAATAAGGTTGCATGCTGTTATTCTTTCTTTCACCTCCGAGTGTATTTCCTTTTTCTTATTTATAGTCATCCCTAGATATTTGAAAGTAACTACCCTCTCAAAGGCGTAGATGTTCATATTGATGAAGTCATCAGTGCGTATTTCCTGACATTATCATAAATATTGCCTTTGCTTTATTTACATCAAGACCAGCTTTGACCGTGACATCTTCAAGTTCCCTGAAAGTTTTAATTATATTATCATTGCTGTTTCTACCAAGTAGCGCTATATCGTCTGTGTATACCAGGTATTGTAGTGGCTGGCTTTACAAAGTTCCTTATGGTTGTTCTGTACCACCTCTCTGTTGCTCTCACGTATGTTTCTAATGCCTATTTCTAAAGTGATGTTGAAAATGATACAAGGATTTTCTTGTCTGAGGCTCTGATTAATTGGGAACTCCCTCAAGTACTCTATATGTACTTTGATTCTACTTTTGGAGTTATCCATCGTCATATGTATGAGTCGGGTAAGTTTGTTAAGGACTTCAAGTTCTAGCAGAGCATTGTTCATGTATTTCCTGTCTAAGATATCATAATCTGATTTGTAGTCCACATATAGTTGGTGTATGTTGATATTGTATTATTAACATTTCAATACGAGACATCTAATAGTAAATATATGAACGCCAGAAATGCCCCTTAACACATTGTCTGATAGATACATTGAATTTGCATCACAATGCATTACTGCATTTAAATTTATTATTTTTAAATTAAGGTGACCCCTGCCCTCAATTTTGCTCAAGACTCTTCGGATTCCTCAATTTCTGCTACACCCCCTCCCCTTTTTTTCCTTGACGTCGATCAATGTGACTTAACGGGGTTGAATCTAATCTTGTGTCAAATGATTTTCTTCGGCGCACCACAATCAGAATAAATTTAGTTTGTGTATGGTACTGGTCACCATAATGCCTCCCTGACGCTTGAAAGATTATTTTCCCTGATCAATGATAGTTTTATCAAAACATTCGAATCATGTATACTCCAAAATGCACCTCTTGATTGTTAAATAATCACACATTTTCTGGTTAGAAAAGCCATCGGGTTGTTCGATTGCTGCCCTACTGCCTGATAAAAATGGCATCATTACTTGCCCTGACAACCAATTTTGGTGCTGAAATATAAACTATCCAGCGGCGTGCCTAGTGTTAGCGCCACCCTAGGTGGGTTAACTATTTTTCCGCGCTACCTTTCTCGATAGAAATTTATGTCCGAAAATCCCGCCGCTCAATCTAAAGAAAAAATGACACCTGGGAAGACGAAATGTTTGCCCCCTCCCCCCAGACCGTTCAAGGTCACTGGCGTGAGTCTTCGGTGCCAGGGGACAAGATTCATTTTTACTCCCCCCACCTCCCCATTTTTCCCTCCTAAACTCTGAAACCCATTATTTTCTTCCATTAACACTATAGCTCATTAGATGCCTCCGCTAGTCTGGCGCCCGGGGACATATGGCCCCTATGCCCACCTTAGCTACGCCTCTTTCCAATGGCACTTCCCCCCCCCGAAAATCTGAAATGCCCCCCCCCCCCGGGGGGAATTGTCTCAAAGAAACACTGAATGGGACATTGGTTGATGTCGTAGTTGGCTACTGATAAATGGAACATTGTTTGTCGTGATTGACTACTGGATAAATGGAACATTGGTTGATGTCGTGATTGGCTACTGAAAATGCGACATTGTTGATGTCGTAATTGATAATTGATTAATGGGACACTGGTTGTTTTCGCGACGGCTTAATGATGTTATTTACTTTTAATTATTGCACACACATAATATTGAACACACATAATATTGAACACAGCAACACAATGTTCATTAAAAAATAAGGACATACATTGAATTATATGGCGTCATTTGTGTGTCTGGTCTCCAATATAAAGAAATTCTATTATGTGTGTTTCTCATATTATTTAAACAAAACTTTCTATCACAATAAAATATTTGATAACTACTACAACAAAACAAACATTCCAATGAAAGGTATTTTTTTTATAAATAAAAAAAAAATGCTATATAACCATTTTGTGTAAGTCAAACAATAAAAACTAACTTAGTTATAGAGATGCTCGATATCTCCCTTTCGAAGCCAATTTTCTTTTAATGCAAGCTGGAATTAAAAAAACTAATTTGAAAACATTATTTTTTATAGTAATAAACTTGTTAAATATTTATTTACTATTCTTTTATTAAACTTCTTCTAACGTATTGGATATCTATAATTAGAAATAGGCATTATAAAATTAATTGGATAAACATAGCTTTTCATTTAAAACAAGAATTGAGATCACGGTGCGCCACTTCAGATTTCAGCTAATCATATCTTTTAATTATAATATTTTTTTGTTAAGGTTAGGGTTAGGGTTAGTGTCATATCTTTTAATTATAATATTTTTTGTTAAGGTTAGGGTTAGTGTCATATCTTTTAATTATAATATTTTTTGTTAAGCAGAGAGCGGGAGATAAATCTGAATAAAGTTGTTAATTACAAATAATTATAAAGATCATGAACTATCTCCCTTATAATGCATCAAAATGACGGAGTATCCCTGGATTATTCCTTGAGTTAACGGGATGTACATAGATACTGAAGTGGGCCAAAGGCCTCTGGCGTCATCTCTATTGAAATGACGCAACATTCAAGGGATTGCCTACCGCAATCCATACTGTGACTGTTATGACCTTGACAAACGTGTTACTGCTTCCAAATGTTACAACCTTCTTCAATCAATGTTACAGCCTACTCTCGTCACGGCCTACTCTCGTCACGGCCTACTCTCGTCACGGCCTACTCTCGTCACGGCCTAATCTCGTCACATCCTACTCTCGTCACATCCTTCTCTCGTCACGGCCTTCTCTCGTCACGGCCTTCTCTCGTCACGGCCTTCTCTCGTCACGGCCTTCTCTCGTCACGGCCTACTCTCGTCACGGCCTTCTCTCGTCACGGCCTTCTCTCGTCACGGCCTTCTCTCGTCACGGCCTACTCTCGTCACGGCCTTCTCTCGTCACGGCCTTCTCTCGTCACGGCCTTCTCTCGTCACGGCCTTCTCTCGTCACGGCCTACTCTCGTCACGGCCTTCTCTCGTCACGGCCTTCTCTCGTCACGGCCTACTCTCGTCACGGGCTTCTCTCGTCACGGCCTACTCTCGTCACGGCCTACACTCGTCACGGCCTACTCTCGTCACGGCCTTCTCTCGTCACGGCCTACTCTCGTCACGGCCTACTCTCGTCACGGTCTACTCTCGTCACGGCCTTCTCTCGTCACGGCCTACTCTCGTCACGGCCTACTCTCGTTGTCTAGGGTCTCTTCTCTAGGTCCATTCAATGACACAATTAAGTCCACAATAATTCTTCAGGGTTTCATAAATCAGTTCTTTATTTACTTTGTACAAAACGTCGTCCCATCCAGGGTCACTATACACACATAACGTCCTCAACAAATCTCTCGGTCTCTCTTAATAGATCTCTTGTCCTCCCTAATAAATCTCTGATCTTCCTCTCGACAAACTAACACACTGTCCTTTTATTCACTCACTTGTTTATTCATATTTCCCTCTCAACCAATGATCATTCAGCCACAATAACACAATTCATAACACAACTCATGAACCCAAAAAGTGTTCACACCAACAACAGTGGTTCTCATACAAATCTCTCACCATGCATGAACGACTTTCATACCAAAACATCACACTTACAAATCATGTCCACATCTGTGACGTCACTGTTCAGTCAGGCACAAACATTTGGTATGAAATATTTCACAAAACAGTACCAAGTCTGAACAGGACTAAAGTAAAACATACCCTATTCCACTCCCACCCCTGCCTCCCCCCCTCCCCAGCATAAATTGTCACCTTGTTCTAGCTGTCATTCAAGTGGGACACCTTCTCACGAGTGATGACAGACCATCGAGCCGTGACACCGTCAGTGAACAGTTGGCTGTACGCGTCACGCCTTCTATTTTAAGAGAGTCTATTGCTTGTATATGTGCGTCGGTACGTGTGTATGTGTGTCGTTGTGTGTGTATTTGTAAAAATATACGGGTGTGATCTGTCTAAAGTTTAAAAAGTATCAATAACTGAAACATTGACAGGTGCGTACATTTCTATAAAGCTATATTTAGTAGGTAAAAAACCAGTATGTGTTCAACTTGTCTCTATAAAGCTATATTTATTAGGTAGATGGCCAGTATGTGTTCAACTTGTCTCTATAAAGCTATATTTAGTAGGTAGATGGCCAGTATGTGTTCAACTTGTCTCTATAAAGCTGTATTTAGTAGGTAGATGGCCAGCGTGTGTTCAAATTGTCTCTATAAAGCTGTATTTAGTAGGTAGATGGCCAGCGTGTCTTCAAATTGTCTCTATAAAGCTATATTTAGTAGGTAGATGGCCAGCTGGTGTTGAACTTGTCTCTTTTTAAGTAAGACTTTATCAATCTGTTTGTGTATGTATAGAGTTAACTAAAACAAAATGAACTATAAATATGTACGCTAATGAACAGTGAAGAAAAAACCCAATTAAAGTTAGACCAGTAATAACATGAATGAAATGACATAAGTGTAATGACATGAATGTAATAACATGAAAGTAATGACAAAAAGTAATGTCATGAAAGTAATTAAATTTACTTTAAATAATGACATAAATGTATGACTTGAAATTAATATCACGAATGTAATGACATGCAAGAAATGGCAGTAAGGTATTGACATGAATGTTATGACATGAAAGTAATGACATAAAGGTAGTGGCATAAATGTAATTAAATTTAAGTAATGACATGTATGTAATGACATTAAAGTAATGAATTGCATGTAATGACACGAAAGTATAGTACGAATGTAATGACAGGAAAATAATTACTAGAACGAAGTGACATAATGTTATGACATGAAAGTAATGTCATTAATGTTGTGACATGAATATGATGTCAAGGTCATGGAATCAGTGGCAGAGTGTGTGTGTTGATTTGGGAGAAATTAGGTATGTGAGCGAGGTGAGCGATTGTCATGTCACGGACGGGTGAATGACTTGTGAGATGTTTAAACTATAAAAGGGGGTTAACTGTTATGTTCGAGAGAGATATTATTAGGTTCGAGAGAGAGGCTGAGATGTTCACGAACGAGCTGTGTGTGTCCGAGTCGGACAGAGACCTATTGTGAACGAATGATTTGCTGTGTACCTCCGGACTGTGGAGTTGGTATTATATGCATTGCGAGATGTACTATAGAGAATAAAGAGCATTACCCAATGGACTTATTGTGTTGTGCATCGGACGTAATAGATTTATTAAGTGTACTATAGAGAGAAGCAGAGATATCGTAAATGATCGTCAGAGTAGAGTATAGTCGCACTCTGCCGCTCGTCGACCCTAGACAAACATCATGAGCCATCATATTCTGACAAAGGACCAGAATATTTGACATATGACAGGAAAGTAATGACATGAATATAATGATTTTAAAGTAATGACATTATTTGCTACTTTTCACGAAGTAAAAATTTTTTTTTTGCTAAGTGGTCGTACCCCATATTAATGTAAAAATGCGTTATATGATAATTATTGCCATTGCTCTAAAGACAATATAGGACCTATAAATATTTGTTCAAGTGAAACATTCAGTAACAATGTGATATAACCAAGTGCACGTGATCTACTAATGATCGTCTTCTTGAAACTATCTTTTTGTCCACACGCATGTAAACACAATCGGTTTGTGATCAAAATAAAGGTCACATTTTTAACAAAACTATAGTGTTACCTTCCACTATTTCGTTTACACTAAAAAAGACGCAGAAATTATTTTACGCCACACATACTAGCACAGTGAGTCATTTTTAAAGTAGACCCATTTAAAGAGATTGTAGTACACAGATACATACAACTATAGTAAGTGATTTATAAAGAAGACTTAAAGGAGACAGGTGGCAGCAACACATAAAAGCAATGATCCACATAACTC
Organism: Omphiscola glabra; assembly: GCA_964017045.1. Taxonomy (NCBI): domain Eukaryota; kingdom Metazoa; phylum Mollusca; class Gastropoda; family Lymnaeidae; genus Omphiscola; species Omphiscola glabra. The sequence goes on along the minus strand of OZ024807.1, from coordinate 32,488,335 downwards.
CAGCTATTATAAGTGTATGATAGATGTTGGAGTATTAATAATTCTTTAACATAGATTCTTAAAACTCTAAAAGCGAGAACTATTTTTTATAATAAAGAAGTGTGGCTGAGGTTGAAAGTATTTTCGAAAAGTTTTAGAATTGTTTTCAAATATCAAAAGACACCGCAGATTGTTATTCTTATTTTTAAATTTCTTTAACCTTTTTCTTAATGACTCTGCAAGTTCACAGAACGTGGACGTGATGTTCACAGAACATTGACTTGACGTTCACAGAACATTGACTTGATGTTCACAGAACGTTGACTTGATGTTCACAGAACATTGACTTGATGTTCACAGAACATTGACTTGATGTTCACAGAACGTTGACTTGATGTTCACAGAACGTTGACTTGATGTTCACAGAACGTTGACTTGATGTTCACAGAACGTTGACTTGACGTTCACAGAAGATTGACTTCAGAAGCAATGATTAAATCGACCGCGATTTTAAGAGGAACTGATTTAATACGCATTAGTTGTTTTATCACAATGCATGACGTAGTTAGATCAGTGTATGTTTGGACGTAGTTAGATCAGTGTATGTTTGGACGTAGTTAGATCAGTGTATGTTTGGACGTAGTTAGATCAGTGTATGTTTGGACGTAGTTAGATCTGTGTATGTTTGGACGTAGTTAGACCAGTGTATGTTTGGACGTAGTTAGATCAGTGTATGTTTGGACGTAGTTAGATCAGTGTATGTTTGGACGTAGTTAGATCAGTGTATGTTTGGACGTAGTTAGACCAGTGTATGTTTGGACGTAATTAGACCAATGTATGTTAAGACGTAGTTAGACCTGTATATGTTAGGACATAGACCAGTGTATGTGTGATATAGACCAGTGTATGTTAAGACGTAGTTAGACACTAAAAGGATTTCTTGGATATGCTATGGATCCACCTCACAAAAACATTGATATTGTAAGGAACCTTCGCCGTCTCTATTCTATACTATATTGCAACCTTGTACACTCTGTCTCTCGTGTGCACCAATATGACAAAACAATGATGGTTATAGTCTTTGAACATTTATTTGTCTTATCCTTTGTTTTCTCTTTCTCTCGCTCTCTCTGTCGTACTCCACTTCGACTGTCACGGTCCCTCTCTAACTCTTGTCCGTCCACCTGCCTGCCCGGCTGAGTTCTGCCTAGTCCGTCCAACTGTCTCTTTTATAAGTCCCAAGTTCCCAGGGCCCCAATCCCCTTCTTATGTAACACACCGCGTAATAGGTCATAAACCAACGCCGCCATTCCGTCGCGGGCAATCTGACAAGCTTGACACTTTGTTTGGTCAGTTGGTCTTAGGTCATAAAATCAACGCCATCATCCCGTCACGGGCAATCTGACAAGATTGACCCTTTGTTTGATGTGGGACTCCCCCACCACCTCTTACGGGTCGACTATTGTCTGGACACTCCACGGGTCGACTATTGTCTGGACACTCCACAATATTTAATACGTCTGTATGTGATGTGAGATTTGCCGGTCATTTATATGGCTTAGAAATAGTTGGTTAGTTAAGGTTAGGGTTAGGGTTGGGTGTTAGGGTTAGGGTTGGGTGTATGTTTTGTCATTAATTATAACGAGTAAACTCATATCGAAATCTCCACACAAAAAACTAGTCAGATCAAATGGTTTGATAAAGACTGCAGCACAAGGATCATGTATTGCATTGATGTTAGTATGGAACTTGAAACGGATAGCGTATGATAGCAAGTGTGTATGTGCGTGTGTGTTTGTGTGTGTGTGTGTGAGAGAGAGAGAGGGGGGGAAGAGAGAGATCTATCACCGTATAAAACATATTACAGTGGTATTGAAATCAAAATGGACCAGTCATTTTATCCTGGTTGTATGTCACAGCTCCAGCGCCCACGTGACATTCCCGCAGAATTATCATTCGTTTGACCTTGACTGATTTGATACGGACGACTTTCTATAAGTACAGGTGTCTAGATAAGATAAGTCTTAACGCCTTGATTCAAATCTGATGACTAACGGAAATTGTCTTTATGTGAGTGACTTTCTGTGAGGGACTTTCTGTGAGTGACTTTCTGTGAATGACTTTCTGTGAGTGACTTTCTGTGAGTGACTTTCTGTGAGTGACTTTCTGTGAGTGACTTTCTGTGAGTGACTTTCTGTGAGTGACTTTCTGTGAGTGACTTTCTGATCTCTTTTACAAACTGGTTGTTCATTAAGGTTTGTATCTGTTATAATTGTGTATTCATTGAGTGACTGGTTTTTCAAATGCTTCATTTTGCGAGTACACGAAAAAAATGTAGAACTATTTTGTTGGTTCTTAAAATTACATTTTCATATATATATATATATATATATATAGATTGCATATCACCCTTTTAAATTTTGGAAAATATTTTTTTGTTAAATTCTGAAACTAAAAGCCATTACAGTGTTGTTGTTGTTTATTATTGTAATGTGTTTGTGCGTGTATGTGTGCGTGTAAACTTGCTTTTGATGATTAAAAAATGATCTTTTAATCTTCCTACTAATATTCTCCAATAATAAAGGATTTTATTTTATTTTATTTGTTTGTAAAAAAAGTTCACAATTTAATTTGTGGTTCTTGCGATAGTATGATCTCAAGGTAAGTTGTAGGTCTTGTAATAGTATGATCTCATGGTAAGTTGTAGGCCTTGTAATAGTATGATCTCAAGGTAAGTTGTAGGCCTTGTAATAGTATGATCTCAAGGTAAGTTGTAGGCCTTGTTATCAACATTGTTATCAACCTTATTATCAACCTTGTTATCAACATTTTTATCAACCTTGTTATTCACTTTGTTATCAACCATGTTAAAACCTTGTTATCAACCTTGTTATCAACCTCGTTATCAAACTTTTTAACAACACTGTTATCAACTTTGTTAACAACTATGTTATTAACCTTGTTAACAACCTTGTTAACAACCTTGTTAACAACCTTGTTAACAGCCTTGTTTACAACATTGTTAATAACCTTGTTATCAATCTTGTTATCAATCTTGTTAACAACATTGTTATCAACCTTGTTAACAACCCTGTTAACAGCCTTGTTTACAAACTTATTTACAACCTTGTTAACAACATTGTTAACAGCCTTGTTTACAACATTGTTAATAACCTTGTTATCAATCTTGTTATCAATCTTGTTAACAACATTGTTATCAACCTTGTTAACAACCCTGTTAACAGCCTTGTTTACATCCTTATTTACAACCTTGTTAACAACATTGTTAATAACATTTTTAACAACCTTGTTTACAACCTTGTTTACAACCTTATTTACAACCTTGTTAACAACAATGTTAATAACCTTGTTATCAATCTTGTTATCAACCTTGTTAACAACCCTGTTAACAGCCTTGTTTACAACCTTATTTACAACCTTGTTAACAACATTGTTAATAACATTGTTAACAACCTTGTTTACAACCTTGTTTACAAACTTTTTTACAACCTTGTTAACAACATTGTTAATAACCTTGTTATTAATCTTGTTATAAAACTTGTTAACAACCTTGTTAACAGCCTTGTTACAACCTTATTTACAACCTTGTTAACAGCATTGTTAACAACATTGTTAATAACCTTGTTATCAACCTTGTTAACAACATTGTTATCAACCTTGTTATCAACCTTGTTATCAATCCAGTTATATTAAATTAGATATAGACAAAGGAAACAAAAACCCCATCTCTTTGAACCAATCAAATATTAGTTTTAAAGAAAAGAAATCCACCAATCATGCTTGGAATAACAATAAATAAACCAATCATATCTAGACCTAAAAACTAATGGAGACACCATGTGTTCACATAAACCAATCATGTCTAGACTTACAAACTAATTGATACACAATGTGTTCACATAAACCAATCATGTCTAGACTTATCAACTAATTGATAGACCATGTTTTCACATGAACCATCATGTCTAGACTTAGAAACTAATTGAAACATCATGTATTCACTTAGTATCATATCCAACAATCAGATATAGACATAGAAGAAAAAAAACTAACGAAATATGTATAGACATAAGAAAAAACTAACCAATCATGTATAGATCAAATAAAAAACTGACCAATAATGTGTAGATCAGAGAAAAAATTATTAATTCAAATATACAATAAATTGCAGGTTGTAAATTAAATATTCATACAGATATGGTGCATAAATCTGTCTGCTAGAGGTGGAAAAATAATTTGTCTTGCAGAGATAGTATATACATTTGTCTGCTAGACGTGGCATATGAATTAGTCTACTAGAGATGATTGTATATGAATTTGTCTTACAGGGATAGTATATAAATTTGTAGGCAAGAGATGGTATATAAATGTGTCTGCTATAGATGGTATCTGAATTTGTCTTACAGAGATGATACATCATATTTCTGCTGGAGATGGTGTATAACTGAGTATGCTAGAGATGGTATACACATTTGTCTGCTAGAGGTGGTATAAACATTTATCTGCTAGAGATGATGTAAACATTTGTCTGCTAGAGATGATAGAAACATTTGTCTGCTAGAGATGGTATAAATATGTGTCTGCTAGAGATTGTGTAAGTATTTACCTGTTTGACTTTATTCACCATCCATTATAGAGCTGCTGCAATTTGTAAAGATGATAACTGGCACTCAATGAAATAATTATACTGATCCAAAAACACACATATACACACAGAAACACACAGAAACACACAGACACCCGCACACAGACACATACATACACACAGACACACAAAGCTACACACACATAGACACACCCACAGAGACACAGACACACACAGACACACACAGACACACACAAATACACACACATACACACACATTGGCACACGCACACAGACACACACAGCTACACGCACACAGACACACACACATATTCAAACACAGACACACACATAGACACATACACTGACACACAGACATGGACACACTCAGACACAAACACAGACGCACACACATAAACACAGACAAACACACACATACACTTACACACACATAAAGTATTAGACTGTTGAGAGACAGGTTTCTACTTGTTAAAAGCCTAGTATCAGTCTCAATCAATTTTTATTCTCTAATCAGCTAACACTTTTAATGCGGTCGTTACCTCTCTGAAAGCCTTGGGCTCAGCTGATTGGTTGTAAACACTTGACCTATTTGTTTTCTCCCTCGCAGCTGATTGGTTGTAAACACTTGACCTATTTTTTTTCTCCCTCGCTGATATTTAGGATCTTTTAATGAAGTAATACATTAATAAAATAATGTACTACATAGACACCTCACTTATCACCAATAAAGATTCAAATTTATATTCGTGAAATGCTGTCTCATAGCGATAGCCGGAGGTATGTAGTCTATTTATATGAATTCTTTCAATTTATTTTATTTAATAATTGTGAGAAGGTCAAAGAATAAAATACATTCAATTTTCTACTTGTTCAATGTTAAAACAAAACATTAATTAAAAATTAGATGAAATACTAAATTACTAAATAAAATAATTGTTTCTTTTCAAATGTAATAAGGTATGGATATATATCGCAAACAATTATGCTCTCTATAAATTCATATTTGAATCTTAAAGTTATGTTCATACCTGAATCTGTAAGTTAGGTTCTCCCGAAACATGGACAAAATGTTACTGTGTGTTTTTTGAACTTAATGGGTTCTGTATTATAAACCATGCCCTAAATAAGCTCTTAACATGTTCGGAACATGTTCTAACATTAGGGAACTTTAGGAGGGGAAAGATGAGGGGAGTGGTCCAATGGATGAGATCCTTCCTCTCCCACCCCCCCCCCCCTTTGCTGACTGAACGTATAAAAAGCTTGGTTAAATTTTCACGTGTTTGGAGGTATACAATTCAGGAAAAAAAACATTCATACATATTTGTGACGACGTAATGCTGGAGTCGGATTGGTAAACTGTGAGTGTGAATTAAATCACATTTTCTCTTCAGCCCATAACTTCTGCTCAGATTCACAGTTGAAACCCATCATGTGTGACGTCAGATTCACAGCTGAAACCCATCATGTGTGATGTCAGATTCACAGTTGAAACCCATCATGCGTGACGTCAGATTCACAGCTGAAACCTATCATGTGTGACGTCAGATTCACAGCTGAAACCTAATATGTGTGACGCCAGATTTACAGGTGAAACCCATAACGTGTAACGTGACATTCACAGCTGAAACCTATCATGTGTGACGTCAGATTCACAGCTGCAACCTAATATGTGTGACGTCAGATTTACAGCTGAAACCTAATATGTGTGACGTCAGATTTACAGCTGAAACCTAATATGTGTGACGTCAGATTCACAGCTGCAACCTAATATGTGTGACGTCAGATTTACAGCTGAAACCTAATATGTGTGACGTCAGATTTACAGCTGAAACCTAATATGTGTGACGTCAGATTTACAGCTGAAACCTAATATGTGTGACGTCAGATTCACAGCTGCAACCTAATATGTGTGACGTCAGATTTACAGCTGAAACCTAATATGTGTGACGTCAGATTTACAGCTGAAACCTAATATGTGTGACGTCAGATTTACAGCTGAAACCCAACACGTGTGACGTGACATTCACAGCTGAAACCTATCATGTGTGACGTCAGATTCACAGCTGAAACCTAATATGTGTGACGTCAGATTTACAGCTGAAACCCAACACGTGTAACGTGACATTCACAGCTGAAACCTATCATGTGTGACGTCAGATTCACAGCTGCAACCTAATATGTGTGACGTCAGATTCACAGCTGCAACCTAATATGTGTGACGTCAGATTTACAGCTGAAACCTAATATGTGTGACGTCAGATTTACAGCTGAAACCTAATATGTGTGACGTCAGATTTACAGCTGAAACCTAATATGTGTGACGTCAGATTTACAGCTGAAACCCAACACGTGTGACGTGACATTCACAGCTGAAACCTATCAAGTGTGACGTCAGATTCACAGCTGAAACCCAACATGTGTAACTTCGGTGTCCAAATTGACCTAGCTGTACCACAAACCAGTTATTTAACACTGGCAGACACGTCTCCTTCTTCTAACAGAATCAGATCTGAGACAAGGATTTCGTTTACTACACAGGTCAAGGTGACTCAATTTTAATATTGTTATAATAAAATTACAGTAATTTGGCTTCAGTTATAGTGAGCTTAATTTTATTTATTTATGTTACATTAGGACAGTGGCTTCCAAAGTTTATGTTTCAGCGCTTCTAAATGTATTAAAGAAATTGCGTGCACTCATTACAATCTCGTTTTCTAATTTATCAGATGGTTAGTTGATGGTCTTAGATTCCCAACTGATGCAATCAGATGCGCAAATCATTGCATGAGATGCTCAAATGATGGAATAGTATGCTCAAATAATGGCATGAGATGCTCAAATGATGGCATGAGATGCTCAAATGATGGCATGAGATGCTCAAATAATGGCATGAGATGCTCAAATGATGGCATGAGATGCTCAAATGATGGCATGAGATGCTCAAATGATGGCATTAGATGCTCAAATAATGGCATGAGATGCTCAAATGATGGCATAAGATGCTCAAATAATGGCACGATATGCTCAAATAATGGCGTGAGATGCTCAAATGATGGCATGAGATGCTCAAATGAAGGCATGAGATGCTCAAATGATGGCATGAGATGCTCAAATGATGGCATGAGATGCTCAAATGAAGGCATTAGATGCTCAAATGATGGCGTGAGATGCTCAAATGATGGCATGAGATGCTCAAATGATGGCATAAGATGCTCAAATAATGGCGTGAGATGCTCAAATGATGGCATGAGATGCTCAAATGATGGCATTAGATGCTCAAATAATGGCATGAGATGCTCAAATGATGGCATAAGATGCTCAAATAATGGCACGATATGCTCAAATAATGGCGTGAGATGCTCAAATGATGGCATGAGATGCTCAAATGAAGGCATTAGATGCTCAAATGATGGCGTGAGATGCTCAAATGATGGCATGAGATGCTCAAATGATGGCATAATATGCTCAAATAATGGCGTGAGATGCTCAAATGATGGCATGAGATGCTCAAATGAAGGCATTAGATGCTCAAATGATGGCGTGAGATGCTCAAATGAAGGCATGAGATGCTCAAATGATGGTATGAGATGCTCATATGATGGCATGAGATGCTCAAATGATGGCATGAGATGCTCAAATGATGGCATGAGATGCTCAAATGAAGGCATTAGATGCTCAAATGTTGGCGTGAGATGCTCAAATGATGGCATGAGATGCTCAAATGATGGCATAAGATGCTCAAATGATGGCGTGAGATGCTCAAATGATGGCATGAGATGCTCAAATGATGGCATGAGATGCTCAAATAATGGCATGAGATGCTCAAATGATGGCATGAGATGCTCAAATGATGGCATGAGATGTTCAAATGATGGCATGAGATGCTCAAATAATGGCACGAGATGCTCAAATGAAGGCATTAGACAATATTTTAGATAAATATCTCTAACATCAATTGCTTTTTTCAAAATTATTTTTCTACCCCTAACGTAATTGAATTTAATTCTCTCAGGCCAAAGCTCAACATATGGAAATGGGAAATAGGATGCTGGTTAAATGTTTGTGTGAGGGCGGGCAGCAAGAGTGAATCTGTTAATGAACAACTGGAACATGTGGATGAGTGCACTCAAATTGCCCACACTTTAGTGCTAAAAGCCATTAGCATGAATAAGGTATTTTCTCCTCCGTCACTAGGGTTGGTGTCACCAGTGCGCCACCTAAGTCACTAGGGTTGGTGTCACCAGTGCGCCACCTACGTCACTAGGGTTGGTGTACCAGTGCGCCACCTACGTCACTAAGGTTATTAATTTTAGATAAATTGTTAACTAGATTATACAAATTGGCTAACAGTATTGTTTGTTACTTAAGTCATAATGCTACAAAAGACATTAGACAAATAAACAAAATACATTAGACGAGCAAACAGAAGACATTAGACGGAAACACAAAATCAAAGCTACAATAATTTGATTAAAATCAATATTTTTCGCCTTATCACTTTCCATTGACAAAATCCTTAGACCAGGATGCCCGGACTGTTCAATGGAAGATCGCAAATAGTTCTTCACAAGTCTTGAAAAGTCTTTTACATGAGGCCACAGATATACAAACTGTGATAAATACTTACGGGTTTTATGAGAGGAGTTGGAGAAATTCTATGTCCTACTCGGCGGGCATCCTGCTCAGTTGGCACCAACTTTTGAATGCAACAAGTCTGAAGGCAACCTTACTTGTCTAATGGCACCCTCCTTTGTCAAATGGCAACCTTTTATGTCTGATGGAACACTCCTCTGTCTTGGTGGTAACCTCTTCTGTCTCATGGCACCCTTAATTGTCTGATGGCACCCTCCTCTGTCTAAAGGCAACGTTCTCTGTCTGATAGCACCGTCCTCTGTCTGATGCACCTTCCTCTGTTTGTTTGCACCCTCCTCTGTCCAAAGGCACGTCCTCTGTCTGATAACACCCTTACTTGTCTGATGGCACCACCTCTGTCTGATGGTACCCTCCTCTGTCCGATGGCACCCTCCTTTGTCTGATGATACCCTGTTCTGGTGGAAACTTTTATGGTGACATCTTGATCTTGTGGCACCCTTTTCTTGTAGAACCTTGATTTGGTGGCCTCCTACTCTGGTAACACCCTGCTTTGATGGCACCCTGGTTTGTTGGCACCCTATTCTTGAGTTTTGTAATGAAACCGATTCTATCAAAATTGTATTCCCGTTTGATGTCAACCCACTGTAAGGTTGTCACCCGGTGCAGCCCCTAGTGACGCCACTGTGTTTAGTAAAATCAGAGGCGTATTCTAAATTGAACCTTTAAGCTTGTTTCCATCGTTGGGTTTCTTCTACAAGATTAACCTTTAAAAAGATAGCCCCCCAACCCCACATACACTCTACTTTGCTACTTTGTCTTTCAGATACGCCATTGACTGTGCCAAAGAAACACCGTAAAGTCTCTCCATTCCAGCGGTTCTTAATATGTGGGTCGCGACCCCTTTGAGGTGTCGAACGACCCATACATAAGGTCACCTAAGACCATCGGAAAACGGTTACCGGAAATTTGATCGAAAGAAATTTCGTCGACGGAAAATTGATGGACGGTAATTTGATCGAACAGAAATCTGGTCGAATCTTTTTTTCAGTCCAGGCGTTAAAATTTTCGTCAAATTTCTTTTTGAACGCACTATTCTATATAGTAAAACAAAATAAAGCGTTCAAAAAGAAATTTGACGCAAAATTTTAACGTATACATTAAAAAAACGATTCGACCAAATTTCCGTTCGATCAAATTTCCGTCGATCAATTTTCCGTCGACCAAATTTCTTTCGATCAAATTTCCGGATACGTCGGAAAACAAATATTTGTGCAAAAATTGTATTGGTGGGGGTTCACCGCAACATGAGGACAAGTTTTAAATGGTCGCGGCATTAGGAAGGTTGAGAAACACTGCATTATTGGTTTTCTGCGTAGTCAATTGTGCTATGTCAGCTCAGTATTTGACAGATTAGGTGTGTCACCATTTTTTAACTGGTAAGAAAATGATTTCATATATTGAAGTAATTATAAGTTGAATCATTAATTTGATACCTATTTTATTGTTGAAAAGCATATGCATTGATATATTGGACTTTTCATAAAATATAATTTTCTTTAAGTCATTCTAAAGAGTTTTATATTTTCACCATGACAGAACGTAGTCATCACTAACAACTGGATCGGATTGGTCTAAGAATATAAATTGTTTCTCTAATAGAACACTGACAGTAGACACACATGTTTAAAACGATTTTCTTTGTCATTGACAGTAGACACAAAGGTAAAACAAGATTTTCTTTGTCGTTGACAGTAGACACAAAAGATAGTACAACTAACTTTTAAGTGTGACATTAAACACCTCAAGATCTTAATTCAGTTTTGCTTAGAGTTAAGATCCATGTTTATTATTATTTCCTATGCTCTAGTTACATCCGATGTTTTGATTACTTTAGAACCTGGTACACAATATCTTTGTCTTAGTAGTACCCGATATCTCTAATAAGATTTCTTGTTTTAAAAAAATGACTCAATCCATTTGTTACTAGTAACAATAATTGAGCCGAGTTAACTCAATAACAAAAGGTGTATGTTGCACAGTTGAATGATCTCATGAGTCATGATATATTGAACTATTCATTTGTCGGACTTCTTCAAGTTTAGATCGATACGTCGTATAACTATAATAAATCAATAGTTTTAGAAGTCATTGAATAAAATATCCCGTGACTGTCAACGGCCTGCTACAAGATTTATCTTGTTCAAAATATCTCACCAAAACAATTATGATTTTGTGCACAGAGTCCATTGATGGATCTGTCATGACTCTGTCATGGAACTGTAGTTGTTGACTTGAGCTGTATTTTGTTTAAAGTGAGAGAGATTTGCTCATTTCACCAATCTCACTATCTCGTCCTAGTCGAGACGAATGGAAATAGACCAGGATGCATTGTATCTTGAGTCTCTATGCTCTTTATGCGTTATGCATGGCAGGAGTTGTCGAAATTTTCATTGTGCCCATGTCATTGCTACCTACGGGACTCCATGTTCGGGGTTTCTTTTTAGATGAATTGCCATCCAAGGTTATTCAGTCTGATCCACCTAGGATGCTGTTAATGTTTTTGCTTGTCTATGCGTTTTTTTGGGGATGCGCTCCAGATCACTAGCTTGAGATTGAATTAGATTAGACATCTCAGCCACCCAGCACCCTGTCTTGACACGACTGAGACCCACTTGACGTTAAAATGTTCTATGGCTTTATCAAAAATCTTTTTTTTGAATTCCTACCAGAATGACCTAGTTATTTGCTATTGATTCTAATATGGATGTTTGACCCATATGTTAAAGTTATTCTGGAAAGATCTGTCTTAACTGCTATAAAGTGGGTGATAATTTAAGATTAATCTCCTTGATAGTATGTGACAATCAACAGTTTAGATTATTTGTAGCAACGTTTTCGTTTTCCCTTATAAGTCTTGAAATGGATTTGTTGAGAGACAAGAAATGTTCAATCTGGATATTAGGTTTTTAATTGTCATGTTACGAATTTATGTTTGTCATAGTCATATTTTGAAATTATTAGAGCAGACGGACCAAATATGGGGGACAAGATGAAGAAAAATGTTTGTGTGTGTGTTTTTTGAAAAAAAAAAGGGGGGGTGGCTTATCATGTTTCGTCTTCCAAAAGATATATGGCCTTAATTTCAAACTTCTTACGTCCAAATCTAATTTACGCCAAATTTTGAATGTAATTAGTCTACGTGACCGGCCATTAATCCAGGCTGGTATGGTACCGGTAGTGTCCACATATCCATGTCGTAGTTAGTCTACGTGGCCAGCCATTAATCCAGGCCTGTATGGTAGTGTCCACATATCCATGTCGTAGTTTTTAGTTTAACTGACCAAGGAATTCGGTTAGAATCAGCTGATAGGTGACTTGTGTCAAGAGAACTTTGGACGACCTGTTCTATTTTTCAAGAGAACTTTGGACGACCTGTTATATTGTGTCATGAGAACTTTGGACAACCTGTTCTATTGTGTCAAGAGAACTTTTAACGACCTGTTCTATTGTGTCAAGAGAACTTTGAACGTTCTGTTCTATTGTGTCATGAGAACTTTGAACGACCTGTTCTATTGTGTCATGAGAACTTTTAACGACCTGTTCTATTGTGTCATGAGAACTTTGTACGACCTGTTCTATTGTGTCATGAGAACTTTTAACGACCTGTTCTATTGTGTCATGAGAACTTTGAACAACCTGTTATATTGTGTCATGAGAACTTTGAACGTCCTGTTTTATTGTGTCATGAGAACTTTGAACGAATTGTTCTATTGTGTCATGAGAACTTTGAATGACCTGTTCTATTGTGTCAAGAGAACTTTGAACGACCTGTTCTATTGTGTCATGAGAACTTTGAACGTCCTGTTTTATTGTGTCATGAGAACTTTGAACGAATTGTTCTATTGTGTCATGAGAACTTTGAATGACCTGTTCTATTGTGTCAAGAGAACTTTGAACGACCTGTTCTATTGTGTCATGAGCACTTTGAACGACCTGTTCTATTGTGTCATGAGCACTTTGAACGACCTGTTCTATTGTGTCATGAGAACTTTGAACGACATGTTATATTGTGTCATGAGAACTTTGAACGACCTGTTCTATTGTGTCATGAGAACTTTGAACGACCTGTTCTATTGTGTCATGATAAATTTGAACGAGATGTTCTATTGTGGTGAGGGAGCGGCCGTGGGAGATTGTAGCATGGCAAGAGTTATCTCGGATAAAAGATGGTAGGTAGACGGGATATATCTGGGGTGAGAGATGGTAGGATAGTGGGAGATAATGATCTATAATTTTTAATATTTTAATCCTTTAAAATTTTATATAATTTCATTTTAAAACAATTTTTTTTTCTGCCTTAATCTGTCAACACCCTCATAGGTTATCCCCCTAGGGCCCCCTTAATTAAATCCACTAGTCTATGAATTCTGATTAATCTTACTTTCTAGCTACTATCAGTTGAATTTATGTTATAATAACAGATTTATGTATAGGATATGTATATGAGTATCATAGATTTGCGTGTTTTGATGTATATCTTATTTTTATTACGCTTCTGGTATGACTCGTGGATGGCTTCCATTTCCGGCTCAATAATAAGTTCAATAGCGCGCAAGATATAAAATCCGATAACTCCGCTAAATGATATTTTTTTTTACATAACGCAACTGCGTTTGGCGTGTAATTTTTCCTTTTGAAAAATGAAATATAGTATAAAAAAAGTTCGTTTTAAAAGTGTTTGGGACATCAGATTATTTAATATAGTTAATGGGCGTGAAATAAAAAGTTTGCAGTGACGTAACATGTTGGGAGGGGCTTAGCAAAAATTGGGATTCTTAAATGTTCGGGACTAGAGTTCATGTTTTGTCAAGTAACTTTAGTAGATGGGAAGTTCACGCATTGCTGCCACCAATGTTTGGCGGGCTATATATAGTTTTGTTATAACACAGAAGATGATTGTGCGTTACGATTGGCTTGTGAGAGAAAGTGAGACCCACTCTTTGGGCACGAAACATGACGTAGGAAGTCCTCAGTTAGTGAATTTACATTTTACATCTTACTAAGAAGATAAAACGCGAATGCTGCAGAGTCTCACTAAGAAAATAAAAGGCGAATATTGCAAAGTCTCACTAATGAGATGAAATGTCAATGCTGCAGAATCTCACTAAGAAGATGAAATGTCAATGTTGCAGTGTCACTTAGCAGATAAAGGCCAATGCTGCAAAGTCTCACTAAAAAGGTGAAATGTCAATGTTTTAGTCTTACTAAGACGATAATAAGCCAATATTTCAGAGTCTCGCTATGAAGATAAAAGGTCAATGTTGCAGTCTTATTAGGGGAAATAAATGTCAATGCTGCAGAATCTTACAAAGAAGATAAAATGTCAATGTTGCAGAGTCTCACTAAGGAGTTAAAAATCCAATTTTGCAAAGTCTCATTAAAAAGATAAAATGCCAATGTTGCAGAGTCTCCCTAAAAAGATGAAATGCGAATATTGCAGTCTCACTAACTTAATGATGAAATGTCAATTTTGCAGAGTCTCAATAAGAAATTGAAATTTCATTGTTGCAGAGTCTCACTAATAATATGAAATGCCAATGTTGCAGAGTCTCACTAAGAAGTTAACATGCAAAGTTTGCATAGTCTCACTAAGGAGATTAAAAGCCAAGGTTGCAGAATCTCACTAAGAATATGAAATGCCAATTTTGCAGAGTTTAACAAAGATGACTAAAGGCCAATTGTTGCAGAGTCTCATTAAGAAGATATAATGCCAGTGTTACAGAAACTCACCAAGAAGCTGAAATGTCAAACTTGCAGACTCTCACTAAGGAGATGAAACGCCAATGTTGCAGAGTCTCACTTAGAAGACAAAATGCCAATATTGCAGTCTCACTAAGATTTATTTTATTCCATTTAGATTTTTAAATATAAAAAGAAAATAAATAGATATACTGGAATAATATCCGACCACAGTGAGTTTCAGAGAGAATGAACATTATCATCAACATATAAACCGAATTACATCTATTAGATCACAATACCGGATTTATCTATAAGCTAAATAAACTACAACGTAGGGCCTCACAATCTGCCAGGTATATTTTTTTTTTATTTTTCTTTGACCAGCTCATGTAATTTCAAAAGGTAGTGGCCGTCTGGACTTTGTATAGCCTCAGCAAGTCTAAATTCGGCCTGTTAGAGCAGGTTACAATGATTAAATTTAGAACCGTTGGTCCAATATTTATCACATGATATTTTAAGCTCCAACTGTGAACAAGGTCACAGACCAGCTGATTCTTAGTGGGTGGACGAATAGTGGTTGACACACTTCTTATGTCTAATAATAGTATACGCATGGTTCCTGCTGTCTTCTAGTGAAATTATTTCCCCTATCTCTCTCTCTTTTTATTTTCTTTCTCTCTGTCTCTCTCTCACAAACACTCTTTCACTCTCTCACGACCCTATTTACCTTAATGTCTTCTCTGTCATTTCCAATCACATATCTCTCTATTCTCTCTCTTTCTCTATCTTTCTCTCACACACAAACTCTCTCTCTCTCTCTCTTAATGTCTTCTCTGTCATTTCCAATCACATATCTCTCTAATTCTCTCTCTTTCTCTATCTTTCTCTCACACACAAACTCTCTCTCTCTTAATATCTTCTCTGTCATTTCCAATCACATATCTCTCTAATTCTCTCTCTTTCTCTCTCTTTCTCTCACACACAAACTCTCTCTCTCTCGACTCTATTGCCAATCCTCTATCTCTCTCTCCTTGTCTTTCTCTCTCTTTCTCTCTCCCTCTCTTCGGCTCCATTTCTCTTAATGCCTTCTTTGTCATTTCCAATCATCTATCTATTTTTTTCTCTCTCTTTCTCTCTCTCTCTCTCTCTCTATCATACTATTCTTCTTCTTCTATATATTAAGGGTCCACGATCAATTTAATGATCAGTATGGCTCCTATGCATGTAGAAGGGATTTGCAATGTTTCTGTGCCTGGTGTTGATAAGGATATTTCACTGGTTGCAAGAGTTACTTAGTGAGGATATCATGCATTGGAGGTTGAACAAATGCAAATGTCGCAGAGTATCACTCAGGAGATAAAAAGCCAATGTTGCAGTGACTCACTAACAAGATGAAGCGCCAATGTTGCAGAGTCTCTGCAACATTGGCATTTTATCTTCAAAATGAGACACTGCTTCTAATGTCAATGGTTGGCTATGTGTTAGAACATTCTTCCAGTATTTCTCTCTCTCTCTCTCTTTCTCCCTGTCTTTCTCTCTTTCTCCCTGTCTCTGTCTTCCTCCCTATCTTTTTCTCTCTCTTTCTCCCTGTCTTCCTCTCTCTCTCTTTTTCTTTCTTTCCTTCTCTCTCTCTCTCTCTCTCTTAATGTCTTCTCTGTCATTTCCAATCACCTATCTATTTCTCGCTGTCTTTCTCTTTCTTTCTCCCTGCCTTTCTCTCTCTCTTTCTTTTCTTTCTTTCTCCTTGCCTGTCTCTCTCACTTTCTCTTTCTCTCTCTCTCTGTCTCTTTCTTTCTCCCTGCCTTTCTCTCTCTCTCTATCTCTCTCTCTCTCTCTTTCTCTCTCTCTCTCTCACTTTCTTTCTCCCTGTCGTTTACTCTTTTGATAAAGTTGTGTTTTTATAAACTCGGAAAAAAAAGATGTCCTAATTGTGTCAAATGCATGCATACTTCCAGGTCAAGGCCAGATATATCCCTTGTTTGGGGCAAATATATCCACTGTTTGGCGCAAATATATCCACTGTTTGGGGCAAATATATCCACTGTTTGGGGCAAACATATCCACTATTTGGGGCAAATATATCCATTGTTTGGGGCAAATATATCCAATGTTTGGGACAAATATATCCACTGTTTGGGGCAAATATATCCACTGTTTGGGGTAAAATATCCACTGTTTGGGGCAAACATATCCACTGTTTGTGGCAAATATATCCACTGTTTGGGGCAATTATATCCACTGTTTGGGGCAAATATATCCACTGTTTGGGCAAATATATCTACTGTTTGGGGCAAATATATCCACTGTTTGGGGAAATATATCCACTGTTTGTGGCAAATATATCCACTTTTTGGGGCAAATATATCCACTGTTTGGGGCAAATATACCCAATGTTTGTGGCAAATATATCCACTGTTTGGGGCAAACATATCCACTGTTTGGGGCAAATATATCCACTGTATGGAGCCAGATATTTTCACAGTTTTGGCCTGATGTATCCACTATTTTGGGCCAGTTATATCCACTGTTTGGGGAAAGCGTTATTCACTGTTTGGGGGAGAATGTGGAACTAACATGTATGGATTGTATCATTGCTTGGTATGGGAGAAAAGTGGAACTATAATGTATGGATTGTTTCATTGTTTGTTATGGGAGAGAAGGTGGACCTAACATGTATGGATTGTTTCATTATTGCTATGGGGGAGAAGGTGGACCTAACATGTATGGATTGTATCATTGCTTGGTATGGGAGAGAAGGTGGACCTAACATGTATGGATTGTTACATTGTTTGGTTTAGGGGAGATGGTGTACATAACATGTATGGATTGTTTCATTGTTTGGGGGAGAAGGTGGACCTAACATGTATGGATTGTTTCATCGTTTGCGGGATAAGGTGTACCTAAAATGTATTGATTGTTTTATTACTTGGTATGGGGTAGAAGGTGGACCTAACATGTATGGATTTCTTCTTTGTTTGGTAGGGGCGAGAAGGTGTACCTAAAATGTATGGATTGTTTCATTGATTGGTATGGAGAGAAGGTGGACCTAACATGTATGGATTGTTTCATCTTGATATGGGGGAGGAGGTGGACCTTATATGTATGGATTGTTTCATCGTTTGGGGGCTAAGGTGTACTTAACATGTATGGATTGTTTCATTGATTGGGGGAAGAAGGTGTACCTAACATGTATGGATTGTTTCATCGTTTGGGGGATAAGGTAAACCAAACATGTATGGATTGTTTCATTGTTTGGTATGTGGGAGAAGGTGTATCTAACATGTATGGATTATTTCATTGTTTGGGGAGAAGGTGGACCTATCATGTATAGATTGTTTCATCTTTTGGGGGATAAGGTGGACCTAACAGGTTTGGATTGTTTCATGTTTTGGTATTCAAATCTCCTTTCCGTGCAAATAAAATTATTATGTCACCGAACACTCAAATATTCTCTTTGTATCAAGACGTAACATTCTCCTTGTATCCGAACCTCACATTCTCCTTGTATCCGGACCTCACATTCTCCTTGTATCCTGACCTCACATTCTCCTTGTATCCGGACCTTACCTTCTCCTTGTATCCGGACCTCACATTCTCCTTGTATCCTAACCTCACATTCTCGTTGTATCCGGACCTTACCTTCTCCTTGTATCCGGACATCACATTCTCCTTGTATCCTGACCTCACATTCTCCTTGTTACCTGACCTCACATTCTCCTTGTATCCGGACCAAATTTTGTTATTGGTTTCACCTACACACCGAAAGACAACCGCAATACATTGTCTGTGTATCGACTAAGACAACTGCAAGACATTGTCTGTGTATCGACTAAGACAACTGCAATACATTGTCTGTGTATCAACTAAGACAACTGCAATACATTGTCTGTGTATCGACTAAGACAACTGCAATACATTGTCTGTGTATCGACTAAGACAACCGCAATACATTGTCTGTGTATCGACTAAGACAACCGCAATACATTGTCTGTGTATCGACTAAGACAACTGCAATACATTGTCTGTGTATCGACTAAGACAACTGCAACACATTGTCTGTGTATCGACTAAGACAACTGCAATACATTGTCTGTGTATCGACTAAGACAACTGCAATACATTGTCTGTGTATCGACTAAGACAACTGCAATACATTGTCTGTATATCGAGTGTCAAAAGTCAACTTTGTTAAAGGTCGACACCCCGTTATGGCTGTGTTATCGTATACATTCAGACATCGTCCACATCATAAATTAATGTTGGGTTAGGGTTAGGTTTAGGGTTAGTTAGGGTTAGGGTTAGGGTTAGGTTAGGTTTAGGGTTAAGGTTAGGGTTAGGTTAGGGCTAGAGATGTATTAACGAGGTCGCTTTTCCCCAGAAGGTTTTTGTTCCCGAAGTTTCTAGGAATTGTAATTAGCGAAAACCCTCGAATGTGACATGTAAAATAAACCAGTATGAAATATGTCAACGAAACTATTGGAATGTCCACCTTCATATTTATTACGACCTGATGGTATACGAAAATGCTGTTAATAAACAGCTGAAAACCCAATTCTAAAAAACGGCATCTAAATTGCTTGACATTTCTTAATTTATTATTTTGACATTATTTACACATTTTTGCCACTGACTCGAAATTTGAGTACACCGGAAGTTGACTTGGTTCACACATCCCAGAATGCAGAGGCTCACACCAACTTATCATTACAGAACGTATTAACCTTTCAAATGTTGGATAATCTTTGATCAACGTATTCCAATAAATAATCATATATATATTTATTTTTTTATTTTAAAGTTGGTGCTGCCAGCTTATTCTCATTGAGAGGTTACAACTGTCTATACACTTATTACACCCTGTTTTAGTTGGGCGCCATGTGAGTTAGAACATTCTGCTTCTAATGGAGGGCAAGTCTGGTGCCAGCAGCTAGCCCACTTGGTCGGGGGGCCAAAACGTGATCATGTCACTCCACTACTCCACTCACTTCATTGGCTTCCTATACAGGCACGCATTGATTACAAGCTGTCTGTTCTCTGTCATAACTTTTTCTCAGATTCCTGCCCTTCCTATCTAACCGAACTTCTTTCTGTCTATTCACCCCTTCGACAGCTTCGCTCCTCCGCAGACACGCGTATTCTGTCCGTTGCTAAGACACGTACTAAAACATATGGTGAACGATCTTTCTCTTTCTGCGCCCCCAAACAATGGAATTCTCTGCCACTTAACATCCGCAATATACCAACCACACAGGCCTTCAAAACTGCACTCAAAACACATCTCTTTAAACTCTATTACCCCGACTGATTCCCCACATCTGACAGATAAAACGATGCTGCTAGCTGCCGTCCATGGTATGTCATGTAAAATTTCTGGGGTGGGTGGGGTGAATATGAATTTGTTTTTGTTTTGTCTCTATACAGCTGTTTTTTTGTATCACATAAATGCACTTTATTTTTATGTACAGCGCGCTGAGCCTAGCCCTAGGCTGGGGTACCGCGCTATATAAGACAACATATAATAAAAAGTTGTGTTCTGGTGACCTGGCCGGTGCCTTCGGCCGCCGCCTTCGGTATCGGTGTCGGGTCATCGGGCTTGGTGTGTGCCCTTGATCATGTGGATCTGAGAAGGCTCCCACCAGACGCGACACCGGTTGCCCCACCGGGACTTCCACGCATCAAGAGGTTGTGGATACATGAATAGAGCCACACGGAGACCGTTGTCACCGGAGCGGGCTATGCGTTTCAATAAGGCCAAATACGCTCATGCAAATAGCGAGGGGGCGGGGTCTGGGATGGATGCGAGCCCGGGCCCCGTAAGAAAAGCGAGATCAAAAGCCCGAGCACTCTCCACTAAGAACGGTGATCTCGGGGGGTCAACTCTCGACTCTAAATAGTGGCGGTGTGGTGGCCTCTCTTTTTGGCCATATGGATATGATGATTTCCGGCTGTGTCACGCTCAAAAGATAAATGAAGGGACAAGGCCGGAAGACACAGCGTCAGGAGCTACGAAGCCATCCGAGTGAGGCACGATACAGCGCGCTGTACCTCACGTAGACGATGGGAGATGGGACAAGGTGGAATGAGGTTTCGTCTTCGGCAAAGAAAGTGACTTAAGTTCTTTGGACCAGGTGGGAGTCCAGAACTAGCCCGAGGTGTCGGGGTGCGGGTGCCCTCGGGCGTCCCTGGTGGTCGTTGCGCCGTCCGTTGCCGGCGGGCGGGGTCGGGGCCGTGTTCCCTTGTTCCGTTTGCCCATTAGGATGGTGGATTTTGCCTGCGTTCAGGTCACTAACGTGCTGGTCACTAACGGAGGGAGTCGAGGTCCCCCAGAAGGTAAAGGCTGGTCGGTGGCGCATGTCCGACAATCTTTTGATTGCGGCGCTTTGGATAGAAACTGTTGGGGTTGGTCGCTCGTGCCGCGGAGGCTCGAGCATGTCGGTGGTTAGTCAGCCCTGCTTGGTCATTTTTTCCGGGCCCATTTGAACAAACGACCCCCATTTTACGTGGGGGGGTCGTAAGCCAAGCTCTCTCGCAACCGCTGATTAGCAGCGGGGAGGCCTTCGGCCTCGGTTCGGCTGTAACGGTTACGAAGCGCCGGATCGGGGTTGGGGACGCCGCTCTTCGTGAGTGATCGGCCAAGAGCCTCGTGCTCAGTGCCGCTTCAGCACATGTCCTTTACGCTTCTAATGTCAATGGTGGGTTAAGTGAGTTAGAACATTCTGCTTCTGATGTTAATGGTTGGCAATGTGAGTTAGAACATTGTGCTTCTAATGTCATCAGTAGGCTATGTGACTTTGATCAATCTGCTTCTAATGTCATCAGTAAACTATGTGACTTAGAACATTCTGCTTCTGATGTTAATGGTTGGCTATGTGAGTTAGAACATTTTGCTTCTACTTTCATCTGTAGGCGATGTGAGTTAGAACATTCTGCTTCAAATGTCTCAGTAATTTTCTTACTTAATTTGACACCCCTGTTTAACCAATGTGGGAACCAATTCCAAGCAGCTAGACAACTGTCATGGTTTTACGGGTGGCGGGGGGGGGGTTGTGTCAAAGGGCATGACCAATCAGAAGTTAAATTGTTGAGAAGTCAATTCTCTACGCCTGGGGCTTTATTGTTTCACACCTGGTTCAGACAAGTAGGTAGTTCATCTGAGGGTCAACGAGTGGTTCTCAAGATATGGGCTCACTAATAGTTAGTTAAATTAAAGTTTTTAAATAGGATCCACATTTAAACATTGTGATTAACTTTTAAATTTAATTTACTTTCCCGAAGGTCTCAAATCTGTTTGCATAGGTCTTAGATTTATCTTACTGAAGGTTACAGATATGACTGTCTGAAGGTCACAGATTTGTCCGCCTAAGGTCTAAGATATATCTTATTGAGGGTCTCATATTTACCTATCTGAAGGTCTCAGATTTAACTAAAGGTCTCATAGCCGTCTTCCGAAGGTCTAAGATTTGAATTTTTGATTGACTCTGATGTATCTGTCTGAAGGTCTCATGTTTGTCTTACTGTGTATCTGTCTGAAGGTCTCATGTTTGTCTTACTGTTATCTGTTTGATGGTCTCATATTTGAATTTATGTGTATCTGTCTGAAGGCTTTATATTTTTTTTACGGTGTATCTGTCAGAGATTCTCACGTAAGAAAAACCGACCATTTTATATACTTAATTGACAAAACCATGGTTTTTATAGGAATTTATGTTGAAGGCTAATGATGCCACGTATGTCATACGCCTAGAATAATATATTATGACACAGTATCTGTCGTTGATATTTTCATTTTTGAAGTCACAACTATGACCTTGGACAAACTGTTGGATTCTGTAGCCTACTCAAACTGAATATTTCCCCACATTGGTCCATTCAAAACTTTCCTTTCTTTTCTGTCTATTCACTACTATTTATTTTCTCTCTGTCTATTCACACGTATCGCAGGAATATTTCAAAGTGCTTAATTTGTAAGACTGAAAGCTTTCTTTAAAAAGAAAAATGATAACATAATTTAACGCCGTGTGTTAGCTTTACAGTGAATTTGTGAACAGGTTGTGCACGTCTTTTGACTTGTGCACAGGTTGTGCAAATCTTTTGGTTTGTGCACAGGTTGTGCACGTCTTTTGACTTGTGCATAGGTTGTGCAAGTCTTTTGGCTTGTTCATTGGTTGTGCAAGTCTTTTGGCTTTTGCACAGGTTGTGCAAGTCTTTTGGCTTGTGCATAGGTTGTGCAAGTCTTTTGGCTTGTGCATAGGTTGTGCAAGTCTTTTGGCTTGTCATAGGTTGTGCAAGTCTTTTGGCTTGTGCATAGGTTGTGCAAGTCTTTTGGCTTGTGCATAGGTTGTGCAAATCTTTTGGCTTGGGCATAGGTTGTGCAAATCTTTTGGCTTGTGCATAGGTTGTGCAAGTCTTTTGGCTTGTTCATAGGTTGTGCAAGTCTTTTGGCTTGTGCATAGGTTGTGCAAGTCTTTTGGCTTGTTCATTGGTTGTGCAAGTCTTTTGGCTTTTGCATAGGTTGTGGAAGTCTTTTGGCTTGTGCATAGGTTGTGCAAGTCTTTTGGCTTGTGCATAGGTTGTACAAGTCTTTTGGCTTGTGCATAGGTTGTGGAAGTCTTTTGGCTTGTGCATAGGTTGTGCAAGTCTTTTGGCTTGTGCATAAGTTGTACAAGTCTTTTGGCTTGTGCATAGGTTGTGCAAGTGTTTGGCTTGCGCTTAGGTTCTACAAGGGCTAAGAGTATGTTGGCTTGTTCTAAAGGATTAAAAGACGGTTTGCTTGTGCTAAATGTATAAGAGTTGCTTGTCTTGTCTTAAGATGCTAGAAGTATGTTGGCTTGTGTTAAGATGCTACATGTAGGTTGGCTTATGTTAAGGTGCTAGACGATGGTTGGCTTGTGGTAAGATGCTAAAAGTAGGTTGTCTTGTATTAATATGCTAGAAGTAGTTTGGCTTGTGTTTAGATGCTAGAAGTAGGTTGGCTTGTGTTAATGTGCTAGAAGTAGGTTGGCTTGTGTTAAGATGCTAAAAGTAGGTCGTCTTATGTTAAGATGCTAGAAGTAGGTTGGCTTGTGTTAAGATGCTAAAAGTAGGTTGGCTTGTGTTAAGGTGCTAGAAGTAGGTTTGACTCTGCAAAATCTATAAATGATGGCCACACAAATAGTATTTTTTACAGGTGACATTTAAATATTTTTTTTTGTTTTCTTATGACTGTTTTAAACTAAAAAAAATTCCATCAAAATTCTTCAAAACTGCTCTACATGTTTAAACGCATTTTGTTCCTCCTGATTCAATCTGCTGCAATAGTTAAATGGGCAGATTACGGGAACAAACTAGATAGCATTGATAGTTTTAAAGGGCTATCGAATACCAAGTTCACGTTGTGTTAAGTAAAGTTAACATTGTCATCTTTAAAGTTAACTTTGTCATCTATAGAGTTAATATTGTGATCTGCAAAGTTCGATTTAAAAAAAAATTGTGAGGTGTTTTGACCAGAGCGGGTATCAATGTTATGTTTTAAAAGGGTTAAGTTCCTTGTTATCTTGGACCAAAGTTAAGTTCCTTGTTATCTTGGACCAATGTTAAGTTCCTTGTTATCTTAGACCAAGGTTAAGCTCCTTGTTATCTTGGACCAAGGTTAAGTTCCTTGTTATCTTGGACCAAGGTTAAGTTCCTTGTTATCTTGGACCAAGGTAAAGTTCCTTGTTATCTTGGACCAAGGTTAAGTTCCTTGTTATCTTTGACCAAGGTTAAGTTCCTTGTTATCTTGGACCAAGGTTAAGGTCCCTTTTTGCTTAGACCAAAGTTATGTTCCATGTTATGGATAATCAAGATTGTTGCACATATTATGTTTGACTAAGGTTAAGAAAAGTTTGGCTCTGGTATCTGCCTTAACCACTGACTTTGACGTCACACATGTGCACACACTGGCCAAACTGATGTGACGTCACATCCTTTTACTGGATTTGAAAAATTAAAAAACAAAAAAGGTCCCTCTATTAAATCATTCAGCAGTAAAACTGAATCGTTTTATTTTAATAAAGTATTAAGTGAACTCTGACCCCTGTGCACCAACATATGGGGAGCTTCATTGCACATTATTCTGTGAGCGATAAATATATCAAGTTTTATTTTCTTGTAACTTATTTTATTTTAATGTGCTACCCAATTTGTATTTATTATTTGATTTAATTGATGAGTCCCTTTAAAAAAACATTTGCAATAGTTATATTTTATTGATTAACCAGTCACTTCATGTTAGAAAGAAACCAGCTAATACATGTAATAAAGTAACCAGCTAATACATGTTATAAGTAACCAGCTAATACATGTTATAAGTAACCAGCTAATACATGTTATAAGTAACCAGCTAATACATGTTATAAGTAACCAGCTAATACATGTTATAAAGTAAACAGTAACATGGCATTTAAAAATAATTACCCCGATATTTCGTTCAGAACATTTCCAATCATATATCGATTTATGCGATGTTTGGAAAATCATAGTTTTGGTTGTAATGGAGGGTGCCTTAAAGGTCTGGAGAGGGGTGAAAAAGTTAGTCGGGGGAGTGGTGCCTTGTCGGTCGAGGGAGTGGTGCCTTGAAAATCTGGGGAGGGGTGCCATGTTGGTCGGGGGAGTGGTGCTTTGCAGGTTGGAAGGGGGTGCTTTAGAAGATCGGCGAGGGGTGCCATGTTGGTCGGGGGAGTGGTGCTTTGCAGGTTGGAAGGGGTGCTTTAGAAGGTCGAGGAGGGGTGCTTTGAATGTCGGTGGTGGGGTGCCTTTCAGGTCGGTGGGGGGGACTTGTTTGTTAGCCATTAACTTTGCATATTCAAATGGTGTCATGAAAACCTAAGACCTTGGATTAATATCGGTCGCATGTGTCAAAACAGCTGAGCAGTGGTTCTCAATAAAAATTATAAAAAGTTTTAGGTTTAAAAGCGCATTAAAAAAAAGTTTATGTTGTTAGGTTTTTAATTCTTAAATTTAATTAGATAAATTGTAATCCTTGCTTAGGGTAAATAGTATGGTCCTGCCAAAAGCGGTATTACAAAGTCACGAACAAGGTTCATATATGTGATGTTCAGTCAACCGCGAATCAGCTGACTGGCGTGTCATCAGAAACATGTTAGACCTTTTCCTTTGACGCCCTTTGTGACCTTGACACACTTTAAGACCTTGACGTGTTGCATAGGTGCATGACAAAAAACAACCTTACAGCGCCACAAATTGGCGCCGATATTTCATTAACAAGAATGAAAGTGCAAGTGGCAGTACTGTAGTACGCAGTACATAACGTACATAGACATTATGGGCAGATTTACGCATTTGCGCAAGTCCGTTTTGTGTTCTGATTTTAAGTTTTGAAGTTATTCTTTACTGTTTTTATTAATTATTGTGACATGCAATACATTTTATCATGGTGGCATTTGGTCTCAGTATCATGGCGGCATTTGGTCTCAGTATCATGGCGGAATTTGGTCTCAGTATCATGGCGGCATTTGGTCTCAGTATCATGGTGGCATTTGGTCTCAGTATCATGGCGGCATTTGGTCTCAGTATCATGGTGGCATTTGGTCTCAGTATCATGGCGGCATTTGGTCTCAGTATCATGGCGGCATTTAGTCTCAGTATCATGGCGGCATTTGGTCTCAGTATCATGACGGCATTTAATCTCAATATCGTGGCGGCATTTAGTATCAGTATCGTGGCGGCATTTAGTATCAGTGTCATGGCGGCATTTAGTATCAGTATCATGGCGGCATTTGGTCTCAGTATCATGGCAGCATTTGGTCTCAGTATCATAGCGGCATTTGGTCTCAGTATCATGGCGGTGTTTAGTCTCAGTATCATGGCGGCATTTAGTCTCAGTATCATTGCGGCATTTGGTCTCAGTATCATGGCGGCATTTGGTCTCAGTATCGTGGCGGCATTTGGTCTCAGTATCATGGCGGCATTTGGTCTCAGTATCATGGTGGCATTTGGTCTCAGTATCATGGCGGCATTTAGTCTCAGTATCGTGGCGGCATTTGGTCTCAGTATCATGGCGGCATTTAGTCTCAGTATCGTGGCGGCATTTGGTCTCAGTATCACAGCGGTATTTGGTCTCAGTATCATGGCGGCATTTAGTCACAGTTTCATTGCGGAATTTAGTATCAGTATCGTGGCGGCATTTAGTATCAGTATCGTGGCGGCATTTAGTATCAGTATCATGGCGGCATTTAGTCTCAGTTTCATGGCGGCATTTGGTCTCAGTATCATGGCGGCATTTAGTCTCAGTATCATGGCGGCATTTAGTCTCAGTGTCATGGCAGCATTTAGTCTCAGTATCATGGCGGCATTTAGTCTCAGTGTCATGGCGGCATTTAGTCTCAGTGTCATGGCGGCATTTAGTCTCAGTATCATGGCGGCATTTGGTCTCAGTATCATGGCGGCATTTAGTCTCAGTATCATATCGGAAATTATGTTAGCTTGGTAAAAGAAGCTTTGAAATGATTACGGAAATTCTTTGTAGCTGTTACTTGTGGGGTTTACACAACACTTGTTGTGTTTAACCTTTACAACATAGACAATACTTGTTTTTTTTTTACCTTTACAACATAGACAACACTTGTTGTGTTTAACCTTTACAACATAGACAACACTTGCTGGGTTTAATATTTACAACATAGACAACGCTTGCTGGGTTTAACATTTACGACAAATGCAACACTTGCTGTGTTTAACATTTACGACATACACAATGTCTAGCAAGTTAAACGACGAAATTTGGATGTCTACCTCTGTATGGCACTTGAGATGTACTTTGACCCTCTTTTTGAATACACTTTTAGGTTTCAGCATTATCCACGAGTAGCATCAATCGAAATTGATGTCGTAAACTTAGGACATTTAACAAAAAGTGAAATATAGGGATTTGTTATACCAATTTTTGGCAAATTTCTATGGCACAGTGCTACGTGGCATGACAAGAAAGTCAAATATAAATGTTGTACATTTATTTTTTTTTATATTTTGGTAGACATCTATTTCATCACTTCAATATAGTAACTCGCAATCATCCTGTCAATATAGTAACTTGTAAATATCCTGTCAATAGCGTAACATGTAATCATCATGTCAATAGATTAATTTGTAACATTTTACTACATGGCAATGCGTCATTGTAATGTAACATTGTGAAGATATATTGTCAAAATGAAAAACCCTGGAATTTCGAATGTCTAAATATAAAAGCCTGATAGCAAGCCTCATTTATAAGTCTATCTTTTGTGTGCAATTTATCTATGCCCCTGACCTAATTCTATATATGTAAACTATATACATTTCTCGAAAACAATCTATTATTGCCTCACATCAGACTGATAACTAATGCCAACTCCCATTTTCTGGCATGACTTTGAGGCCATTCAATTTCTCAATGACACGCTTTCAATTAATATCGTTCAGTGCAGAAAAACATGGTGTAAAAGTTGCCTAAAGGAATCACCTCTGTGACATTGTGACGTTGTGACGGGGTGCTGGCACAGTTCTGACCAATGGGAGATAAGAGCTCCTTTAATGTCACATAAGACGTCTTTTCATGGGATTCCCAAACATTAAACATTGAAACTTTTCTGTTGAGTTAACCAGCCAGAGGTGTACACGACACATTTTGGACATTGAAACTTTTCTGTTGAGTTAACCAGCCAGTGGTTTACAAGCCAAATTTTTGACATTGAAACTTTTCTATGGATTTAACCAGCTAGAGGTGTACACGACACATTTTGGACAAGTAATTTACGATATAACTGTTGAAGTTTCCCGCTAAACGCATACAATGCTTTCAAAAAACAACTTTAATTTAGATCACACTCATGCTGTTTAAATTCTTTAATACACAGTAGGCTTATTTTTTTATGTGCAAATTTTCCATCAATAGATTGATCTATTAACCAAATGATGTCTATCCCCTGCGGTGTTTTATCATAAATGATTTCAATGACCCATGTAATTAAAAAAATGCTTTCCAAAATTATTAAAAATGCATTTTTTTTTCATTTTTCAACATTTTTCAGATTCGTTTCTTAAAAATTTAATAATTTCATATTTCAACTTATTTTTCTGCAATGGACTTTTATAAATGAACAATTTAAAAGATATTGACGTCACTAATCAAAAGCTGTAATGTTGCAACTGTTTCCGTGCCACGAGTTACAGCCCTTGTTTGACGTCATGTGTCAATGATTTCATCCCCCCCCCTAACCCTAACTATGTCAGTGCCCTAACCCTAACTATGTCAGTGCCCTAACCCTAACTATGTCAGTGCCCTAACCCTAACTATGTCGTGCCCTAACCTTAAATATGTCAGTGCCCTAACCCTAACTATGTCAGTGCCTCTTCGCTTTCCTCACCCGACCCCACCCCATCCCCCGCCTACCCACAACAAAATAACATAATAAATACTAATTTTTAAACACAAATGACATTAAAATCATGTCAATACAAATACTTAAACACAAATGACATTAAAATCCTTTCTTTACAATTCTCCAATAACTGTCGTAATAGTTTTACCGATGTTTCCCGCAGATTGTACTTTGTGTAAGCTGCACCATATCTCACAGTGCCAACTTTATCTCAACATCTTGTCATTGCCAACCTCTTCATAACAACACAAACAGGTCACACTTTCACAATCTTTCAAGTAGTACAATCTCATGGTGTCCATTACATCCCAATCTTATTGTCAAAAGTTCATGTTTAATCTCTCAATGTCGAGACTTCCACTATGTATAAATATGCCTCGTTTTCTGTTGAGACGCATGATTACAATGGACCAATGTTGCACAGGAGCATTTGAAATTATGGTTGGTAATTAAGGACAAATCCGGGGGGGGGGGGGGGAGAGTGGGGGGGATAGTTCGACGTGACATTTTCCGCATGACGTGACAAACGTTTTATTTATTTAAATGACGCCATTTATAAACGTATGTGGTCATCTAACAATATAAGACATTTATAAACGTATGTGGTTATCTAGCAATATAAGACATTTATAAACGTATGTGGTCATCTAGCAATATAAGACATTTAT
Source organism: Omphiscola glabra (assembly GCA_964017045.1). Lineage (NCBI taxonomy): Eukaryota > Metazoa > Mollusca > Gastropoda > Lymnaeidae > Omphiscola > Omphiscola glabra. Next base: position 32,458,327 of record OZ024807.1, on the reverse strand, counting down.
AAACGTATGTGGTCAGCTAGCAATATAAGACATTTATAAACTTATGTAGTCATCTAGTGATATAAGACATTTTTAAACTTGTGTGGTCCTCTACTGATAAAAGACATTTATAAACTTGTGTAGTCCTCTAATGATATAATACATGTAAAAACGTGTGTGGTCCCCTAGCGATATAAGCCATTTATAAAGGTGTGTGGTCCTCTAGTGATATTAGAAATTTATAAACTTGTGTGGTCCTCTAGCAATATAAGATAGTTATATACGTGTGTGGTCCTCTTCCGATTCAAGATATTTAATTACGTGTGTGGCCCTCTAGCGATATAAGACATTTATAAACGTGTGTGGTCCTCTAGTGATATAAGCCATTTATAAAGGTGTGTGGTCCTCTAGTGATATTAGAAATTTATAAACGTGTGTGGTCCTCTAGCAATATAAGATAATTATATACTTGTGTGGTCCACTTCCGATACAAGATATTTAATTACTTGTGTGGTCCTCTGGCGATATAAGATATTTATTTACTTGTGTGATCTTTTGGCGATATAAGACATGTTTATATGTGTGTGGTCCTCTGGCAATATAAAATTTGTTTATACTTCTTTGGACGCTAGCGATATAAAATATTCATATACGTATGTGGTCCTCTAATGTTATATGATATTTATATTCTTGTGTGGTCCTCTAGCAATATAATATATTCATATACATGTGTGGTCCTCTAGCGATAATACAATTTATATACTTTTGACGTCGTCCAGCGATATAAGATATTAATATACTTTTGTGGTCCTCAGGGGATATAATACAATTACAGACTTAGGTTGTCCTCTAGTTAAGGGGGACTGGTTTAGGTTGTCGTATAATTAATGGGTTAGGTTGTCCTCTAGTTAAGTAGTTAGGTAGTCTTCCAATTTATGGGACCTGAGTTAGTTTGTCATTTTAGTTAAGGGGACCTGGGAAGTAGGCAACCATGTTTTCAGATAATTATCTATCTCACAATACATTTCTTTAATCCACAGAAAATGTACAGCAACTGGCTGAACTTTCTTACACCTGATAATTGGAGATAATGACATCACTGAAACGGTTCTTCTATTCTCTTTGAATCGCACTGAAACTTAAACACATACTATACTCGTGGAGGAGAAATGGAAACAAAAGATGGCAACCAAAATGGCGGCAAGGACAATGCCGACAAACTGTCAAATCGGGATAATGGAGACAAAAATCAGGACACTGTGACATTTCGTAACACTGCATACAACTCAGCTAACAATGGTGGCTCGCATAACAGCAATGCAGAGACAGCGGATCTCAGTAAATATGATGAGGGGGCTCATGACGGAAGTGATATGGAGGCAGCCATCAAAAAGACGATATCGCAAACATGGCACGCGCCGGATGGTGGGTAAGTTAAACATTTGAACATTGAACTCAATAAAAAAATTCATTTTGATAAAATATTGAGAGTTTGTAATTAATGTTTATTCAATTGTCTGAATATGTTACCAGTGAACCAACATTTATATGTTACCAGTAAATAAACATATATATAAGAATGAGCTATACTGACATAACGCCAAAGAGCCTATACTATTTTGATACGTTCGGACTCTTAAAAATAATCATAGTTATTTTCTATTTTATTACGGAAATCGAATAAATTTACATGCGCAAAAAAATATTATATTTCCGCTTTTATTTTAGCAAAATGTTAAGTATTATTATAATAAATTACAAATATATTTAAAGTAACAACTAAGTAACTATTTTAAACATTTTATATTCTTTTGAAAGTTATGAAAAAAAAACTAAATAAAAATAAATTATCAAAGAATTACACAGTTATTACATGTATCGGGAAAACTTAACATCAGTTGTTATTATTGCGTTCTTTTGTGCGTTGTCAATAATGCGAAATAAAATTAAAATTAATTAGTTCTAAATAATCACGCAATTGACGTCATAGTGCGAATTGCCGATTTATCCAAAGCAAAAGTTCTCTGATTTAATAAAAGAGGGTGACACTACTGATAATGTATATTCCCCTCCTTAAAAGTAAAAGTAATAAATATAATTCATTGCTTTTTAAAGTTAATATGCTTAACTTAAATACACATTTAGCTTTGTATTTTTAACATTTAATACGTTTTTACTATTTTTTTATTCCAAAAATAAAGTTTTATGAAATTTATACAGAGGTAAAAACTACTTTCAATAAGAATATGCCGTTTAATTCAATTGGAGCAGCAAAACTACGTAGCCAAATAGAAATTTTTAATGCACTTATCACTCATTAAGATGAGAACAAAGCATCTTAAATTCAATAAAATTCTTTTTGCGTAAGTAAAGGTGTTAAAGCCAGTGGATGATTTATATATTTTTTTAAAGTCTGGGGGGGGGGGAGTAATACGATACATTCATTTTGCCCAATGCAGCACAAGATAAGCCTCGGAATAAATTTAATAAATAATTAACCTTCTACGATAAATATATATCGGGGGAAGATAGATAGATAGATAGATAGACAGACAGACAGACAGACAGACAGGCAGACAGACAGACAGACAGACAGACATACAGACAGACAGACAGACAGACAGACAGACAGACATAATTCATCTTTGAATAGTTGCGGAAAAGTTATCTTTATTCGGTAAACTATATCAATATATATATATTAAAGTTAATGTATGTATGTATGTCCCTATTTCGCTTCTATACCATTAATCCAAAAGAGATGAAAATTTAATGAATTGTTGTACACACGCCCGCAGATGTTTCTGAATTCTTACATACACTTTACAATATTCTGTTTTGGGACCTAGGTCCTAAATTCTTTTTTCCCCCTTTTATGAGCTAAAGATAATTTCCGTATGCGTTCCTATACCATTTATCCGATTGCCATAAAACTTTGGTAAGTTGTTGTGCACAGCAAAGGTTTCTGAATTACTTATCCATTTTGAAATATTTCTTTTGGGGCCGGGGTCCCAAATTATATTTTTTATTATATGAGCTATACCAAAATAATTTCAATCAGTGCTACTGTGAGGGTGGATGGAAATGAATCAAATACAGGCGACATTTTAGTTTGTGTGTGACATAAGTACAACCATTTTACAATTTTGCGGTTGAGGCCGGGGGCCTTATTTTTTTAAAAAATATTTGAGCTATATATATATATAATTTTAAACAGAGCTACTGCATGAAAATCCACGCTTCTCACCTGAACAGCTGTTTGTTGACTGCTCACGCATCGAAAAAACTTCTAATTTATTTGTGTACGCACCAGACGGAAAAAACAATTAATATTTTCTATTTAAAAATTACTTTAAAACTTAATTAAAACACAAACACTTTCTTCATTGAGTTGCATTGCAACGCAAGCCGGGTTCTCGCTAGTTTATAGTATGTTACCAGTAAACCAACATTTATAGTATGTTACCAGTAAACCAACATTTATAGTATGTTACCAGTAAACCAACATTTATAGTATGTTACCAGTTGACCAACATTTATAATATATTACCAGTAGACCTACATTTATAGTATGTTACCAGTAAACCTACAAGTTAAATACGGCTGGGTGTGATAATCTGATATTTGATAGGTCCTGATAATCTTTTAATCCCTTAGATATGGCTGATTGATTGTTGTACGTGACGTGATTATCTTGCAATCTTTAAGATTTGTCTGGATGATCTTTGTAATGGGCCAGATTATCTTGTAATCCCTAAGATAAGGCTGGGTGATTGTTGTAAGGGGCCTGTTTGTCTTGTAATCTTTTAGATATGGCTCGGTGACTGTTGTTAGTGGTCTGATTATTTTATAATCTTTTAGATATGGCTGGATGATCTTTGTAATGGGCCAGATTATCTTGTAATCCCTAAGATAAGGCTGGGTGATTGTTGTAAGTGGCGATTATCGTGTAATGTTTTAGATATGGCTGGGTTATTGTTGTAAGGGGCCTGATTGTCTTGTAATCTTTTAGATATGGCTGGGTGATTGTTGTAAGTGGCCTGATTATCAGCCTCATCGTGGATGGCCTGACGTATACTTTTGGCCTTTTTCTGGGAGATTTTGAAAGAGCCTTTAATCAGCCAAAAAGTACAATAGCTTTGGCCAGTTCACTGCAGGTCGGAATCTACCTCATGATAGGTGAGCAATGGTATAAGTCTACCTCACGATAGGTGAGCAATCGTGACTTTCAGTTTTTATTTTAAACATAAATCAATATTATATTTTTATTACAATTAGGAATGCAATTGAATGTTAGTGACTTTGTTAATTTCATCAAAGTTGGTATTGTAAGTGACAAGATCAAAATATTTCATGGTCAATGCGTTAGTGTGGTGAATCTTACTGCCTTCATAAATTTTATTTAGAGAAAAGAAATAAATATTTATTTATATAGTTTTAAATTGTACCTGCTTTTATTTCAAATAATTACAGGTAGAAAATTCAAAAAACATTGTGGACAAAAATAGATTACAACAACAAAATGATCTAAATCATTATTTATTGAAAAACATTTTTTACACATTGAAATGTAGCTCAGGTTCTATTTACTGTTTAAAAACGTTTGTGTTGAAACCAACTAACCCCACGTGATATGTTACAGGACCTGTGGTCAGTGTGTTGACCAACCGTTTCGGATGCCGGGCAATCATTATTGCTGGCTCATTAATAGCTGGCATTGCTTTCATTGTGAGTTCATGGAGTCCAAATGTCACGATGTTGATATTGACCTACGGGGTCTTTGGAGGTAGGTCATTTTATTTTAGAGAAAATGGTGGTATGTAGGTCATTTTATGTTAGAGAAAATGGTGGTATGTAGGTCATTTTATGCTAGAGAAAATGGTGGTATGTAGGTCATTTTATGTTAGAGAAAATGGTGGTATGTAGGTCATTTTATGTTAGACAAAATGGTGGTATGTCGCTGTAATTAACGATTTTTGTAATGGTGAATTGTATCTGGTCAGGGATAGAGCAACAATGGTGAACTTTATCTGGTCAGGGATAGAGCAAAAATGGTGAACTTTATCTGGTCAGGGATAGAACAACAATGGTTAACTTTATCTCTTCAGGGATAGAACAACAATGGTGAATTTTATCTGGTCAGGGATAGAACAACAATTTCGATTTGATATGATGTGAAACTTGTCAAAAGACAAGAAAGAAGGGGAACGCTGATACTGTAAAGTGTAGTGTAGTTAAATCTGCAAATTTGAGCGTTGCGTGTCAGCTGTAAGATAAGTTTACCCTTCCATTGTTGATGTCAATTGTAAGATAAGTTTAATCTTTCATTGTTGTTGTCAATTGTAAGATAAGTTTAATCTTTCTTTGTTGTTGTCAATTGTAAGATAAGTTTACCCTTCCATTGTTGATGTCAATTGTAAGATAAGTTTAATCTTTCATTGTTGATGTCAATTGTAAGATAAGTTTAATTTTTCATTGTTGTTGTCAATTGTAAGATAAGTTTAATCTTTCATTGTTGATATCAATTAAGATAATTTTACCATGTCCTTGTCATCACTAAACATCACAGTTGGGAATAAAATTGTACTTTAGAGTTCTATTTATATGAAAAATGACATCAGTTAATGTGAAGTGGATATAAGTTGTAGAGCAATCAGCAATCCGTCTCTGGAATTATTTTCTGTACATGTTTGATTATAATGGTACATGTTTGATTATATCTGAAAACATCTTTGATTATATTAGTACATGTTTCTTTTGTGTGCGCATCATCTTTATAAAATGTATTTATTTACGATGGGAGCTCATCAAATACAGCATGTAATCATTTCAAAAAGCTTAAATCTTTGCCTTCAATAAATATGTAATTTTGTGTCACCCCCCCCCCCAATATCATATGTAATCGATATTGTGTGTCTCCTAAATTATTTAATATGTAATCAACATTGTCATCCCTTTACCAGGTATTGGGTTTGGAATGATGTACCTCCCCTCGGTCGTGGCCGTCAGTGTCTACTTTGAACGCAAGAGGGCGCTTGCTACCGGCATTTCTGTTTGCGGGTCTGGCATCGGCACCTTCCTCCTGGCCCCTATCACTGAGATCATCTTGCACGAGTACAACTGGAGCTGGGCGCTACTCATTCTTGGCGCCATCATCCTCAACGGTATTGTCTTCGGGGCGTTAGTCCGACCTCTGGATTTCAGATTCAGTGAAAAGATTTATGAAGAGGATAAAAACAAGAACAGTGTGAAGGTCATCAAAGTGAAAGAGATGGAAGGGAGAGTGGGCTTCCCTTCAAACGGGGACAGAGGACCGGAATTGCAACCCTTGTTAACCGTTACAGACGTGAAGGAAGGGGAGAAGAAGAAAATAAGAACAGACCTTCTAAACGTACCTGGACGGGGAGATCAAATATTTGCATCAACACCTGACATTGGCAAGGTATGTATCAACAGCTGACATTGGCGAGGGATATTCACTGTTCAAAGGGATCATGATTTCTTGGTCAAATTAAAGGAGTTTTCGACTGTTTTCTTAAACTATTTGCCATATTTTAAAATGTAATCAAATTGTTACAGACATTGTTATAAAAATTGTTATAGAAAATATTATAGCAATTGCTTTACATATATCTTTTTAAAGTTGGCATTTTTTAAAGAGTGTATATTGAAATTTATATATTTGAAAAGTGTCTAAAAATGTACATGACTCTCGTTAACAAGGCATAATCAACATGTACAGACGCATTACCTTGCTTAATACTGTAGCCTTACGGGATTCAGCTTGCGGTAGATCCACCATTTCTTGCCTGTAGATGCCTGAATTAAAACAGAAATATTTAACATTCAACATTGTACAATATTTCTTATTATTAAGTGGTCAGATTAATCAAATTTAATTGACTTTTTTTTTACTTGCAAAGATTACCATCGTTTAAATTGTTTATGTTGACTACAGTTGCTAGTAAGTCAATTGGCCAATTCTTGCGTGGTTTATCAATGACTTGAACATTGTGACTCCTAATTCTGTTGGTAAAAAAAAAACTTAATAAATCGTAACTTTTCATACATGTTTCCTATCTGCCCCAGTGTCGGGAGTCTAGACTTAATTTTGGTGTTAGTTCAGGCGGTCTTATACTGTCTGTTAATATCTCATAATACCTTATTATGTCTTATAATGTCTTACAATGTCTCATAATGTCTTATAATGTCTTACAATGTTTCATAATGTCTTATAATGTTTTCGTAATATTCTTTTCACAAAATAATATTTTAAAACAATGCGTTATTTTGGTGGGTTTTTTTAAGTCTGGGGGTCGGAAAAATTCAACACCGAGTGTGACCTTCAACGCAGACGACCATCAGCCTCGCTTGAGATCTAACACATTCGACGCTTCCCAAAATACACCAGCACCGGATACTTCCGATGTACTCAACAGGTCACAGAAGTCTGGTTTAAATAAATCTCACACAAGCATGGCGTCCAACAGGAGTCGATCCCATGCTCCTTTGGGTAAGTGGTTAAGGTTAGGGTTAGCGTAAGGGTTAGGTTAGGGTAAGGATTAGGGTTAGATCATGGAAAAAATTGATTTGAACAGGAGACACCACCCATCAAGTTTTGGGGGCAGTGTGGGTACGAATTTGTGTCAATCTGGCATGAGTTTGGGGGCAGGCTGGGCACGAATTGGTGTCAATCTGGCATGAGTTTGGGGGCAGGCTGGATACGAATTGGTGTCAATCTGGCATGAGTTTGTGAGCAGGCTGGGCACGAATTTGTGTCAATCTAGCATGAGTTTGGGGGCAGGCTGGACACGAATTGGTGTCAATCTTACATGAGTTTTGGGGCGGGCTGGGCACGAATTGGTGACACTTTATAAGTAATTTTGTGACGATGTAGAGGGGGAGAAATCGTCTTACGATTCGTGACGTCATTGAATGTTTGTCCCCATATTTCAAGATACAATGATATACAGCGGTAGTTCAGGATCAAAGATAAGGACTGTGACATAAAGTCCAACCCTAACCCTAACCAGTTCAGGATCAAAGATAAGGACTGTGACATTAAGGTCTAACCCTAACCAGTTCAGGATCAAAGATAAGGACTGTGACATTAAGGTCTAACCCTAACCAGTTCAGGATCACAGATAAGAACTGTGACATTAAGGTCTAATTAATGGGTATAGATCTATGAAGTGTTCCGCGCCATTTGATTCGTTCTATACGAAATTTAGCTATGAAATTGTAAAATTAAAACATTTTTTAAATAATAAATTGGGATTAATGAGATAAAAGATTGTTTCATTGTGATAGGTGGCAGCACTGAACGCGATAGGTGGCAGCACTGAAAAATAAAAAAAAATGTTTTGATGTGTTCATAAGTAAAGATATTTTTAATGGATTAGAATTGAATGTGACTTGAGCGCGGATACATTAAAATCGTATGGTTTTTCCTTACTTCCATTTTAACACCGTAGTTAAAATGTGTACAAACTTTTTCTAACAATGCGATTACCAATCTTAATGTGTTGACCTATCTTAATGTGCTGACCTATCTTAATGGGCTGACCTATCTTAATGGGCTGACCTATCTTAATGGGCTGACCTATCTTAATGGGCTGACCTATCTTAATGGGCTGACCTATCTTAATGTGCTGACCTATCTTAATGTGTTGACCTATCTTAATGGGCTGACCTATCTTAATGTGCTGACCTATCTTAATGGGCTGACCTAGCTTAATGTGCTGACATATGTTAATGGGTTAACCTATCTATTTTACACGTTACAAATTTCAGGTCTTGCTTTTGTCAGTCTCTCGGACATGCAGCTGAATAAAATACGAGATGAAGTTCACGTGCCGATAGCCCGGAAGGACATTCATCTGTCCGGTACACTAGCAGAGCCCACCTGGGACATTGACCTACATACGGGCGGGGTTCCAGATGGACTGGTCATACAAAGCATTGAGTGAGTTGACATGGGATCAGACTGTTAGGATTTCTTTAAAGGTTTTTCATTCTGATCTAAGAGATAAAATAATTCATGGCTTTATCTATAGTAAGAACAAGCTTTTGAAAAGACTGGTCAATGCAAGTGGACAATGGACAAGGACCGATGGTTTATATAAAGGGGGAATGGGAGTTATATTTGTTGAGCTGACTACAGATAAGAAGACATTTCAAGCTTAATATATGAAAAAAGAAACATTATTCCAACTTTTTAAATTAGTTTTAAATGTTTTATCCATCACATTGCTACGCACCTGATGAAGAAGGTCAGGATTTACGATTGCACCAAGGTTATAATTGAGATGACATTCTAATCACACATTTATAGAGAATGTGGGGGAAGCTATTTTTAAATGTTGCAATAAATCTTAGGCTAAACATCTAATATATAAAAATGAATGTCAGTATGTATGTATGTATGTATGTATGTATGTATGTATGTATGTATGTATGTATGTATGTATGTATGTATGTATGTCCCATATGCGCTGCAACATCATTCAGGGGATTACGATTAAACTTTGGTGATCAGTTGTCTATAAGCCCGCGCATTTTTCTGTGTCATTACAAACCTTTTCAAATATTCCATTTTGGGCCGTTGGCCCAAAATTCGTTTTTGAACCAGGAGCCCTATATTCGTTTTTTCTTATATAAGTTATTTAAATATAATTTTAAACAGAGTTAATGCATGGATGGATCGAACTTTAATCAAATACAAAGAGCGACATTAAATTTTGTGTGTGACATAATAGATAGTTTTCTGAAGTAATAAAACATTACTACAATATTCCGTTTGTGGCAGAGGGCCTTAAATTCACTTTCTCCCTTATATTAGCAAAATTAATATAATTTCCGTATGCGTTCCTATACCATTCATCCGATTGAGTTAAAACTTTAGTGAATTGATATGCGCCCGCCCGAAAAGGTTTCTAAATTAGTACAACCATTTTAAAACATTACGTTTCGAGCCGGCTGCCCGTACTACGTATTTTCTTATAGGGGCTCTATAAATATAATTTCAAAAGGAACTAATGCATTGGTGGATGGAATTTTAATAATATACAAATAGCGACATTTCAATTTGTGTGTGACATAATAAGTAGGTTAATGAAGTATACCCATTTTACAATATTCCGATTGAGGTCAGGGGTCCTAAATTTGTTCTTTTATTATAATATATGAGCAATAAAAATATAAATTTTGAACAGACCTAATGCATGAGTTGATGGAATTAAATCAAATACAAACAGCGATATTTCCGTGTGTGTGTGAAATAATTTAGTAGGTTTCTAAATTTGTACAACCATTTTGCAATATTCAGTTTTGGACCGAGGGACCCTAAATTAGTTTTTTTTCTTATAAGAGCTATTTAAAAATTATAGTTTCCGTATGCGTTCCTATACCATTCATCTGATTGCGATAAAATTTTGGTGAGCTGTGTGCACGCACGCAAAAGGTGTCAGAATATGTACAGCCATTATGCAATATTCCGTTTGGGGCTCTAAATTCGTTTTTTTTTCTTATATGAGCTATGTAAATATAATTTCAAATAGAGATATTTCATGGGTGGATGGCATTGAATCAAATACAAGCTGCGACATTTCAGTTTGTATGAGACATAATAAGTATGCCTCGGAATTAGTACATTTATTTTACATTATTCCGTTTGGGGCAGGGGCTTAAATTTGTTTATATGTACTAAATGAGTTATATAAATAACAATGTAATACATAGCTATTGCATGCGGGTGGATCAATCGCTTCAAGTGTAGACTAAATTTATTCGAGTACGCCCCAGACGGTAAAAACAGAAAACAAAATATTGTGTAAAAAAAAAAAGTACTTCGAATAACATAATTAAAACACAAACACTTTATTTATTTGAGTGACTTTGCAACGCATGCCGGGTTCTCACAAATGTCCTTGTCCAACAAAGTACATGATTACGATATGATTAAAGGCTTCATTCAAACTACTTGATCTTTAAATGAAATGTATTCACAAACATAAAAACAAATCATAGGAGACAAGATCAGTTGCACTCACTTCAGACAAAGATTGTCAAGCCCTTCTCCAGAGTCAATCCAAAAATGATGTTATTAAATCTGCTCATTATGTTCTAGTCTCAATGACCTACTAGGTTCACTATTTGCTTATATCGATTGAGTTAATTAATGCCAAGTTGTTAATACAGAGTTATGCCACGCAAAAAAGCTACGGGGATCTGGGCATGTCTGCCAGACTCAGCCAGGGACACAATAGAAGAGATGTTGGACATTAGTATATTGAAGGTAAGTATTCAGTTGATCCTATCTCTCTCTGTCTCTCTCTGTCTCTGTTTCTCTCTCTCGCCCGATCTCTCTCTGTCTCTCTCTCTCTCTCTGTCTCTCACTCCCTGTTTCTCTCTGTCTCTATCTCTCTGTTTCTCTCTCTCCCGCTCACTCTCTCTCTCTCTCTGTCTCTCACTCATTGGTTTCTCTCTGTCTCTATCTCTCAATCCATATCTCCGATTTAATCACTTTCTCTCTCCATTTCTTGCTGGCTATCCCATGCACACACAATTTTCCTATAATACTGTATGTTTTTTTTAAATCTCTGTTTTCTTCTCTCCGTGTCTTTTCAGGTTCCTAAATTTTTCTCTATGTCCCTTCCTATCTTAAATTTTCAAAACCTATCAATTCACTTAAAATTGTTTTGATACTCCCATTCTGTCTTTGGTAAACATATCATATTTTTCTTTTACTATGTCTTTCTCTCAAACTCTTGACTTAAGTCAACATTTCTTTCTCTCCCTCTTCCTCAATAACTTTTTGTCAATAACTTTTTACATCTCTCCTTAGCTAATATTTTTCTTTACTCTCTATCCCTCTTCTCTCCCTCTTTTTTCTCTCGTTCACTCTATTTCTCTCTCTCTTATCTCTGTCTCTATTTCTACTTTGTCTGTGTTGTTTGTCATGGCCAATCAGCTCTAACATCCAATGTCCCCAATGCTCTACACATAGGACAGGCGATACTGGTTTGTCTTACTTGGTAACTTCACTTGTATGCTGGGCTTCTATGTTCCATTTGTCTACGTCCCAGAGAGGGCACTGCTGTTGGGCATTGGAGACGAGCAGGCTGCCTTTCTCTTGTCAATCATTGGTGAGTGGAAGGGTATACTCTTTACAACAAGCATAGGGCCCTCTTTACATCAAACACATCTTGTAGACGACGCTATGCACTCTTTAGAACAAAAATGTCTTGTAGACAACCAAATGACAACCAAGATTTGAATCTTAAATGCATCATTATCTAAATAGGGAACATATAAAAAATGATATGGCTTGCTTTCATTAAACTACATCTGTATGTATCCATGACAACATTGAGTGTCTTTTTATAGTGCTATTACATTGCCATGTATGTATCCATTACAACATTGAGTTCTGTTTATAGGGCTCTTCCATTGCCATGTATGTATCCATTACAACATACAGTGTCTGTTTATAGAGCTATTACATTGCCATGTATGTATCCATTTCAACATTGAGTGTCTGTTTATAGAGCTGTTCCTTTGCTACGTATAGTATTTTGTCTTAAATGTTACAGCTTTACATTTAACTGGTAACGATACCTCCAAGTATACCACATGCAACTTGCATCGATACTAAAATTTATAATGACATTAAAATAGTATCGATTCCCCAGCTAAACCACATAATGTTTCCATGGTCAACAACTGACAGCGTATCGATTCCTACAGGTATTACCAACACCATCGGACGAGTTGCCACTGGCATAGTCATCCACTTTTCACAGATCAATGCTGCACTTGTCACCATAGTCGCCCTTTGTCTGTGCGGTCTGATGACCATCGTCTGCCCACTGTGTCATACATACGGGGCATTAGCAGCGGTGTCCGCCATATTTGGTCTGTGCGTTGGTAAGTCTCATGTAAATCAACATTATGAGTGACATGCCACTGAATATCCGGTCTATTTCCAACAGCAACTCTCTTCTAATACCATTTAAATAAATTAGTCAATGTTAAATTTGGTCTTTATTTTGTTAGTTGGGGTAGATGAGTTGACCTAGAAACTTGCAGAATCGGCTTGTGTTAAAAACTTGAAACTGTTATGTCACAAATTGTGTTTCTCCACAGCCGCCTACATCTCCATGTGTTCAATTCTGCTGTGTGACCTTCTCGGCGTCAGTAAACTGACCAACGCCTTTGGGTTTGTAATTTTGTTCAGGGGCATCGCTTGTGTCATAGGTCCACCCATGGCAGGTTAGTACGATACACGCTTCCTAACATTTATAAAATTGATTATAATTTTGAACTAAATTCTTCAATTTCTAATTTTTGTAAAAACCAACTAGCTCTCCAACTTTTAGTTTCGCATTGGTTAGCTCTCCAACTTTTAGTTTCGCATTTGTTGAAAATATTGTTTTGATATTTTAACATTTGTTCTTTAGAAATTTCAGAATAAATGATGATTTTTTTTTTACATTGATAATGAGTGTGTTTGTAGTTATGGTATTGTTTGTATAAGTATTTTACAATCAACAACTGTTTGTTAGACCCAAAGATGACTTTAGCACTCTTTTAGCTAATGCTCAGATTTTTCAATATTGTCCAACTAATTTCGACAAATTATTGTCCAACTAACATCGACAAATTATTGTCCAACTAATGGACTACGATTAGTCACTTCCTTGTTTTGTCACGTGATACGTACCAGCCATTAGTAGGCTTTCTGCTACACATAAAAACAGATAAACAGCTGATCAGCCATTGCCATTATCATTAATTCTAAAGCAAAATGTTTGTCTCCATCAGCGCTTCCCCAGTGTTTATTAAAATTTTACTTTTCAAAATATTCTTGAATACACGTGTTTCTTTAAATGACATTAATTAAATGTGACAATAATTATAATTCAGTTATGATTAAAGGAAGAAAGTTGTTTGAAAAAAAATTTGTGAGCGACTAGTGTGTTGCAGACAGCCTCCCGGAAGTATTACTTGTTTTTACACGTATCACGGGACAAAACAATCGACTAATCGTAGTCCATTTCGACAAATTATTGTCAGGTGAAGTCCACAGTAATCCTGTTTCATAATATTGATTTTCTCATTCTAGGTGCCATAATTGACTCCACTGGGGAGTTCGATCAAGCTTTCTTTGTAGGTGGCGCCATGATCGTGATCGGTGGTTTGTGTCACCTCATGCTTTACATACCATGCATTAGGAATTTCAAAAAGTCTTAATGTGGCCTGATTCTTTGAGAGTGGCTTTGAATAGACCACCATAGGACCAATGTGGCTCGCATATATAACAACTACTGAAATAACAGTTTCTACTTGGTGATTGGTTGCACCTTAACACCGGAAGTTGTCCTGATTGGGCCAACGAAAGAAAAGACTGCCATAATTAAGGGACTTAACTGTGATTTGTGAAACTTGTTAAAAAGAATGGGATTGCAAAAAAAAAAAGGGGGGGGGGGATGTTTTGCTGATTTAAAAATTCCTTTTGGAGAATGTAATTTTTTTTTTAAATTTAAAGGAAATCCATTTCAATCTCAGCGCCTTGTTAAGATTTAGTTGTGTTTTATTTGTATACCTAATTTGTATACCTACAATAACAGTCAAAAGTACATGCAGATAAACTAGAAGAGCATAATGAATTTAGGTTTATCTTGTTAAATGTGAATGGGAAAATGTTTGTATACCTATTTTGTATACCTACAACAAATGCCAAAAGTACATGCAGATCAACTAGAAGAGCATAATGAATTTAGATGTATCTTAAGTGTGACTGGGAAAATGTTTGCTCAGTAGATAATTGTTGTTTTTTTAAACTTAAATGAAATAGTTTTATAGAGTCTTAAATATATTTGATATAGTTGAAATGATGTTTAAATAAGGTGACTCCATCTTAAATAAGGGAACTGTATCTTAAATAAGTTGACTCCAAATTAAATAAGGGGACTATATCTTAAATACGTTGAATTTAAATTAAATAAAGTGACTCCATCTTAAAGAAGGTGAATCAATAAATGATGTGTGGATAAAAATATTATATTTTTGTACTATGAGGGAAGTTGAACCATTTGTGTATCGCTCAATGTCTTTGTGTACATCTAAAACATGCAGATATATGTCTAAAAAGATGTTACATAAATACATGGTTTGTGGATACATAAACTTATCAGTACACAGCTAAATGTGTTATGTGGTGTTATATTGCAGATATATTTCTCCCTGTTCCAGTGACATTGAAAAAAGGCTTAAAATTAGAGATGTATTCAAGATATAAAAGTTAGACCGACTGTGTGACACAGACAAGTAACTGTAAAGATGTGAAAGACAGACTCTGTGACACAGACAAGTAACTGTAAAGATGTGAAAGACAGACTCTGTGACACAGACAAGTAGCTGTAAAGATGTGAAAGACAGAGTCTGTGACACAGACAAGCAGCTGTAAAAATGTGAAAGACAGATTGTGTGACACAGACAAGCAGCTGTAAAGATGTGAAAGACAGACTGTATGACACAGACAAAGAGATGAGCCAAAACTATTGATGTATTTATTGTTACCATTGAGATTATTGCCATTTCTTTCACTCCAAACATTTTAAACCCTTTTAAATGTATTTGAAGAGAGTTTTCTGAATATTTTAAAAATATTTTTAGTAACACTTCTATTGTTTCAGCTTACTGGAACTGATTCTGTCAATGTTTTTACTGTACTTATTCTGTCAAAGTTTTTTTTTTACTAATTATATCTATATTTTTATTGTACTAATTATAAATATGTTTTTTATTGTACTAATTCTGTCAATGTGTTTAATGTACCGATTCTGTCAATGTGTTTAATGTACCAATTATGTCTATGTTTAATTCCCCATTTAAAGAAAGCATTCCATAAACACATTACTTACTTTCACAAAGTATTGACAGCACCAAAGGACTTAATCCCCTGCATTATTTTCTGCACTCCTTACATATCTTAGTTCTAATCATTTCCTTTGTATCAAATTTTATTGTATGTATAATTTTATTCTTGTCTTATTTTATTCTTGTCTTATTTTATTCTTGTCATTTCATTTGTCTTTCACATCTCAGCAGTGGTGTCTTTCACATCTCAGCAGTGGTGTCTTTCACATCTCAGCAGTGGTGTCTTTCACATCTCAGCAGTGGTGTCTTTCACATCTCAGCAGTGGTGTCTTTCACATCTCAGCAGTGGTGTCTTTCACATCTCAGCAGTGGTGTCTTTCACATCTCAGCAGTGGTGTCTTTCACATCTCAGCAGTGGTGTCTTTCACATCTCAGCAGTGGTGTCTTTCACATCTCAGCAGTGGTGTCTTTCACATCTCAGCAGTGGTGTCTTTCACATCTCAGCAGTGGTGTCTTTCACATCTCAGCAGTGGTGTCTTTCACATCTCAGCTGTTTTTTGCGTGGCATAACTCTGTAATAACACATCAGAACCAACATGAGATTATATTTTTTAGGACAAGAATGGGATCATACAATACAAAGAAGTTTGTTTCAGTCCATAAATATTCTATGCAGCTGTGATATCCACATTAGGTTTAGCTTTGATATCCACATTAGTTGCAGCTGTTATATCCACATTGGTTGTAGCTGCGATATCCATGTTAGTTATATATTTGATATTCACATTAGTTGTAGCTGTGATATCCACATTAGTTGTAGCTGTGATATCCACATTAGTTGTAGCTGTGATATCCACATATGTTGTAGCTATGATATCCACATTAGTTGTAGCTGTGATATCCCCATTAGTTGTAGCTGTGACATCCACACTAGTTGCAGCTGTTATATCCATGTTAGTTATGTATTTTATATCCACATAAGTTGTAGCTAGATATACACATTAGTTGTTGTTGGTGGTTAATAACATATTATGATTTCAATATTATTATTATTATGTTTTTTTTAAAATTAATTTTTAGTGTTTTTATTTAAGTTGAAACTATTCAAATTATATTTATGTGTATGTTATTATTTAAATTTTTTTAAAGTGTGTTTTGTTGATTCGAAACTATTGGTTTATTTTGTTTAAGTCTATTTACTTCCTTTTCTTTATTGTTTATGTACTTTCTGTACTCTATTGTTTATGTACTTCCTGTACTCTATTGTTTATGTACTTTCTGTACTCTATTGTTTATGTACTTCCTGTACTCTATTGTTTATGTACTTCCTGTACTCTATTGTTTATGTACTTCCTGTACTCTATTGTTTATGTACTTCCTGTACTCTATTGTTTATGTACTTCCTGTACTCTATTGTTTATGTGTTGTTGTATTCATTATTCTAATTTCTGTATGATGTTAATGTTTATATCATTTGATAGATACCGTGTTATTGAAGAGGTTTCCGTTGTAAACATGCTGACTGACTTATGAGCGATATCAGCCGTAATGGTAAACAAATGCTGTGAAGCATATCCACAAGTCTTTGTCATATCATAATTGTTGAAACATATTATAATTGTTGGCATATCATAATTGTCTTTGTCATATCATAATTGTTGAAACATATTATAATTGTTGGAACATATTATAATTGTTGGAACATATTATAATTAACATATCATAATTGTTAAAACATATCATAATTGTTGAAACATATGAAAAATGGTTGGTGTATTATTGATAGATGTAGTACGCTATTTTAAAAGAAAAATATTAACATTGAAGTGACTTCCATCACTGTTAAGATATATCTATCCCAAAGTTATGAGTACATTAGTTCTTATCGACATACTTATAATATCCACAAATAAAGAAGAGGTCATCTTTATAAATAAGAAGTTAAAAATTGTATCGAAATTAATTGGTCACCTCGGGACAATTAACCATAAGTAACATTGTGTGCATTAAGTCATGGGCTAAATTATTTTTAAAATTCAGATCTGTCCTTTTGAATGAAATAAACACAAGTGAAATCATCCCAGTGCTTTAAATTATTATTGTGACCAAAATGTATCACATGCTAAGATTTTTCTTGATATTTATACTGATGAAGGCTAACATTTCAGGATTATACTTGTCTTTGTGAATCCTGACATTTTATGCTACACATTCCAAAAGGATTATATTTAATCATGATAATGTTATTGTAACATTGTAGTTTTGTACAGATTTTTTTTTGACATACCTAAGTGTGGCTTTTGAATTATAACTTGCTTTCATTTCTTAAAGATTTATCATTTTTATTTTACTAAGCTTGTTGCAATTGTTTTATTTCTATTAATCTAATAATAAAAACAGATATTTTCCATAGAGTTTGAAGACAACTTTTAACTACATGTACAAATTGAAATGCAAGATTTTTTTTCTCGATTTATAAATATTTCTAATAAATAAAATAAAAGATTTTTATTACAAATAATACATTCTTGTTATATCTTATCATAAAAAAATATCATTTATTAATACAAAAATTAGTTAGAGCATTTTTGGGTAGTAGTAGTCATGACAGACATTCATTCACTGCGTAGTTGTAATTGGATTGAAACACTGTCTTTATGTCATAGTTTCTTTTGTTTAAACACTTTGTTGTAAAGAATTATTTTATAGATCTGCCAAACAATTTTCATTTTGGTTATTTTAACATTAAATTATAACTTAACTTAAAATGTAGAACTGAATTATGATTTTTGTTTTTTAAATAACTCAAATTCGATTACATTAATATTCTTGTAATATTTCTTCTTCTATATATTAAGGGCCCACGATCAATTTATTGATCATTATGGCTCCTATGAATGTAGATGGGATTTGCAATGTCTCTGTGCCTGATGTTGATGAGGATATTTCTCTGGTTACAAGAGTAACTGTTTGAGGGTATCATGCACTAGGGGTTGGAAGGCCTGAGGCAATAGACGCAAATGAGTCAAGTTTTGTTGCCTCAACTGTTCCTTTTGGAAGCTTGTTCCAGTCCCTGATATTTAAAAGAGTAAGCATATTAAAAAGTATATGTAAATGCAGCGGTGGTTTGGAGCCGGTTCGGTCAGGTTCGTGCGAACCTTTAGTTCAAAATAATAAATATGACTGACTGTGGGCATTGTGGCGGTGACCGATATGGCATAAGGGGACATATTAACCGCGAACCCTTTCTTACGAATTAGGCAATATACCGCTGTGTAAATGTAATGCAAAAAATAAGGATCTAATTAAAAATAGAAACATTCTGTAAGATAATTAAAGATACATAATTAAAGTTTTTATAAGGTAAACCAAAGCATTTAATTTTTAACAATTTATTTGTTTGGACATTTTTTTTTCAAATTCAATAAAAAAAAAATTAATGATAAAAAATTGTTTTTATTTTAATTGAAATTTATTTTCTCCTAAAATTGTGTATATAACCTAGTCTGGAGACCGAGACAAAAGCTTAATTTAAAAATTGGTATTTCTCATTTCTACTTTACTTCTGAAATAATGACAAGTGTTATCTTGTAGGAACTAATGTCAGCTTTACATGGATGTTTTTTTATTACAATTTAGTGTAGAAATTTATTTATATTTACTATCATATCTTTCCTTTAAATCAGTGGTTCTCAATTTTCTTAATGCCGTGACCCTTTAATACAATGCCTCGTATTGTGGCGAATCCCAACCACAAAATTATTTTCGCTGCTACTTCATAACTTTTGAGTATGTGATATATGAGTGTTCCGCAGGTCTTAGGCGACCCCGGTGAATGGGTCGATTTACCCACAAAGGGGTCGCGACATATTTAATATGTTAGTTATATTAACATTCCAAACATGGTTGCCAAACAAATGATTTAAGATATCAATCACAACAAATAATAATATTAAACATAATATTAAAAACATATGAAACATAAAATTTTAAAGCTATCAAACAAAATGAATATTTCTTAGTGTAATATGAGATCCTTTTTTTTTAAATAAAGACTATTGATAATTGATGATTGTGTGGTTTTGTCATTTGGTGGGATTGTGTGGTGTCATTTTTTTGGGATTGTGTGGTGGTGTTATTTGTTGGTATTGTGGTGTGTTAATTTAATGGGATATTATGGTGCCATTTGTTGGGATTGTGTGGTGGTGTCATTTGTTGGGATTGTATGGTAGTGTCATTTGTTGGGATTATGGTGTATTATTCGTTGGGATTGTGCTGTTTCATTTGTTGGGATTGTGTTCTCTCATATATACTTTGATTCGGATAATTTTAATGACAGATTGTCTTCGTTTTCTGACTGCATACAAAGTCATTTCTTCACTGTCATTTGGTCAAGAATTAATTTTTGTTTAAGGTATGGTGCATGTCCTCATTCATATGGACATTAAGGTGTATGCCATCAATATTATGGTGCATGTCCTCATTCATATGGACATTAAGGTGTATGCCATCAATATTATGGTGCATGTCCTCATTCATATGGACATTAAGGTGTATGCCATCAATATTATGGTGCATGTCCTCATTCATATGGACATTAAGGTGTATGCCATCAATATTATGGTGCATGTCCTCATTCATATGGTCATTGTTTTGAAAAAATATTTTTAATATGTGGGAAATCGTGGTTCTGTGTTGGAAATTGTGGGTCTGTGTGTGAACTCGTGGGTCTGTATGGGAAATCGCTGGTCTATGTGGGAAATCTTGGGCTGTTTGTGTATCGTGTCTTTGTGGAAATCGTGGTCTCGGTCTCTATGACAATGTATTAAATATATTTCATTTTTTACAATTGAAGGGAGTTAAGTAGTAAATATTCTTAATGACTAACTGTTATATTTAGTATATTCTAGCTAACACAAAGAACACCAACACGTTGTCTCCAGCTGCATGTCTCTAATTTTAATGACCTGTTAAAAGCAAGATCACATGACGTCACATCTCACTCAAGAAACCAGGTCCGCACGCATTGACAACAAAAGGGACGCAACTAACAATACAACACTAACGACATCACAACACCGACGGATGTCTCTATGACTTGAATACCGACGTATGTCTCTACGATTATTTGAAAAAAGGTACATAGGTCATTAGTAAATGTGCATATCAATTTTATACTAGAATTTATGTAAATTAATGAAAACATATTTTGAATCATAAAACGTACACGACCTAAGCATAAAACGTACAAGACCTATCACAAAAAAACCCTTAAATCTAAGCTTTTGGTATAAACCCCGATTTGCAAAAAAATGTTCGAGAAATCTCACTGCTGCCTGTTAGTCGCACGTGAAATCTCACTGCTGCCTGTTAGTCGCACGTGAAATCTCACTGCTGCCTGTTAGTCGCACGTGAAATCTCACTGCTGCCTGTTAGTCGCACGTGAAATCTCACTGCTGCCTGTTAGTCGCACGTGAAATCTCACTGCTGCCTGTTAGTCGCACGTGAAATCTCATCATAGAGAGACAGATGACTGCGCGTTAGTGAGCCCAATGGTAACATCGACAGTTTTTGTTGACGCACTATTTTTGTGGGAGCTGAGTGTCGAGATCCCACCTTCCTTCTTCCCCACGAAAAACTCTTGATGGGAAGTGCTTCAATTAGCCGTCCAAAGATGTTTGGGAAGTGGTTCAATTAGCCGTCCAAAGATGTTTGGGAATTGGTTCAATTAGCCGTCCAAAGATGTTTGGGAAGTGGTTCAATTAGCCGTCCAAAGATGTTTGGGAAGTGGTTCAATTAGCCGTCCAAAGATGTTTGGGAAGTGGTTCAATTAGCCGTCCAAAGATGTTTGGGATGTGGTTTAATTAGCCGTCCAAAGATGTTTGGGAAGTGGTTCAATTAGCCGTCCAAAGATGTTTGGAAATTGGTTCAATTAGCCGTCCAAAGATGTTTGGGAAGTGGTTCAATTAGCCGTCCAAAGATGTTTGGGAAGTGGTTCAATTAGCCGTCCAAAGATGTTTGGGAAGTGGTTCAATTAGCCGTCCAAAGATGTTTGGGAAGTGGTTCAATTAGCCGTCCAAAGATGTTTGGGAAGTGGTTCAATTAGCCGTCCAAAGATGTTTGGGAAGTGGTTCAATTAGCCGTCCAAAGATGTTTGGGAAGTGGTTCAATTAGCCGTCCAAAGATGTTTGGGAAGTGGTTCAATTAGCAGTCCAAAGATGTTTGGGAATTGATTCAATTAGCCGTCCAAAGATGTTTGGGAAGTGGTTCAATTAGCCGTCCAAAGATGTTTGGGAAGTGGTTCAATTAGCCGTCCAAAGATGTTTGGGAAGTGGTTCAATTAGCCGTTCAAAGATGTTTGGGAAGTGGTTTAATTAGCCGTCCAAAGATGTTTGGGAAGTGGTTCAATTAGCCGTCCAAAGATGTTTGGGAAGTGGTTCAATTAGCCGTCCAAAGATTTTGGGAAGTGGGTCAATTAGCCTTCCAAAGATGTTTGGGAAGTGGGTCAATTAGCCATTCAAAGATGTTTGGGAAGTGGTTCAATTAGCCGTCCAAAGATTTTGGGAAGTGGTTCAATTAGCCGTCCAAAGATGTTTGGGAAGTGGTTCAATTAGCCGTTCAAAGATGTTTGGGAAGTGGTTTAATTAGCCGTCCAAAGATGTTTGGGAAGTGGTTCAATTAGCCGTCCAAAGATGTTTGGGAAGTGGTTCAATTAGCCGTCCAAAGATTTTGGGAAGTGGGTCAATTAGCCGTCCAAAGATGTTTGGGAAGTGGTTCAATTAGCCGTCCAAAGATGTTTGGGAAGTGGTTCAATTAGCCGTCCAAAGTAGTTTGGGAATTGGTTCAATTAGCCGTCCAAAGATGTTTGGGAAGTGGTTCAATTAGCCATCCAAAGATGTTTGGGAAGTGGTTCAATTAGCCGTCCAAAGATGTTTAGGAAGTGGTTCAATTAGCCGTCCAAAGATGTTTGGGAATTGATTCAATTAGCCGTCCAAAGATGTTTGGGAAGTGGTTCAATTAGCCGTCCAAAGATGTTTGGGAAGTGGTTCAATTAGCCGTCCAAAGATGTTTGGGAATTGGTTCAATTAGCCGTCCAAAGATGTTTGGGAAGTGGTTCAATTAGCCGTCCAAAGATGTTTGGGAAGTGCTTCAATTAGCTGTCCAAAGATGTTTGGGAAGTGGTTCAATTAGCCGTCCAAAGATGTTTGGGAAGTGGTTCAATTAGCCGTCCAAAGATGTTTGGGAAGTGGTTCAATTAGCCGTCCAAAGATGTTTGGGAAGTGGTTCAATTAGCCGTCCAAAGATGTTTGGGAAGTGGTTCAATTAGCCGTCCAAAGATGTTTGGGAAGTGGTTCAATTAGCCGTCCAAAGATGTTTGGGAAGTGGTTCAATTAGCCGTCCAAAGATGTTTGGGAAGTGGTTCAATTAGCAGTCCAAAGATGTTTGGGAATTGATTCAATTAGCCGTCCAAAGATGTTTGGGAAGTGGTTCAATTAGCCGTCCAAAGATGTTTGGGAAGTGGTTCAATTAGCCGTCCAAAGATGTTTGGGAAGTGGTTCAATTAGCCGTTCAAAGATGTTTGGGAAGTGGTTTAATTAGCCGTCCAAAGATGTTTGGGAAGTGGTTCAATTAGCCGTCCAAAGATGTTTGGGAAGTGGTTCAATTAGCCGTCCAAAGATTTTGGGAAGTGGGTCAATTAGCCATCCAAAGATGTTTGGGAAGTGGTTCAATTAGCCGTCCAAAGATTTTGGGAAGTGGTTCAATTAGCCGTCCAAAGATGTTTGGGAAGTGGTTCAATTAGCCGTCCAAAGATGTTTGGGAAGTTGTTCAATTAGCCGTCCAAAGATTTTGGGAAGTGGTTCAATTAGCCGTCCAAAGATGTTTGGGAAGTGGTTCAATTAGCCGTCCAAAGATGTTTGGGAAGTGGTTCAATTAGCCGTCCAAAGTAGTTTGGGAATTGGTTCAATTAGCCGTCCAAAGATGTTTGGGAAGTGGTTCAATTAGCCATCCAAAGATGTTTGGGAAGTGGTTCAATTAGCCGTCCAAAGATGTTTAGGAAGTGGTTCAATTAGCCGTCCAAAGATGTTTGGGAAGTGGTTCAATTAGCCGTCCAAAGATGTTTGGGAAGTGGTTCAATTAGCCGTCCAAAGATGTTTGGGAAGTGGTTCAATTAGCCGTCCAAAGATGTTTGGGAATTGGTTCAATTAGCCGTCCAAAGATGTTTGGGAAGTGGTTCAATTAGCCGTCCAAAGATGTTTGGGAAGTGGTTCAATTAGCTGTCCAAAGATGTTTGGGAAGTGGTTCAATTAGCCGTCCAAAGATGTTTGGGAAGTGGTTCAATTAGCCGTCCAAAGATGTTTGGGAAGTGGTTCAATTAGCCGTCCAAAGATGTTTGGGATGTGGTTTAATTAGCCGTCCAAAGATGTTTGGGAAGTGGTTCAATTAGCCGTCCAAAGATGTTTGGGAAGTGGTTCAATTAGCCGTCCAAAGATGTTTGGGAAGTGGTTCAATTAGCCGTCCAAAGATGTTTGGGAAGTGGTTCAATTAGCCGTCCAAAGATGTTTGGGAAGTGGTTCAATTAGCCGTCCAAAGATGTTTGGGAAGTGGTTCAATTAGCCGTCCAAAGATGTTTGGGAAGTGGTTCAATTAGCCGTCCAAAGATGTTTGGGAAGTGGTTCAATTAGCCGTCCAAAGATGTTTGGGAAGTGGTTCAATTAGCCGTCCAAAGATGTTTGGGAAGTGGTTCAATTAGCAGTCCAAAGATGTTTGGGAATTGATTCAATTAGCCGTCCAAAGATGTTTGGGAAGTGGTTCAATTAGCCGTCCAAAGATGTTTGGGAAGTGGTTCAATTAGCCGTCCAAAGATGTTTGGGAAGTGGTTCAATTAGCCGTTCAAAGATGTTTGGGAAGTGGTTTAATTAGCCGTCCAAAGATGTTTGGGAAGTGGTTCAATTAGCCGTCCAAAGATGTTTGGGAAGTGGTTCAATTAGCCGTCCAAAGATTTTGGGAAGTGGGTCAATTAGCCTTCCAAAGATGTTTGGGAAGTGGGTCAATTAGCCATCCAAAGATGTTTGGGAAGTGGTTCAATTAGCCGTCCAAAGATTTTGGGAAGTGGTTCAATTAGCCGTCCAAAGATGTTTGGGAAGTGGTTCAATTAGCCGTCCAAAGATGTTTGGGAAGTGGTTCAATTAGCCATCCAAAGATGTTTGGGAAGTGGTTCAATTAGCCGTCCAAAGATGTTTAGGAAGTGGTTCAATTAGCCGTCCAAAGATGTTTGGGAAGTGGTTCAATTAGCCGTCCAAAGTAGTTTGGGAATTGGTTCAATTAGCCGTCCAAAGATGTTTGGGAAGTGGTTCAATTAGCCATCCAAAGATGTTTGGGAAGTGGTTCAATTAGCCGTCCAAAGATGTTTAGGAAGTGGTTCAATTAGCCGTCCAAAGATGTTTGGGAATTGATTCAATTAGCCGTCCAAAGATGTTTGGGAAGTGGTTCAATTAGCCGTCCAAAGATGTTTGGGAAGTGGTTCAATTAGCCGTCCAAAGATGTTTGGGAATTGGTTCAATTAGCCGTCCAAAGATGTTTGGGAAGTGGTTCAATTAGCCGTCCAAAGATGTTTGGGAAGTGCTTCAATTAGCTGTCCAAAGATGTTTGGGAAGTGGTTCAATTAGCCGTCCAAAGATGTTTGGGAAGTGGTTCAATTAGCCGTCCAAAGATGTTTGGGAAGTGGTTCAATTAGCCGTCCAAAGATGTTTGGGAAGTGGTTCAATTAGCCGTCCAAAGATGTTTGGGAAGTGGTTCAATTAGCCGTCCAAAGATGTTTGGGAAGTGGTTCAATTAGCCGTCCAAAGATGTTTGGGAAGTGGTTCAATTAGCCGTCCAAAGATGTTTGGGAAGTGGTTCAATTAGCAGTCCAAAGATGTTTGGGAATTGATTCAATTAGCCGTCCAAAGATGTTTGGGAAGTGGTTCAATTAGCCGTCCAAAGATGTTTGGGAAGTGGTTCAATTAGCCGTCCAAAGATGTTTGGGAAGTGGTTCAATTAGCCGTTCAAAGATGTTTGGGAAGTGGTTTAATTAGCCGTCCAAAGATGTTTGGGAAGTGGTTCAATTAGCCGTCCAAAGATGTTTGGGAAGTGGTTCAATTAGCCGTCCAAAGATTTTGGGAAGTGGGTCAATTAGCCATCCAAAGATGTTTGGGAAGTGGTTCAATTAGCCGTCCAAAGATTTTGGGAAGTGGTTCAATTAGCCGTCCAAAGATGTTTGGGAAGTGGTTCAATTAGCCGTCCAAAGATGTTTGGGAAGTTGTTCAATTAGCCGTCCAAAGATTTTGGGAAGTGGTTCAATTAGCCGTCCAAAGATGTTTGGGAAGTGGTTCAATTAGCCGTCCAAAGATGTTTGGGAAGTGGTTCAATTAGCCGTCCAAAGTAGTTTGGGAATTGGTTCAATTAGCCGTCCAAAGATGTTTGGGAAGTGGTTCAATTAGCCATCCAAAGATGTTTGGGAAGTGGTTCAATTAGCCGTCCAAAGATGTTTAGGAAGTGGTTCAATTAGCCGTCCAAAGATTTTGGGAAGTGGGTCAATTAGCCGTCCAAAGATGTTTGGGAAGTGGTTCAATTAGCCGTCCAAAGATGTTTGGGAAGTGGTTCAATTAGCCGTCCAAAGATGTTTGGGAATTGGTTCAATTAGCCGTCCAAAGATGTTTGGGAAGTGGTTCAATTAGCCGTCCAAAGATGTTTGGGAAGTGGTTCAATTAGCTGTCCAAAGATGTTTGGGAAGTGGTTCAATTAGCCGTCCAAAGATGTTTAGGAAGTGGTTCAATTAGCCGTCCAAGGATGTTTGGGAAGTGTTTCAATTAGCCGTCCAAAGATATTTGGGAATTTGTTCAATTAGCCGTCCAAAGATGTTTGGGAAGTGGTTCAATTAGCCGTCCAAAGATGTTTGGGAAGTGGTTCAAATAGCCGTCCAAAGATGTTTGGGAAGTGGTTCAATTAGCCGTCCAAAGATTTTGGGAAGTGGTTCAATTAGCCGTCCAAAGATGTTTGGGAAGAGGTTCAATTAGACGTCCAAAGATGTTTGGGAAGTGGTTCAATTAGCCGTCCAAAGATGTTTGGGAATTGGTTCAATTAGCCGTCCAAAGATGTTTGGGAAGTGTTTCAATTAGCCGTCCAAAGATGTTTGGGAAGTGGTTCAATTAGCCGTCCAAAGATGTTTGGGAAGTGGTTCAATTAGCCGTCCAAAGATATTTGGGAAGTGGTTCAATTAGCCGTCCAAAGATGTTTGGGAATTAGTTCAATTAGCCGTCCAAAGATGTTTGTGAAGTGGTTCAATTAGCCGTCCAAAGATGTTTGGGAAGTGGTTCAATTAGCCGTCCAAAGATGTTTGGGAAGTGGTTTATTTAGCCGTCCAAAGATGTTTGGGAAGTGGTTCAATTAGCCGTCCAAAGATGTTTGGGAAGTGGTTCAATTAGCCGTCCAAAGATTTTGGGAAGTGGTTCAATTAGCCGTCCAAAGATGTTTGGGAAGTGGGTCAATTAGCCATCCAAAGATGTTTGGGAAGTGGTTCAATTAGCCGTCCAAAGATTTTGGTAAGTGGTTCAATTAGCCGTCCAAAGATGTTTGGGAAGTTGTTCAATTAGCCGTCCAAAGATGTTTGGGAAGTGGGTCAATTAGCCGTCCAAAGATGTTTGGGAAGTGGATCAATTAGCCGTCCAAAGATGTTTGGGAAGTGGTTCAATTAGCCGTCCAAAGATTTTGGGATGTGGGTCAATTAGCCGTCCAAAGATTTTTGGGAAGTGGGTCAATCAGCCGTCCAAAGATGTTTGGGAAGTGGGTCAATTAGCCGTCCAAAGATTTTGCAAGAAAAAAACACACGAACAAAAGCCAAGTTAATATAAAGGATTTAATGAAAACAGCATTTGTCATTTGTGTAGTACACGTCTGAGATGTCATTTGTCATTTGTGTAGTACACGTCTGAGATGTCATTTCTCATTTGTGTAGTACACGTCTGAGATGTCATTTGTGTAGTACACGTCTGAGATGTCATTTGTCATTTGTGTAGTACACGTCTGAGATGTCATTTGTCATTTGTGTAGTACACGTCTGAGATGTCATTTGTGTAGTACACGTCTGAGATGTCATTTGTCATTTGTGTAGTACCCGTCTGAGATGTCATTTGTGTAGTACACGTCTGAGATGTCATTTGTCATTTGTGTAGTACACGTCTGAGATGTCATTTGTCATTTGTGTAGTACACGTCTGAGATGTCATTTGTCATTTGTGTAGTACACGTCTGAGATGTCATTTGTCATTTGTGTAGTACACGTCTGAGATGTCATTTGTGTATTTCACGTCTGAGATGTCATTTGTCATTTGTGTCGTACACGTCTGAGATGTCATTTGTCATTTGTGTATTTCATTTCTGAGATGTCATTTGTCATTTGTGTAGTACACGTCTGAGATGTCATTTGTTATTTGTGTAGTACATGTCTGAGATGTCATTTGTTATTTGTGTAGTACACGTCTGAGATGTCATTTGTTATTTGTGTAGTACACGTCTGAGATGTCATTTGTTATTTGTGTATTTCACGTCTGAGATTTTAATGTGCATGTGTTTAAAATATATTTATACTGTTTTACAATGGTGTATAAGTAAACGACATAACAGCTTGTGGACAGCAAAGCGGGAGGTATCAGTATCCCGAGCCAAACACAATCGTTGCCGTGGGGTATACCAAGTCAAACACACTCGTTGCTGTGGGGTATACCGAGTCAAACACAATCGTTGCCGTGGGGTATACCAAGTCAAACACACTCGTTGCCGTGGGGTATACCAAGTCAAACCAGATTTCTCCCCGCAAGATTGGGGGAAAACGACTTTACAAAAAAGTGACCCTTTAATCACACTAAATGTGATCATTTTATTACATTTTTATTAAAGAAAAATTGGTTGTTAATGAATAAATGTGGATTTACAATGTGAGTGTGCGTATATATCGCTTATTAATAAATATTAAGTTTGAAATTCCCGAATGAAGTGAACAAATTGATAAAATTATAAACTTCCTAAGCGTAATGACGTCATTACTTTTTACGCACCGAAATCTACATCCAAATCTTAAAATTTATAATTATTTTCAAAACAGTATCTCTTTTTGTATAGCTCACACTGAGACTCACATAAGCCATAACTTTTCTTTAAAAGTTACTTTGTTTAATGTCGTGCTCTATGTGTATGTAAGTTAACGTTGAGGCCTGCATGCCATGTCACAAATTGTGTTGACCAAACAGGTAAAATTTACTGCCCCAAGCGGACCTTACGACACTAACGTTGATGATCAAGGAGTCTCTCTTGACTCGGAAGATGCATCCATTCCTTCGCTTAGCAAGTCCAATACATCGTTGAATTCAAGTTGTGTTGATGTACGGAGCAGTACCCCTGTTGATCATAAGAGTGTGGATCCTTTTGAAGAATTCGACTTCTCGGAACTTCTCCCTCCTGTACCTGACGGTGGGTGGGGCTGGATGGTTTGTCTGGGTAAGTCATATCAGGGAGAGTGGGGGAATGTCTGGGTAAGTCAAAATAAGGGAGCGTGGGGAATGTGTGGGTAGGTCATTACAGGGAGAGTGCTGAATATCTCGGTAAGTCATATCAGGGAGGCTGGGGAATGTCTGGGTATGTCATATCAGGGAGGGTGGGGAATGTCTGGTAAGGTCATATCAGGGAGGGTGGGGAATGTCTGGGTAGGTCATATCAGGGAGGATTGGAATGTCTGGAAAGGTCATATCAGGGAGGGTGGGGAATGTCTGGGTAGGTCATATCAGGGAGGATTGGAATGTCTGGTAAGGTCATATCAGGGAGGGTGGGGAATGTCTGGGTAGGTCATATCAGGGAGAGTGGGAATGTCTGGTAAGCTCCTATCAGGGAGTGTGGGGAATGTCTGGGTAGGTCATATCAGGGAGGGTGGGGAATATCTGGGTATGTTCAAATAAGGGAGGGTGTGGAAAGTCTGAGTAAGTCATATAAGGGATATGGGGGAAGGTCTGTGCAAGTCCAAAAAAGGGAGTGTGGGGAATGTCTGGGTAGTCATATCAGGGAGGGTGGGGAATGTCTGGGTAGGTCATATCAGGGAGGCTGGGGAATGTCTGGATAGATCATATCAGGAGGGTGAGGAATGTCTGGTAAGGTCATATCAGGGAGGGTGGGGAATGTATGTGTAAGTCCTAACAAGGGAGGGTTGGGAATGTCTGGGTAGATCATTACAGAGGAGGTGGGGAATTTCTGGGTAGATCAGTGCAGGGAGGGTGGGGAATGTCTTAGGGTGCTCAGTCCGGCCCTCCGAATCCCCCGTGACAATGTGTACAAGAATGAAACGGAAAAAAATATTGTTTAATTACCAAATTGTCATTTTTTAAAGTCAATTTAAAAATAATTAGTAACTGGTGCCTTTAAGCAATTAGAATTAATATAACTTTTGAAATATCGCTACGCTTGATATATTTGATGATCCTTATATTTTAAGGCTCATATTGTTAGAGGCTGACTATTCGATTATAAAGATCGTACTGTTTTGAAAACTATATTTCATCATTAACGTATGACTTTTAAATATGGGATATGTGTTAATTATAAAGTGTATAATGGCCTCGTGCTTTAAAAAATATAGTTATTATTAGCATAATTGTAAATGCACTCGACTCCATTGATTTGTATCCATTAAATATTACAAAAGCCTATATGGCGCTCCCCGCTACTCTGGCGCCAGAAGAAATCTGCCCTCTCCCTCCCCCCTGAGCTACGCATATGGCTACTTTCACTGCCCCCCCCCCCCCGAAAGTGTCATAATTACCCCCCACCCCCGCCCCGGTTAGGACATTGAAAGAAACACTGGTGTCATGACCTTTCAACGCTTTACCTGGCTATACTTTGCCTGCCCGTGTGTTCATGTTTTGTTTACGCCAAGTGTTGGTGTGTTTTATGTCAACTGTATGCGTGAAATCATGTTGGTGAAACAAATGGAAATCAAATAATTCATACGATTTATAATTTACGCATTTCAAAATTCCACATAACTTTGAAACGTGTTGAACTTCTCCAGTATTTAACACGTTTGATTCTATTGTTCTTTGTTTGACTGTTTTTAACATAGGCTCTTTTACCATCAACTTTATCCTGGACGGGATGCTCTTCTCATTCGGTATATTGATGATCGCTCTACAGAATGATCTTGGTCACAGCAAGTCTCTGACTGCATGTATTGGAAGCACTCAGATGGGTTTACACATGATCATGGGTCAGTATGAGTCTACATATGGTCATGGGTCAGTGTGGGGCTACGTATGGTCATGGGTCAGTGGGGGTCTGCATATGGTCATGCTTTAGTGTGGGTATGCATATGGTCATAGGTCAGTGTGAGTCTGCATATGGTCATGGGTCAGTGTGGGTCTACATATGGTCATGGGTCAGTGTGGGTCTGCATATGGTCATGGGTCAGTGTGGGTCTGCATATGGTCATGGGTCAGTGTGGGGCTACGTATGGTCATGGGTCAGTGTGGGTCTGCATAATATGGTAATGGATCAGTATGTGTCATGGGTAATTAGGATGTTTTGGTTATGGTGAGGCTAAATACGTTGACATGGTGAGGCTAAAGACGTTGACATGTTGAGCTTGGCAGAGTGGATGAGAGGCTGATTCATGTGTGGTGTTTATAGATTAGAAATGTAAAGATCGTGTTTGTAGATTTGAAATGTTAAGATCGTGTTTGAAGATTAGATAATGTTAAGATTGTGTTTGTAGATTAGACATTTTAAGATCGTGTTTGTAGATTAGAAATGTTAAGATCGTGTTTGTAGATTAGATAATGTTAAGATTGTGTTTTTAGATTAGAAATGTTAAGATCGTGTTTGTAGATTAGAAATGTTAAGATCGTGTTTGAAAAACAAGGGATGTTAGGGTGTTGGTCACTATAGAACCTATGATGTAAGTATGATGGTGTTTGTAGAACAAAGGACGTTAAAAGATGATTTGATTGCAGACAAGAGAATGGTAGGGATGTAGAACAGAGAATGTCAAAGATGTAGAAGAGAGAATGTTAAGGATGTAGAACAGAGAATGTCAGGGATGTAGAACAAATGATGTTAGGGGTGTACAACAGGGGATGTTAGGTATGTAGAACAGATGATGTTACGGATATAGAACAGAGAATGTTAGGGATGTAGAACAGAGGATGTTAGGGATGTAGAGCAAATAATATTAGGAGTGTAGAACAGAGAATGTTAGGTATGTAGAACAGAGAATGTTGGGTATGTAGAACAGAGAATGTTAGGTATGTAGAACAGAGAATGTTGGGTATGTAGAACAGAGAATGTTAGGGATGTAGAACAGAGGATGTTAGGGATGTAGAGCAAATAATATTAGGAGTGTAGAACAGAGAATGTTAGGTATGTAGAACAGAGAATTTTGGGGATGTAGAACAGAGAATGTTAGAGATAAAGAACAGAAGATGTTAGGGATGTAGAACAAATGATGCTAAGGATATAGAATAGAGGATGTTAGGGATGTAGAACACAGAATGTTAGGGATGTTGCAAAGAGAATGTTAGGGATGTGGAACAAATGATGTTAGGTATGTAGAACAGAGGATGTGAGGGATGTTGAACAGAGGATGTGGTGAGCACTGCAAATTGAATACGTACAGCGTTTTATGACAAAAATGTGTGACACGAATTTAGAAAACGGTCTTGTCAGACAAGTCAACCACTTACTTCTATACAATTTCTCACTTACTTCTATACAATTTCTCACTTACTTCTATACAATTTCTCACTTACTTCTATCTCTTTTGGCTGAATATTATCTAAATAATGAACAAGATTAAACAATTCAAAACCTTTTCGACCACTTGTGGATTTAAGTTTTCAACTGTCACCTGTTTGTCCAGCCCATGTGATCATATACATTATTATTTGTCTAACAAAGTTGATGTTGCCACTGTTTGTCAAGGTCCTGTGATCATATACATTACTATTTGTCTAAAAAAGTTGATGTTTCCACTGTTTGTCCAGGCCCTGTGATCAGCGCACTGCTACACCGTTACAGTATTCGACAAGTGACTTTGGCTGGTTCTTTGATTTGTTCTTTTGGATTTATCGCAAGTTTCTTTGCTCCAAACATTTATGTTCTCATCATCACATATGGAGTTATTGCTGGTAAGTCGGCCCGATGGTCAATAGGCCAGTTGGTCAATAGGTCAGTTGGTCAATAGGCCAGTTGGTCAATGGATCAGCTGGTCAATAGTATGGGTCCGCTGGTCAAAGGGTCACTTGGTCAATTGGTTACGTGATCAATGGGTTACGTGGTCAATGGTTCACTTGGTCAATGGATAAGCTAGTCAATGGGTCAGTATGTCAATAGGTAAACTGGTCAATGAGTCACTTGATGTTATAATAAAATATACCAACTCGTCTGTGCTCTGCGTAACAACTGATCTTTATTCCTCATTCTCCATTATTTTTTCCCCTACATCACATGATCATACATTCATTTTCTGCAATATTCACACAACAGGATAACAACACACGGCAATCAGGTCACCACGTCCAGTCATACCACATGATAACAACACAGGACAATCAGGTCACCACGTCCAATCATACCACATGATAACAACACAGGACAATCAGGTCACCACGTCCAATCATATCACATGATAACAACACACGGCAATCAGGTCACCACGTCCAATCATACCACATGATAACAACACTTCTTTTTACCACATGATAACAACACCCTTCTTTTTAGTGTAGGCTTTGCCGTAAAACAAATGTACTTTGTTTTGTTAACTACATACATACATAAATCGTAATTATAAGAACAATTAGGTTAATAATTAATTTTTTAATATTTGTCTAGAAGCCTATTTTTCATTTGTTCATCTTTTTGTTTTTTAATGTCATAAATAGTTGATGAGCCAATATTAAACTCATTCATTAAAACATTTCTATTCTCACCTTTTTCTAGCCGTTTGATGATTTCTAGTTTCTGATTCAGAGTCAGTGTTACGTGTTTTCGTTTCTCTCCTTTTGAACTCGAAGGCTTAGGTTTTGAAAACATGGTCACTGTACAGTTAGAACGAAACTCACTTTGTTTATAAACAGTTTCAAAAGTTACGTACGTTCGTGATTGATTAACTGTGCTGCACTGCACCTGTATTTGTTGTGAAAGCTGAGACAATACCGAGCGCTTCCGGATGATCCCGAACTACCCAGAAAACTTCCGAATAGCTCTCGAGCGTTTTTATTTGCTTTAAAGACACACTTTTGGAGAAAATCAAAATTTTTACAATTTTCTGGAGCGATGCCGGACTATCGGGCATTTCGGACTGTTGGATGCCGGACTAATGGACTTCTACTGTAGTGAAATATTATCGAACACTTTGTAAGCACAAATAGTTCAAATATTAATTTGCATTGAATGACAATGTATGGTTTACATGTCTTTATCAGGAAAGCGTATTGGTGGTTTCACTTGCATCCCATATCTTGTCAACACTTGTGCTGGAATAGGATTTGCTGGAATAGGATTTGCTGGAATAGGATTTGCTGGAATAGGATTTGCTGGAATAGGATTGATGACACTTGGTGGCGACACTTTCACAACAGTCTCGTTTACAACCTCTGGCTTGCTGGAATAGGATTGATGACACTTGGTAGAGACACTTTCACAACAGTCTCATTTACAACCTCTGGCTTGGTGCATTGTGTTTCACGTATTGTATCCGGGCTGTCCACTTCGATTAATCTGGATAACTTCTTTGCTCGACAAATGTCTCGTTTAACCTTTTCTGATTTCAACGATATGTCATCACATCTTGTGTTTTAACAATGTATGACCTTCGTCTGGAGGCTTTAAGATAACTACTGCTGGTTTCCGTGAGCTTCGAGGCCTGTTCTGCATGTGAACACTGATCCACAGGCTGATTTTGTAGACAGCCCGTCAGTTTTGATGTCTTGTAATATATTTCTTGATCATTTTTTCTTCTGTTCCAGATGTTGGCTTTAGGTAGGCACCAGTTACTCGAAGAGTTGATCTCAGGCGTCTCACCATGAGTAGCCGTGCAGGTAAAACCTCCATCAGTAGCTCGAAGAGTTGATCTCAGGCGTCTGCCCATGAGTAGCCGTGCAGGTGAAAGTCCATCAGGGCATAAAATAGTTGATCTCAGGCGTCTGTCCATGAGTAGCCGTGCAGGTGAAGGTCCATCAGGGCATGGAAGAGTTGATCTCAGGCGTCTGTCCATGAGTAGCCGTGCAGGTGTAACCTCCATCAGTAGCTCGAAGAGTTGATCTCAGGCGTCTGCCCATGAGTAGCCGTGCAGGTGAAGGTCCATCAGGGCATGGAAGAGTTGATCTCAGGCGTCTGTCCATGAGTAGCCGTGCAGGTGAAGGTCCATCAGGGCATGGAAGAGTTGATCTCAGGCGTCTGTCCATGAGTAGCCGTGTAGGTGAAGGTCCATCAGGGCATGGAAGAGTTGATCTCAGGCGTCTGTCCATGAGTAGCCGTGCAGGTGAAGGTCCATCAAGGCATGGAAGAGTTGATCTCAGGCGTCTGCTCATGAGTAGCCGTGCAGGTGAAGGTCCATCAGGGCATGGAAGAGTTGATATCAGGCGTCTGCCCATGAGTAGCCGTGCAGGTGAAAGTCCATCAGGGCATGGAAGAGTTGATCTCAGGCGTCTGTCCATGAGTAGCCATGCAGGTGAAAGTCCATCAGGGCATGGAAGAGTTGATCTCAGGCGTCTGTCCATGAGTAGCCGTGCAGGTGAAACCTCCATCAGTAGCTCGAAGAGTTGATCTCAGGCGTCTGCCCATGAGTAGCCGTGCAGGTGAAGGTCCATCAGGACATGGAAGAGTTGATCTCAGCCGTCTGCCGATGAGTAGCTGTGCAGGTGAAGGTCCATCAGGACATGGAAGAGTTGATCTCAGGCGTCTACCCATGAGTAGCTGTGCAGGTGAAAGTTCTTCAGGGCATGGTAGAGTTGATCTCAAGCGTCTGTCCATGAGTAGCCGTGCAGGTGAAGGTCCATCAGGGCATGGAAGAGTTGATCTCAGTCGTCTGTCCATGAGTAGCCGTGCAGGTGAAGGTCCATCAGGACATGGAAGAGTTGATCTCAGCCGTCTGAAGATGAGTAGCTGTGCAGGTGAAGGTCCATCAGGACATGGAAGAGTTGATCTCAGGCGTCTACCCATGAGTAGCTGTGCAGGTGAAAGTTCTTCAGGGCATGGTAGAGTTGATCTCAAGCGTCTGTCCATGAGTAGCCGTGCAGGTGAAGGTCCATCAGGGCATGGAAGAGTTGATCTCAGGCGTCTGTCCATGAGTAGCCGTGCAGGTGAAGGTCCATCAGGGCATGGAAGAGTTGATCTCAGTCGTCTGTCCATGAGTAGCCGTGCAGGTGAAGGTCCATCAGGGCATGAAAGAGTTGATCTCAGGCGTCCTTCCATGAGTAGCCGTGCAGGTGAAAGTCCATCAGGTCATGAAAGAGTTGATCTCAGGCGTCTACCCATGAGTAGCCGTGCAGGTGAAAGTCCATCAGGACATGGAAGAGTTGATCTCAGGCGTCTGTCCATGAGTAGCCGTGAAGGTGAAAGTCCATCAGGGCATGGAAGAGTTGATCTCAGGCGTCTACCCATGAGTAGCCGTGCAGGTGAAGGTCCATCAGGACAAGGAGCATTTCTAAAATTCAACAGGTTTATATAATGGACATTGGCCTGAACGCTTGAGCTTTCTTTAAAAGTGTCTTTACTGTCTGTATTTACTGTCTGTATTTACTGTCTGTCTTTACTGTCTGCATTTACTGTCTGCATTTACTGTCTGTATTTACTGTCTGTATTTACTGTCTGTATTTACTGTCTATATTTACTGTCTGTATTTACTGTCTGTATTTACTGTCTGTATTTAATGTCTGCATTTACTGTCTGTATTTACTGTCTGTATTTACTGTCTGTATTTACTGTCTGCATTTACTGTCTGTATTTACTGTCTGTCTTTACTGTCTGCATTTACTGTCTGGATTTACTGTCTGCATTTACTGTCTGTATTTACTGTCTGTATTTACTGTCTGTCTTTACTGTCTGCATTTACTGTCTGTATTTACTGTCTGTCTTTACTGTCTGCATTTACTGTCTGTATTTACTGTCTGTATTTACTGTCTGTATTTACTGTCCTTATTTACTGTCTGCATTTACTGTCTGTATTTACTGTCTGTCTTTACTGTCTGCATTTACTGTCTGTATTTACTGTCTGTATTTACTGTCTGTATTTACTGTCTGTATTTACTGTCTGTATTTACTGTCTGCATTTACTGTCTGCATTTACTGTCTGCATTTACTGTCTGTATTTACTGTCTGCATTGCTCTCTAAGCCATTGGACTGGGGGTATCTGAGACTTGATGTGATGGGATTAAACCCCCACTGTTTTGAGAAATGGAGAAAGTCTTCACAGAAAAATTGGGTCTATTGTCACTAATTACTTCTCATGTAAATGCCATGGCAAGCAAATTGAGACTTCATATGAATAATCACATCAGAAGCCTAGAGAGGCGGAATGAGACTAAATTCAAAGAATCTGCTATAGTAATCAACAAGAAGTAGATACTTATTTCAAGCATAGTAGAAAATATCAGCTCCGATTGTTTGCCAAGGACGCGTGAGGATTTCGTGGGTTATCATATGACTTTTTGCTGAGACCTTTGATACTGAATACTGAGCGGCTAGATACAATGTCTATGATCTGTGATGTCATTACCGGCCAGAAAAGTACTTCTCTTGCTGTAGCCAAACATTTATCACGGCCCAAATGTCCTTGATCAAGTCTCTTAAGCATTTCTTTCTGCAGTATTTTGGGAACTATAATTCGCTCTCCTTTGAAAATTAAACCTTGACTTTCACTTAGTTCTATTTTAATCCAGCATACATTCTGATTATGGAATCTCAGATCGTCATTCTGGCAAACCTGCTAAAATATGTTGACTTAAAAATCTCAGAGTGGCATCGTCCGCTGTTGCTTGTTGAAATACTTGTTGAAATACTTTCATTTTTTCATCTGAAATAGAGAGATTGTAGACAGTTAGATGAACCTGGGCGTCCCAGTCATCAATAGATGGATAATGCCTTGGTAGGGATGCAGGTGAGAGAGTATCTGGGATAAACATTTCTTTGCCAGGCTTGTATTTCATGAGTCGTAGAAGCATTCTCTGAAGCCTGATGACAAAGGCTTTCTGATGATTACTTTCATTGGCTTGTCATCTGTCTCTACTGTGACCTGGCAGCCATTGGTTTGTGATCTGTCTCTAGCGTGACCTGGCGGCCATTGGCTTGTAATCAGTCTCTACTGTGACCTGGCGGCAATAGACTTGTGATCTGTCTCTACTGTGACCTAGTGGCCATAGACTTGTGATCTGACTCTACTGTGACCTGTCGGCAATAAGACTTTTTTTTCCCACTCTGGTAAATGTGATTAAATTCTTCAATTGATCCACTTCAGTTTGGTGTTGCTCCAGCCACGCCCACTCGTTATCTGTTGTTACAGCCACAATCACTCGTTATCTGTTGTTCCAAGCCACACCCACTAGTTATTTGCTGTTCCAGCCACGCACACTTGTTATCTAGTTTTCAGCCACGCCCACTCGTTATCTGGTGTTCCAACCACACCCACTCGTTATATGTTGTTCCAGCAACAGCCATTCGTTATCTTGTTTGATGAACTCTCGCAGGGGTGCAGTTATGTCTGCTAGATTTGGAACAAATGTTCCAAGATAATTAATCATTCCTAAAAATATTTCTAAATGTATATGATTTGAGTGTGCTCTGGTTTGATTTTACGTAATGACGTGTCCTACAAATTGAACCTCTTTCACTCGTAGACAGCATTTGGGTGGTTTCATTTTGATCGCTATCTCTGGCTGTATCAAGAACTAGCTTCAATCCTTCATCGTGTTCTTCTATCGTTCTGACAGAGATTAGCATTTCGTCCATGTAAGTTTCAACACTTGGAATGTTTCCAAAAACCTGGTGGAAACTTATAGCAAATACTTATACAGAATTGAGTCCGAGCAGTTGTCTCATAAACGTGTACCTTCCATAAGGTGTGTTGAAAGTTGTAAGATCTGTAAAGCTTTTATGAGGTTAAATTTGCCAAAAACCTTAGTTAGTGTCCAACAGTGAAAACTTTGCTGCCACCAAATCTGCTAGCTATTTCTTCAATGGTGGGTAATTGGTAATGACCCCGTTGAATGGCAGTGTTAAGTTCTCTAGGATCAAACAGATCCTTAAACGACCACCTTTTTTTCAACAATAACTGCGAGTTGACCCATGCAGTAGGAAGATACACTTTTTCAATGACACCTTCATTTTCCATGCGCTCCAGTTCTTTCTTCGGGTCATCTCACAATGCAGCAGTAACGTTTCTAGCATCATGTACCACTAGCCAAATAAGCATGTCAATTTTAATTGTCTACTCTTGTTCAATGGAACCATTGAAAGAATATAACCATCTTAGTAATTTTCTTTTGAACATCATGTCTCTAGATAAACATATCTCTCACATTTGTCGTTCTGCATACACCGCTATCCGTCAGATCAGCTCCATCCGCCACTACCTCACAGTTAGCGCAACAAAATCACTAGTCTGTGCTCTTGTTCTCTCTCGTCTTGACTATTGCAACTCTCTTCTGTCAGGTTCACCAAAAAACATGATAGAAACACTACAAAAGGTTCAACATTCAGTTGCTAGGCTTGTTCTAAAGGCAAAAAAGCGTGATCACGTCACTCCACTACTCCACTCTCTTCATTGTCTCTCTATACAGGCACGCATTGATTACAAGCTGTCTGTTCTCTGTCACAACTTTTTCTCAGATTCCTGCCCTTCCTACATAACTGAACTTCTTTCTGTCTATTCACCACTTCGACAGCTTCGCTCCTCCGCAGACACGCGTATTATGTTTGTTTCTAAGACATGTACTAAAACATATGGTGAACGTTCTTTCAATTTCTGCGCCCCCAAACAATGGAATTCTCTGCCACTACACATCCGCAATATACCAACCATCCAGGCCTTCAAAACCTGCACTCAAAACATATCTCTTTAAACTCTACTACCCCGAGTGATTCCACCCCTCTGACCAATAAACGATGTTGCAGGCTGCCACCAATGGCTTAACATGTAAATGTTATGGTGTGGGTGGGGTGAATATGCATTTGTTGTTTTGTTGTTGCTTTTTTTTTTGTTTCTATGCATCTGTTCTTTATTACATAAATGTATTTTATTTTATTTCACGATTATGTCTCTTTTGCTAATATTTTTATGTCAGCAGGTCAATGGGTCACTTGATAGATGGGTCAACAGTTCAATGAGTTACTTGGTCTATGGGCCTATTTCAACGGGTCAGAAGGTCAATGTGTCACATTGTTAATAGGCCAGAAGGTCATTGGGTCTTTTGGTTGTTGCGTCAAGCGCTCATCTTGTCAGTTTGTTGGACTTTAAATATCTTCTTATTATTTGAACTGGAGGTGGTTTAAAGTGGTGCTGTA
Organism: Omphiscola glabra; assembly: GCA_964017045.1. Taxonomy (NCBI): domain Eukaryota; kingdom Metazoa; phylum Mollusca; class Gastropoda; family Lymnaeidae; genus Omphiscola; species Omphiscola glabra. The sequence goes on along the minus strand of OZ024807.1, from coordinate 32,417,887 downwards.
AAATGGTGCTGTAAAGGGGTGTTGTAAAGTGGTGGTGTAAAGTCCTAATTATGACAGAGGCATTATCTTAAACTTGAAATAACCCACCAAACCATTGCGGCTTAAATGCATGAACTTGCCATCTACTAAACTTTCTCGAAAAAAACAGTGTTCCATTAATGCGCTTTATTTTGCGCACCACCTACAGTCATTCATACCCAGAGAATTATTGGTTTCATCGCCTACAGTCATTCATACCCACAGAATTATTGGTTTAATCGCCTACAGTCATTCATACCCACAGAATTATTGGTTTCATCGCCTACAGTCATTCATACCCACAGAATTATTGGTTTAATCGCCTACAGTCATTCATACCCACAGAATTATTGGTTTCATCGCCTACAGTCATTCATACCCACAGAATTATTGGTTTCATCGCCTACAGTTATTCACACACACAGAATTATTGGTTTCATCGCCTACAGTCATTCACACCCACAGAATTATTGGTTTCATCGCCTACAGTCATTCACACCCACAGAATTATTGGTTTCATCGCCTACAGTCATTCACACCCACAGAATTATTGGTTTCATCGCCTACAGTCATTCACACCCACAGAATTATTGGTTTCATCGCCTACAGTCATTCATACCCAGAGAATTATTGGTTGTGATTCTTCATAACTTAGTGTTGTTCATTGTTCTCTTATGCAGATTTTTTAAAGAAGTGGTCTCAAACTTGCGGACCATTTGCGGCCCGCAAGATGATCCTTTGCGGCCCGATACCTGTCAGCAAAGTTTATTGTTAATCCGGAGCGCACATATTCCCCATTCTTATATCAATAATGTGACCCTCTATAAGTGACCCTCTATAATGTGACCCTCTATAATGTGACCCTCTATAATGTGACCCTCTATAATGTGACCCTCTATAATGTGACCCTTCGTGACGGTTTCATTCAAGTCTCACCGATTAGTCTAATTCTGATTTTTATTATGTTTCTATTTGTTTGGACGTTAACTATAATGGTAAAAACCGTTTTAAAATCGGACGAAAAGTTTTTATTTTATGAGACAAACATGGCCAAAGTTTCGTTTTGAGAAATTTTTAAAAAGTCAGTTAGTGGGTAATGCACAACCATAATTTTGTAAATCGTAGCAATCTGACAAAGTATCAAATAATCCCTATTACAATTGCCGCTAATGTTTACGAGTGAAGGATATTGACAGCCTGTCAGCTTGGTAACCTTCAAAATAGAGTTAGTCAAAAAAGCATTTTCTACGATAAAAAAAAAATCAATAATCTCATTACTATAGCATTTTCCTTCGCATCAATAAGCATATAAATTGCCTGCACCTACCTATTGTTTCAACACGTTTTAGCCTTTAAAGCCTTCATGGAGAAGGATGAGGTGGTTGTTTCTGTACTAAGTGATCTCAAACGGCTCATGGACTTGGCTTTTCTTTTTTGTCTTTACACGGGAGCTGAAGGTACTCAGCAAGAAGGTACAAGACCAGGGGCAGCTTGTCGGTGTTGCCTATGACAATGAATGTACAAGACCAGGGGCAGCTTGTCAGTGTTGCCTATGACAATGATGTTTTTATTTGTTATTAATAAAGGTTGAGCACATTGTAAAAGTTGTACTTGATTGAATTTGTTAAATACGTGATGAGGCCTAGTCCAAGACTCTTCCTCTTGCGGTCCCTGGATAATTTGAGTTTGAAACCCCCTGATTTAAAGGGTTAGTTTAAGGCGTCAAATGAATCTTAAGTTTGTTGGCTTAATTTAAATATTTTAAATTGAGTCTGCAATCAGTCTCATTTCATTCTTCAACTTAAATCCCAGGTATTGGTATCGGGATGGTATTTCTGCCAGCTATCATCATCGTTGGCGTATACTTTAATGAGAAGCGAGCTATAGCTACGGGTATAGCAACTAGTGGTTCAGGTAAGGGATTACTTTATACATTCTGTAGGCATTGGTAAGTTCTTTGCTTTATATTCAGCTGGTTTTGTTGAGTTATTTGCTTAAATTAACCATTTATTGGTGCGTTCTTTGCTTACAATCAGCAAGTATTGGTAAGTTCTTTGCTTTATATTCATCAGGTATCGGTAATATCTTTGCTTAAATTCGACAAGTATAGGTAAGTCCTTTCCTTACATTCAACAGGTTTTTGTAGGTTCTTTGCTTATATTCAACGGGTTTTTGTAGGTTCTTTGCTTACATTCAACAGGTTTTTGTAGGTTCTTTGCTTACATTCAACAGGTTTTTGTAGGTTCTTTTCTTTTATATTAAACAGGTTTTTGTAGGTTCTTTGCTTACATTCAACAGGTTTTTGTAGGTTCTTTGCTTACATTCAACAGGTTTTTGTAGGTTCTTTGCTTACATTCAACAGGTTTTTGTAGGTTCTTTGCTTACATTCAACAGGTTTTTGTAGGTTCTTTGCTTATATTCAACAGGTTTTTGTAGGTTCTTTGCTTACATTCAACAGGTTTTTGTAGGTTCTTTGCTTACATTCAACAGGTTTTTGTAGGTTCTTTGCTTATATTCAACATGTTTTTGTAGGTTCTTTGCTTACATTCAACAGTTTTTTGTAGGTTCTTTGCTTACATTCAACAGTTTTTTGTAGGTTCTTTGCTTATATTCAACAGGTTTTTGTAGGTTCTTTGCTTACATTCAACAGGTTTTTGTAGGTTCTTTGCTTACATTCAACATGTTTTTGTAGGTTCTTTGCTTACATTCAACAGGTTTTTGTAGGTTCTTTGCTTACATTCAACAGGTTTTTGTAGGTTCTTTGCTTATATTCACCAGGCATTGGTACGTTCTTTTTTGCCTACATTACCAGTGAATTATTGGAGACCTACCAATGGAGAGGAACTCTTCTGATCCTCGGAGGGATCGTGCTCAACTGTTTTGTCTGTGGGATGCTCTTCCGACCATTGCATCCCAACATTACAGATCTGGATGAGGTAATAACTACGTCATTTTACTAAATGCATGTTTCGTGAACTTTAATCCGGCATCAAACTTGATTGGCTGTTAAAATAACCCCGTCTTTTGATTGAATTTTAAAATAAACCAGTGTTTTGATTGGATATTAAAATATCCTGTCGTTTGATTGGATATTTTGAAAAAGAACTCTTTTGATTGGCTGTTGAACTTAATAAGACTTTTTTCAAAAAATAAAATCTGGCAATTTAAAATTAAATACAGGTCAAAATAAGTGGGTGAATGAAGAGTGAGTGAGTAATTAGTGGGTAAGAGAGGAGTGGGTAAGTGATTGGTGGGTGAGTAAAGGGTGGGTGAGTGGGTGGGTGAGTGAAGAGTGGATGAGTGATTGGTAGGTGAGTGAGGAGTGGGTGAGTGAGGAGTGGGTGAGTGATTGGTGGGTGTGTGAAAAGTGGGTGAGTGGGGGATTAAGTGATGAGTGTGTGAGACATGAGTGGGGGATAGGAGGATTAAAAAAGAGAAGAAAAAAGAATTAAATTAACATCAACTCAATTTTTATAGCATATAATACCATGTCAATCCTTCCTCTTCTATCCTCACCTACAAATCATTCCCCTTCTATCCTCACATTTAAATCATTTCTCTTCTATCCTCACATTATTATTATTATTAGATAGCGTGGTACCACAACCTAGGGCTGGGCTCACCACGCTGTACATAAAATATTAGCAAAACAGACATAGTCGTGATATTAACATAAAATGCATCTATATATGAATGTATGTATCTTGTATCTTTGTATGTCTCATATGCGCTCCCACACCATTCATGCGATTGCGACAAAGCTTTGGTTAGTTGTTGGCCACCTACTCGGGCATTTAAATGAGTCATTACAAAACGTTTACAATGTTACGTTTTTGGCCGTTGGCCCTTAATTTATTTTTTTCTTACATGAGCTTTGTAAAATATAATTTCCGTATGCGCTCCTACACCATTTTTTCGAATGCAATAAAACTTTGGTGAGAAGTTGCGATCACGCCTGCGTAGACTTTTGATGTATTACAACCGTTTTAAAATATTCCAATTTGAGCCAGGGGCCATATGTTCGTTTTTTCTTATATGAGCTATATAAATATAATTTCAAACCGTATGCGCTCCTACACCATTCATGCCATTGCAATAAAACTTTTATAAGTTGTTGTGCACATGACTATGCATTTTTGGGAGTTATTATATCCCTTTTAAAATATTCCGTTTTTGGCCGTTGGCTCCAAATTCGTTTTTTTGTCTTAAATGAGTTATGTAAAAAATAATGTCGGTATGCGCTCCTATACCGTTTATGAGAATGCGATAAAACTTAAGTGAAATGTTGTGCAAAAGCCCGCAAAGGTTTTGAAATTATTAAAACCATTTAAAAATATTCCGTTTTGAGCCAGGGGCGCTACGTTCGTTTTTTCTTATATGAGTTATATAAATATATATTCAAACCGTATGCGCTCCTGCACAATTCATGAGATTGCGACAAAATTTTGGTGAGTTGTTGTCCATAACCCCTTGCATTTTACTGAATCATTACAAAATTTTTAAATAGTCTGTTTTTGGCCGTTGGCCCCAAATTTTTTTTTTCAGATACGAGCTTTGTAAAAAACTATTTCCATATGCGCTCCTGCACCATTTATCCGAATGAGATAAAACTTTACTGAAATGTTATGCGCCCGACCGCAAAGGTTTCTAAATCATTTAAACCATTTTAAAATATTTAGTTTTGAGCCAGGGGCCCTAAGTTCGTTTTTTTTTATAAGACCTATATAAATATAATTTCAAACCGTATGCGCTCCTACACCATTCATGTGATTGGGATAAAATGAAGTAAGTTGTCCAAAATGCCGGAGCATTTTTCTAAGTCATTATTACCCTTATAAAATTTTCCGTTTTTGGCCTTAGGCCCTTAATAAGTTTTTTTTTCTTATACAGCTTTATAAAAAAGAATTTCCGTATGCGCTGCTCTACAATTTATCAGAATGCAATAAAACTTGAGTGAGAGGTTGTGCGCCCGCCTGCAAAGATTTTTACAATATTACAACCATTTTAAAATTTGTTTTCCGTTTTTAGCCAGGGACCCTAATTTAGTTTTGTCCTATATGAGTTTTATAAATATAATTTCAAACGGAGCTAATGCATGGATGGATATATATTTAGTCATATACAAATAGCGACTTTACATTGTTGTGACATAATAAGTAGGTTCCTGAACTTTATAAATATAATTTCAAACAGAGCTATTTCATGGGTGGATGAAATTGAATCAAATACAAATAACGACATTTCAGTTTCTGTGTTACCTAATAAGTAGGTTTAAGAATTAATGCAAACATTTGACAATATTTCGTTTGGGCCGGGGGCCTTGAATTCGTTTTGTTTTCTTAAATGAGCTTCATCAATATAATTTAAAACAGAGCTATCAAAACAACAACCCTTGAACAAATGCCAAAAGACAGCAAATTTGTAGTAAGAGAAGAGAAAACATTTGCATGTTTTGTTGTTTGTATAAATAAGCTTGAATTTTGTGACGTATTTTATAATAGGATATGACGTTGTAAACGTGTTATGTTTTTCAATAGCAATGATTGTTCAGACTCCTAAAAACAATCATAGTTATTTTCTATTATTTTACGGAAATCGAATAAATTATCATACGCAAAAAAATGTTATATTTGCCCTTTTATTTTAGCAAAAGTTTAAGTATTATTATTATAAATTACAAATACATTTAAAGAAAAAACTAAGGAAGTATTTTAAGCATTTTATATGCGTTTGAAAGTTATGGAAAAAAAATAAAATTAAAAAAAATATGATTAAAAATATGATAAAAGAATTACACAGTAATCACATTTATCGGGAAAACCTAAACATCAGTTGTTATTAGTGTGTTCTTTAGTGCGTTGTCAATAATGCGAAATAAAATTAAAATTAATTAGCTCTAAATAATCACTCAAATGACGTCATAGTGGGAATTGGATATTTAGCCAAAGTTATTAAAAGAGCATGACAAAACTGATAATGTATATTCCCCCTTCTTAAAAGTAACATTAATAAATAGCATCGATTGCTTTTTAAATTGCTGAACTTAAAAACAAATTTAGCTTTGAATTTTCAAACATTTAATAAGTTTTAACTTTTTATTCATTTCAAAAATAAACTTTTATGAAATTTATAAAGTAGTAAAAATTCTACATCTAAAAATAATTTTTAAAAGAATATGCCGATTAACTAAAATGGTGCAGCAAAACTATGTAGCCAAATGACATTTTTAATGCACTTATCTCTCATATAAATAAGAACAAAGCATATTAAATGCAAAAAAAATCTTTTTGGGTATTTAAAGGGGTTACACTCCATTGGATGATTAATTTATTTTTACTCTGTTTAAAAGAGGGAGGGGGGATTAATACGATATATTAATTTTGCCTAATGCAGCACAAGATTAGTCTCAGAATGAATTTGATAAATAATTAACCTTCTTCGATACATACATATCGGGGGTAGGAAATTGAGTTTAAATATTTTTACTTGGATGACAACATCTTTCAATCCAATGACATTACAGTTGTAAAAAATAGATGTTATATTCTAATTTTACATATGAACATATGTTTACCAATTAAGAACACATAACTATACTGATGAATATCAAAAAATAATCATTTTACACAAGTTAAAATTTAATTTTCAAAATAGAGATTTTATTAGATAGGGAGATAGAAAGAAAGACAGACAGACAGACAAATAGACAGCTAGATAATAGATGGATAATGGATGGGTAGGTGGGTAGTTAGATGGACGGATGGACGGGTGAATGAAAGGGTGGATGAAAGGATGATAGAAGAGTGGATAGAAAGGTAGGTAAGTAGTTTGGTAGGTAGGTAGGACGTTAGGTAGATAGATGAGTAGATAGATAGTATATAGATAGGCAGATAGGCATGAAGGCAAGTAAATGGTAAGTAGGTAGATGGGTAGATGATAGATAGATATATAGATAGATATATAGATAGATATATAGATAGATAGATAGATAGATAGATAGATAGATAGATAGATAGATAGATAGATAGATAGATAGATAGATAGATAGATAGATAGATAGATAGATAGATAGATAGATAGATAGATAGATAGATAGATAGATAGATAGATAGATAGATAGATAGATAGATAGATAGATAGATAGATAGATAGATAGATAGATAGATAGATAGATAGATAGATAGATAGATAGATAGATAGATAGATAGATAGATAGATAGATAGATAGATAGATACTCAGACAGGCAGACAGGCAGATAGAGAGGCGGATAGATAGACAGACAGAATGACAAAGAGACAGACAGAGAAACAGAGAGACAGAGAGACAGACAGGGACAGACAGGCAGATAGAGACAGGGAGACAGATAGAGACAGTGAAGCAGACAGCCAGACATACAGAGACAGACAGAATGACAAAGAGACAGAGAAGCAGACAGAGAGACGGACAAATAGACAGACAGACAGACAGACATAGAGACAAAGAGAGCAACAACAGAAGAGACAGAGAGAGACAACAGAAGAGACAGAGAGACAGGCAGACAGACATAGACAGAGAGACAGACATAGACAGAGAGACAGACAGACAGACATAGACAGAGAAACAGAGAGAGGAACAGAAAGACAGACAAACATAGACAGGCAGACATACTGACAGACGGAGACAGACAGAATGACAAAGAAACAGACATAGAGACAGACAGAGAGACAGACAGAGACAGGGAGACAGGCAGACGGAGACAGAGAGAGAGATAACATACATATACAGAGACACAGACATAGAGACAGACAGAGAGACAGACAGAGAGACAGACAGAGAGACGGACAGAGACAGACAGAGAGACAGACAGAGAGACAGACAGACGTATCGACAGACAGAGAGGCAGAGAGACAGACAGAAAGAAAAACAGAGCATACAGAGAGACAGACAGAGAGACAGAAAGAAAAACAGAGCATACAGAGAGACAGACAGAGAGACAGACAGAGAGACAGACAGAGAGATAGACAGAGAGACAGACAGAGAGACAGACAGAGAGACAGACAGATCATCCTTGAATAAGTGCGAAAAAGTTTTCTTTCTTCAGTAAACTATATATACACATATATAAAAATTAATGTATGTCCAGTATGTGCTATATATAAACATATATAAAAATTAATGTATGTCCAGTATGTGCTATATCTATACATATATAAAAATTAATGTATGTCCAGTATGTGCTTTTATACCATAAATCCAAAGAGATGAAAATTTTGTGAATTGTTGTACACACGCCCGCAAATGTTTCTGAATTATTACACACATTTTACAATAATCCGTTTTTTGGGCCGGGGCCCTAAATTCTCCCCCCCCCCCTCTTTCCCCCCCCCCCTTTTTTTTTTTTTTTTTTTTTTTAAAGATCTAAAAAACAGAGCTACTGCATGGGTACCTCAATCGCTACAAGTGTGTGGACTAAATTTTGAAAATCCATACTTCTCACGTGGATAGCTGTATGTTGCCTGCTCACGCGTTGAAAAAACTTCTAATTTATTCGTGTACGCACTAGACGAAAAAAAAATAAAAATATTTTCTATTTAAAAACTTAATTATAACACAGACACTTTTTTCATTAAGTGGCATTGCAACGCATGCCGGGTTTCCGCTAATGCATGCAAATAAAAAACGGTGTATAATCGCAAAACAAAAACAAATGTATATACACCCCATCAACCCCAGAACTTTTACATTTCAAGCCATGGGCGGCAGCCAGCAGCATCGTTTATCGGTCAGAAGAAGGGGAGGGAATCAGTCGGGGTTTAAAGAGATGTGTTTTGAGTGCAGTTTTTGAAGGCTGGGAGCTTGGTATATTAAGGATGTTTAGTGGCAGAGAATTCCATTGTTTGGGGGCGCAGAAAGAGAAAGATCGTTCACCATATGTTTAATTGTGTCTTGGGAACGAAAAGAATACGCGTGTCTGCGGAGGAGCGAAGCTGTCGAAGTGGTGAATAGTCAGAAAGATGTTCGGTTAGATAGGAAGGGCAGGAATCCGAGGTTGTGATAGAGAACAGGCAGCTTGTAATCAATGCGTGCCTGTATAGAGAGCCAATGAAGTGAATGGAGTAGTGGAGTGACGTGATCACGCTTTTTTTGCCTTTAGAACTAGCCTAGCAGCTGAATTTTGAACATTTTGTAGTTTGTCGATGAAGTTTTTTGGTGAACCTGACAGAAGAGAGTTGCAACAGTCAAGACGAGAAGGAACAACAGCACAGACTAGTGATTTTGTTGCACTAACTGTGAGGTAGTGGAGAATGGAGCTGATCTGACGGATAGCGGTGTATGCAAAACGACAAATGTGAGAGATATTTTTATCTAGAGACAAGTTGTTAGAAAGAATACTACCAAGATTCCCAGCAGATGATGTAAAATTTATGTCGGAGTTACCTACTTGAAATAAGGTGTGGAGATTTGAGGTACAGGAGGATGTGTGATTGTGAATTAAGAGTGCTTTCGTTTTGTCATCATTAAGCTTTTACTTGCTGAGTGCCATCCATGACTTGACATCACCAATGCACTCCTGCAAAGTCTGGAGAGCGGAATCGACAAGAAGGGATGGGTATGCTTGTATAGCTGCGTGTCATCTGCGAATGACTGGCTCTCAACAGCATGCCTCCCAAGCAAGAGGAGCAGTGACCTGTGAACCTGGCCCAAAACGGACCCCTGTAGCACTCTGTACACAAAATCAGCACTGCTTGAGAGACAGCCATCGACAGAAACCGCCTGCGCTCTTATGGAGAGGTAGGACCTAAACCAAGCCAAAACTGAACCAGAAATTCTTAAGTAATTTTCAAGGGTTTTGTAAAGGGTTTCATGGTCAACAGTGTCAAAGGCCGCATTGGCTTAAGAGAGCGGTCTCTGTGTTGTGGAAATGTCTATAGGCTGACTGATTAGGACTGAGAAGAAAGTGGTCTTTTAAGTAATCAAAAAGTTGTTTTAGAACTTGTTTTTCAATGACTTTAGATAAAATCCTACCGTTACTATTCTAACATTTAAATCCTTCCTCTTCTATTCTCACATAGAAATCATTGTTCATCTATCCTTGCATATAAATCATTGTTCATCTATCCTTGCATATAAATCATTAATCATCTATCCTTGCATATAAATGATTCCTCTTCTGTCTTTACATATAAATCATTCCACTGAATATATTCAGAACATATGATAATTTAAATGTAATCTGGGGTATTTACTACATATCAAAATATTAAGGGCACTAACCTAGAGTTTTGGGCATTACAAAATTTCAGGTACATCAAGGTCCTATTGTTGTTTTAAGGTTATCAAGGACCTATTTTGTGTCAGAGTTATCAAGGGCCTATTTTGTGTCACAGTTATTAAGGGCCTATTGTTGTATAAGGAATATCAATGTCCTTTTTGTATCCAGGGTTTTTAAGGTTCTATTGTAATGTTAGGATTGTCAAGGGCCTATTGAGTCAGGATTATCAAAGACTTATTGTGTTCGGCTTATCAAGTACCTATTCTAGTGTCAAGGTTATAAAGATCCCAATGTGGTGTCATAGTTATAAAGGGCCTATTGTATTGTCAGTGTTATCAAGGCCCTATTGGTTTGTCAGGAATATCAATGTCCTTTTTGTATCCAGGGTTATTAAGGGTCTAATGTAAGGTCAGGATTGCCAAGCGTCTATTGTGTCAGGATTATCAAAGACTTATTGTGTTTGGCTTATCAAGGGCCTATTGTAGTGTCATAGTTATCAAGGGTCTAATGTAGTGTCAAAGTTATCAAGGGTCTAATGTAGTGTCATAGTTATCAAGGGCCTATTTATAAAAGGTTATCAAGGGCCTATTTATAAAAGGTTATCAAGGGCCTATTTATAAAAGGTTATCAAGGGCCTATTGCAGTGTCATCGTTATCAAGGGCCTATTTATAAAAGGTTATCAAGGGCCTATTGCAGTGTCATCGTTATTAAGAGCCTCTTTATAAAAGATTATCAAGGGCCAATCGTCTAAAGATTATCAAAGGCCTCTTTGTGTGTCAGGGTTATTGAGGGCTATTTGTGTATCAGATGTATCAAGGCCTATTATGTCAGAGTCATATGATGTCTATAGTGTAAGGGTTATCGTGGGCTTATTGTTTATTCAGGGTTATCAAGGGCCTATTGTGTCTGAGTTATCATGAGCTTATTTATGTGTTACATCTATCAAGGTATATTGTTGTGTTCAGCTTATCAAGGGCCTATTGGTGTGTCAGGGCTATCAATATTCTATTTTTTGTCAGGGTTATCAAGGGCTTATTTTTTTTGTTAGATTTATCAATGGTCATTGTGTCAGAGTCATCAAGGGTCATTGTATCCGAGTCATCAAGTGTCATTGTGTCAGAGTCATCAAGGACCTATTAAGTCAGGGTGTCGTGGGTCTATTGTTTGTTCAGGGTTATCAAGGGTCTACTTATGCATTAAACGTTATCAAGGGCCTATTGTTGTGTCCTGCTTATCAAGGGTCTATTGTTGTATCCTGCTTGTCAAGGACCCATTACTATGAGAAGAGCGTCAGTGGTCAAGTGTTATAGACAACATTAATTTCATTGTTCAGTTATGACTTTGCCCACTTGACAGTCTCACTGACCAAATGTATGACATTGTCCACTTGACAGTCTCACTGACCAAATGTATGACATAGTCCACTTGACAGTCTCATTGACCAAACGTATGACATTGTCTACTTGACAGTCTCACTGACCAAATGTATGACATTGTCCACTACACAGTCTCACTGACCAAATGTATGACATTTTCCACTTGACAGTCTCACTGACCAAATGTATGACATTGTCCAAATGATAGTCTCACCGAGCAAGTGAAAGTTATCCCAATCATGAATGAGCCATCTATCAGATGTAAAAAAAAGTCAATTTTCTAAGAATAAAATGTAATGTCTTTTTCACCTTGTGTATCAGAGCCCTGAGGTCGACTCATCCGACAATGCCAAGTGCAAGCCTAAAGATAAAGAGTGTTTCTACACTGCTTCTCGTTACCATTACAACACGTCACCTACATCATCACAGCACAGTACCACAAATGTTAGCACATATCAGTCTGTTAGTAGTGGCACGAGCATTTTGACTTGTTCTCGTAACGCAGAGGCTGGGGCCAGAAAGTCTGACTCTCGAGCTGAAGTCACGTGTTCCAGCCTTAGGACGTCAAAGATCATTAACGATAACTCCAGAGATTATAGAAATCTGAGAAAAATTCCTGTGATAAAAGGAATTCTTTTACACCATACCAAGGTCGTACTCTCTGATCGTGACGTTAAGGAGAACACACGCGGCCATGTTGGCTGTGAATGTAGGTCAAAAGCACGTTCTATTGGACGAAGCGACAAGGGGCAATCCAACATAGAAATTATCAATCAAGACAGGAAACAGACGCTACACGCCAGCATACGAACAGTCATCAATATTCGAAGAGTCAAATTTTTCCAAAGACACCACTCTACGAATAAGAGCATTGTTCCGTCGACCATTTTTATACTGAGAGAAAACGACGGTTGGTTTCCCAGTCGAAAATTCAAAATCTTGAATGGCCTTGACCGTAATGACAACAAAGAAAAATCACGAAAGTATTCAAATTCAAGGGCATTTAAAGTGGGGAGTAATCCGTCGTTATGCTCGCTCTCAGCAGCCAACAAAATGGATCATCACCACTACTCAGTCATCGGGAATAGGTTAAGTCGAGGGCTGACCAAGCCCATCATGAGGAAAGATATTTTTTACGGCGGTAGTATAAGCATACAGAACCACCCAGAATTTTCGACAATGGCAGCATTCTTGGCTGCGCTGACCAAGGCGTCCATGGAAGATGAAGAAGTCCAGGTGAAATCAAAACGCCGTAAGGTCAAAGGTGCCTTTAAAATGTTATTTCCGTTGAGACTGCTGGAGAATAGGGTCTTCATCTTGCTGCTCATCACCTTCACAATGTGGACAGGTGAGTCAGATTTTCACCTTTACGATGTGAACAGTTGAGTCAGATTGTTACCTTCAAAATGTGGACAATTGTTGAACAATGTAGACAGGTAGTTAGTTTTTCCCCTTTACAATGTGGACAGGGGAATCAGTTTATCCCATTCATAATGTAGACAGGTGAGTCAGTTAATCACCTTCACATTGTAGACAGGTGAGTCAGTTAATCACCTTCACATTGTAGACAGGTGAGTCAGTTAATCACCTTCACAGTGTAGACAGGTGAGTCAGTTAATCACCTTCACAGTGTAGACAGGTGAGTCAGTTAATCACCTTCACAGTGTAGACAGGTGAGTCAGTTAATCACCTTCACAGTGTAGACAGGTGAGTCAGTTAATCACCTTCACAATGTAGACAGGTGAGTCAGTTAATCACCTTCACAGTGTAGACAGGTGAGTCAGTTAATCACCTTCACAGTGTAGACAGGTGAGTCAGTTAATCACCTTCACAGTGTAGACAGGTGAGTCAGTTAATCACCTTCACAGTGTAGACAGGTGAGTCAGTTAATCACCTTCACATTGTAGACAGGTGAGTCAGTTAATCACCTTCACAGTGTAGACAGGTGAGTCAGTTAATCACCTTCACAGTGTAGACAGGTGAGTCAGTTAATCACCTTCACAGTGTAGACAGGTGAGTCAGTTAATCACCTTCACAGTGTAGACAGGTGAGTCAGTTAATCACCTTCACATTGTAGACAGGTGAGTCAGTTAATCACCTTCACAGTGTAGACAGGTGAGTCAGTTAATCACCTTCACAGTGTAGACAGGTGAGTCAGTTAATCACCTTCACAGTGTAGACAGGTGAGTCAGTTAATCACCTTCACAGTGTAGACAGGTGAGTCAGTTAATCACCTTCACAGTGTAATCAGTTTGCTACCTTTGGTCTATGTTTATATGACAACATTATACACATAAAATGAGTTACGGGTCCAGAAAAGGGAGAATACTGCATTGTGTCCATGGGGATTGTTGGCTTGTGTCCATGGGGAATAGTGAATTGTGTCCATGGGGAATGTTGGCTTGTGTCCATGGGGAATAGTGAAATGTGTCCATGGGGATTGTTGGCTTGTGTCCATGGGGAATAGTGAAATGTGTCCATGGGGAATGTTACACTGTGTCCATGTGTAGTCGTACATTGGGACTAAGGGGAATGGTGCATTGTGTCCATTTGGAATGGGGTCTTTTTTCCATGGGAATGGTGTTTTGTGTCAATCCAAATTTAAACAAATATAAAATAAAATGTTGCGTGGTTCACTACGAAGATTACCGATCAAATTGTTAACCCTTAAACTAGGAATTTGTTTATTAAGATAGTTCAGTGTTGACAAAAATAGGATATACGTGCCTTCATTTTGAAAAGAGTAATATATCTTAAGAATAGATAGTTTTGACATATCGTCAATTGCCTCCAGCCTTCCATCCCCCAGTGCATGATACCCTCACTCAGCAACCCTTGCCAGCAGTGAAGTATCCGCTTCAATACCAGGCACAGAAACATTGCAAATCCCCTATACATAAATAGGAGCAAGAATGTTCAATAAATTGATCGTGGGCCCTTAAAATATAGAAGAATAAGTATGCATAACTTGAGAATGGTTGAATGTGACTTAGCTTTTTAAGTAGCATAACTTGAGAATGGTTGAATTATACTCAAGTATTTAAGTAGCATAATTTGAGAATGGTTAAATGTTAAAGTTGCAATTTTTTGTTTGACCATCAGCGCAGTCAGTGTCCATGACTTACCTCCCTTACTTTGCGATGTCCATCGGGACAGACAAGAGTGACGCGTCGTTTCTCATCTCAATCGTTGGTGTGGCAAATCTGATTGGACGTCTATTGGCAGGTACCGTCTCCTTGTTAATGCTCATCAGAGACGTACCTCCTCAAGGTGGCTTAGAAACGCTGGTGTGCAGGGGGCGTTTCAACCCGGGTTGAAGTTTGTTGGTTTTTTCTTCACATTTATGGGCGGCATTTTCGGCAAACTGCATCTTTTTCATGGAAGAATGACTTCAGAAAGATAAGTCTGTCCGTGGAGGCACTAATCTTAGAAACGCCACTGCTTCCAAACCAAGAAATAACTACGTTGGGAAAAATATGTTGTGAATAATATGTTGTAAATAATATGTTATAAGAAATATGATGCGAAAAAATACGTGGGTAATAATATGATGTGAAAAATAGTTTTGAAAAATATGTTGTGAAAAATACGTTGTGAATAATATGCTGTGAAAAATATACTGTCAATAATATGTTGTGAATAATATGCTGTGAAAAATATACTGTGAATAATATGATTTGTATAATATGAAGTGAAAAATACGTTGTGAAAAATGTGTTGTGAATAATATGATGTGAATAATATGATGTAAAAAATATGTTGTGAAAAATATGTTGTGAATAATATAATGTGAAACATATGTTGTGAAAAATACGCTGTGATTAATATATTGTGAAAAATGTGTTTAAAAGATATGTTAAAATGAACACAAAAAAAATAAGATAATCAGGCATTGAAAAAAAAACACAGACGATTCAATTTTCCAATGTATCGTTATTAATCTATGTCTAGTTACTCTGTTTCTAGTTTATCTGTGTCTATGTAATCTGTGTCTAGTCGGCCTGTGTCTAGTTACTGAGTGTCTTGTTAATCTGTTTCTAGTTAATCTGTTTCTAGTTAATCTGTGTCAAGATAATCTGACACATCTTGTCAATTGCTACGATTATTCCTAGCGTAAACAGTGATTGTTGCAATATAATCAATGTACCCTTACAGTGTATGATATTTCCAGGTCTAATCACCGACTGTTGTGGCATACCCAGTATATGGTTATATGTCCTAGCCTTGTCCACGGCCGCGGGAATCAATTTATACATACCATTTTGTGAGAGTCTCCTAGTCCTGCAGGTTTGCTCTGCAATATTCGGCCTGTGTATGGGTGAGTGATGGTCTGTGTATGGGTGAGGGATGTCCTGAGTATGGATGAGTGATGGTCTGTGTATGGGTGAGTGATGGTCTGTGTATGGGTGAGTGATGTCCTGAGTATGGATGAGTGATAGTCTCTTTATGGGTGAGTGATGGTCTGTGTATGGGTGAGTGATTACCTGTGTATGGGTGAGTGATGACCTGTGTATGGGTGAGTGATGGTCTGTGTATCGGTGAATGATAGGCTGTTTATGGGTGAGTGATGTACTGAGTATGGGTGAGTGATGGTCTGTGTATGGGTGAGTGATGTCCTGTGTATGGGTGAGTGATTACCTGTGTATGGGTAAGTGATGACCTGTGTATGGGTGAGTGATGTCCTGTTTAAGGGTGAGTGATGTCCTGAGTATGGGTGAGTGATGGTCTCTGTATGGGTGAGTGATTACCTGTTTATGGGTGAGTGATGTCCTGTGTATGGGTGAGTGATGACCTGTTTATGGGTGAGTGATGACCTGCGTATGTGTGAGTGATGTCCTGTGTATGTGTGAGTGATGACCTGTGTATGGGTGAGTGATGACCTTCGTATGTGTGAGTGATGTCCTGTGTATGTGTGAGTGATGACCTGTGTATGTGTGAGTGATGTCCTGTGTATGTGTGAGTGATGACCTGTGTATGGGTGAGTGATGACCTGCGTATGTGTGAGTGATGTCCTGTGTATGTGTGAGTGATGACCTGTGTATGGGTGAGTGATTACCTGTGTATGGGTAAGTGATGACCTGTGTATGTGTTAGTGATGACCTGTGTATGAGTGAGTGATGTCCTGTGTATGGGTAAGTGATGTCCTGTATATGTGTGAGTGATGACCTGTGTATGTGTGAGTGATGTCCTGTGTATGTGTGAGTGATGTCCTGTGTATGGTTGAGTGATGTCCTGTGTATGGGTGAGTGATGACCTGTGTATGGAAGAGTGATTTCCTATGTATGGATACGTGATTGTCTGTGTATGGGTGAGTGATGACCAGTGTATGGGTGAGTGATGTCCTGTATATGGTTGAGTGATGTCCTGTGTATTGCTGAGTGATGCTCTGTGTATGGATGAGCGAGTCTATTTATGGTGAGTGATGTAAAGCATGATTTTTTTATTTTGGGTGTTAATGAAGGTTGTGACGTAAAGGTAAAATCATTGTTGATTGACCAAATAGTTTCCAATCATTGTTGAGTGACCAAATAGTTTCCAACCATTAACTGACTACCTTTATTTCATGTCCTCCCACCCCCCCCCCCCCTTTTCCCGAAACAGCTGTGTCCGTGTCCCTGAGAACTATTGTACTGGCTGAACAACTGGGGATTGAAGCACTGACCGAATCATTTGGCTTAGTGGCATTTTTCCAAGGGTTGGCTTACAGCATCAACCCACCAGTAGCAGGTATTTAAATTTGGATAGTCTTACAGCATCAACCCACCAGTAGCAGGTATTTGAATATGGGTTGGCTTACAGCATCGAACACGTCCTTCCTCAAGCTCTGGAAATGTAAGTTTAGGAATATAGTGTGGGTACAAAACAGGGTTTTTGTGTTAAGAGTATTGATTATTTCAAAACTGGTCCCATGTGTAGGCTATTGTGTCCGGAACAATGTTATAAGATATTTTTGATTACTACATTTTCTTTCCAAAAATAATAATAGTAATAATAAAATACGACGCTCCATCCTAACCCATCCTGTGCAAGCTGTCGAGAACTGCTGTCTTGTGGTCGAGAACTGCTGTCTTGTGGTCGAAAACTGCTGTCTTGTGTCAAGAACTGCTGTCTTGTGGTCGAGAACTGCTGTCTTGTGTCAAGAACTGCTGTCTTGTTGTCGAGAACTGCTGTCTTGCGGGGAAATCATGGATGGCATCAAACAGACTTAAATTAAATGACGATAAGAGATAGGCAATTATATGTGGTTCAGATATCCATGAGATAGGCAATTATATGTGGTTTAGATGCCCATATTCGGAAGGTTGCTATCGCATCGATAAAAGTTGGTGCTTCTGATATCCCTTTGTCCAACTCTATTAGAGATTTCGGCTTCTACAATGACAGCAAAATTACTACGAACCCTCATACCAGTTATGTGGTCAGGGAATGTCATATTTGCGCTCTGAGTCAGCTGCGTCCTCAACTTTAAAAGAGAACAGCCAATATCGTAGCATTCACCCTTATCCAATCAAGATTAGATTACTGTAACAGCTGTTTGTGTGGTTTAATTCCAAACCAAATTCAGAGAGTCCAGAAAGTACAAAAAACTGCAGCACGCATTGTATCGCATCTAAAGCAATGTGACCACATGACCCCAGTTCTTAAAGATCTCCATTGGCTTCCTATGAGTGAACGCATTGACTACAAAACTCTGTCTCATGATTATAGCTGCACAGAAGGCTCTGCTCCTGGATATCTTCAAAGACTGATTTCTAAACATGTATCCATACAGAACTTGCGCTCTTCAAGTGGGGAGTAATCCGTCGTTATGCTCGCCCTCAGCAGCCAACAAAATGGATCATCGGTTGCCAGTGTGTATGGACACAGAAAGAAGTCATACGGAGTGCGCTCTTTTGAAGCTATTGCGCCTAAATTGTGGAACAGTTTGCCTCAATCTTTGAGGGACATTGAACATGATAAAAAGACATTATAATAGGCATTTAAAGACGTTCTTCTTTTAAATAGATGTTAGAACATCACAGCACTGTGTTCATGCTACAATCGCATAGACACAAGCGATGTAACAGTACTCAATCATCATCAGAGCGCTGTGAGCATGCTACAATAGCATGGACACAAGTGATAAAACAGTACTCAATCATCATCAGAGCACTGTGAGCATCCTACAATCATATGGACACAAGCGCTATAAAAGTACTCAATCATCATCACAGCACTGTGAGCATGCTAAAATAGCTGGAGACAAGCGCTATAAAAGTACTCAATCATCATCATCATCGTCAACATCATCATCATTATCATGAAGCCTATCAACAAATAGCTGAAATTCGGAAAAGGGAAGCTACAACAATAAACCTTTCAAGAGACAACAAAAACAAAACAAAGTAACATAAAAATTGAATGGGTTGAATTTCATTTTACAGCTCGAGCTTATGGATGAAAAATGTCAGGGATGCATAAAGTCATGTGTGAATTAAGTCAACGGTGAATACATTTTAGATGAATAAAGTCATAGGTGAATAAATGTATGGATGAACAAAGTCATGTGTGAAAAGGTGTTGGATGGATAAAGTCGTGGATGATTCAAGTCACGGTTAAATAAAGGTAAATAGGGTCATGTTTGAATGACGTCATGGGTGACTGACCTCATAGGTGAATGACGTCCTTTCAAACACACTTCTTCCAGGACAATTGATCGACGACTTTAAGTCCTACAACCCAGCGTTTGCCATGGCGTCTATCATGTACATTGTGTCAGCACTGACTGCCATTGGCGTTGGTTATATCAGCCTGTTGAAAGAAGAAGAAGAGGTTCTGTATAGCGTTACAGACATCTTGTCTCCGGACACATCAAGACGACAGAGTGTGGAAGTCTTGGGCCAGGACAGTTGGCACTGGACACGTGGTAAATTGAATGTTTGTCGCGATGTCATGTCAGGCAGGAAAACAATATGTTTGTAGTGATGTGCTGTGTGTAGGCAAGAAAACATGTTTGTAGTGATGTGCTGGGTGGAGGCAGGCAAACCATATGTGTGTAGTGATGTGATGTGTGCAGGCAGGAAAACAATATGTTTGTAATGATGAGCTGTGTGTGGGCAGAAAAACTATATGTTTGTATTGATGTTATGTGTGTAGGCAGGCAAACCATATATGTAGTGATGTGCTGTGTATAGGCAGGAAAACAACATGTTTTTAGTGATGTGCTGCGTGTAGGCAGGGATCTTAATGTGTTAGTGTGCCGTGCTTTGTTGGGATTTGGTTACAGATAACGTATTATCAGCTGAGAAGGAATGGTAGGTGGTCGTGCGTGAAAGAATTGAAGGTGGTCGTGCTTGAAAGAATTGAAGGTGGTCGCGCTTGAAAGAATTGAAGGTGGTCGTGCTTGAAAGAATTGAAGGTGGTCGTGCTTGTAAAGATGGTTGGTGATCGTGCTTGTAAAGATGATAGGTCGTCGTGCTTGAAAGAATGGTAGGTGGTCGTGCTTGTAAAGATGGTAGATTGTTTTGCTTGTTAAGATGGTATGTGGTGGTGTTCACGAGGATGATAGGAAGTGGTGTTCGCAAGTATGTTAGGTGGTCGCTCTGGTTACGATGGTAGGTTATGGTGTTCATAAGGATGGTAGGTTATGGTAGCTGGTTGTGCTAGTAAGTATGGTAGGTGGTCGTCCTCGTAAGGATGGTGTGTGATGGTGTTTGTGAGGATGGTACTTTGTCGCGCATTTAAAGATGGTAGGTGATCATGCTCGTAAGGATGGTAGGTTGTCTTGCTAATAAGGATGGTAGTTGGTTGTGCTAGTAAGGATGGTAGGTGGGGGTGCTAGTAAGTAAAAACAATGTTTTTCAAATCCAATATCATATCATGTTGTGACGTACATGTTTAGTTAATGATTCAGCTGAATCGTCACCAAATAATAATATTCTCATTATCATTATAATTCAAGAGACAACCTTTTAAAAGGCGTTGCTTTTTCACAATGAGTAGTTGTGTCGCTTTCTAAAGGGTCTATATGTTTTTATAATAAAATATATTTGTTTTAACAGCGTTGCATTTTCAGAATTTGTAATTGCATCCATTTAGTTAATGGAGACTACTTAATTTTGTTTGGCTGAAATGTAAAATATTCTTTTTTTAACGTCTAGCTTTAAGACTAACTGTTCTAAAAATTAAATACAAAAGCTACATTGCAGACTGAACAAGATCTATGTATAAAATGTGCGTTCATCAAAAGACTTGGTTAAAATGACTCGGTTAAATGACTTGGTTAAAATGACTTGGTTAAAATGACTCGGTTAAATGACTTGGTTAAAATGACTTGGTTAAAATGACTTGGTTAAATGACTTGGTTAAAATGACTTGGTTAAAATGACTAGGTTAAATGACTTGGTTAAATGACTTGGTTAAAATGACTTGGTTAAAATGACTTGGTTAAAATGACTAGGTTAAATGACTTGGTTAAATGACTTGGTTAAAATGACTTGGTTAAAATGACTTGGTTAAATGACTTGGTTAAATGACTTGGTTAAATGACTTGGTTAAAATGACTTGGTTAAAATGACTTGGTTAAAATGACTTGGTTAAAATGACTTGGTTAAAATGACTTGGTTAAAATAACTTGGTTAAAATACTTGATTAAGTGGGGTTGTTTTTTTTAATTTATTTATTTGTAAAATTGTCCCCAGATTTCATGAAAGAGTCGTCTAGGCGGAAGAGTTTTGGTACCGTCAACTACAATGATATCTTCACAACCCAGAAAATCAAAGGTAAGTGTGGAGATTGGTGGTGAGCTTTGCCTGGGTTCACGTGTCACTGGTTCTCCTTTGTGTCGATAAGCGATTGAGTTGAGTGCATAGAGAGTTGGTGAAGATGGGTGAATGAAGTTAGTGAACAGAGAGTTGGTGAAGATGGGTGAATTAATTGAGTGAACAGAGAGTTGGTGAAGATGGGTGAATGAATTGAGTCAACAGAGAGTTGGTGAAGATGGGTGAATGAATTGAGTGAACGCAGAGTTTGTGTGGATTGGTGAATGAGTTGCGTGAACGGAGAGTATGTGTGGATTGGTGAATGAGCTGAGTGAACGGGGAGTTTGTGTGGATTGGTGAATGAGTTGAGTGAACGGAGAGTTTGTGTGGATTGGTGAACGAGTTGAGTGAACGGAGAGTTTGTGTGGATTGGTGAATTATTTGAGTGAACGGAGAGTTTGTGTAGATTGGTGAATTATTTGAGTGAACGGAGAGTTTGTGTAGATTGGTGAATGAGTTGAGTGAACGGAGAGTTTGTGTGGATGGGTGAATAAGTTGTCTATAGTTTTTTAATGCACAATAATGATATGATTTTATATTCTTAGTTATTATTACAAATTCATAATTGATATTGATGTAATTGCCCTGAAATGGGAAGATATAAAGGGGTTTATTTTACTGTAGAATTTAATTGTTATGTGAAGGAATTTTTCAAATAGTGTTATACATGAATTTTTAACTCTTGAATTGTGATTAAATTATGTACGAATTATTGTATTTATTGATTGTGGTACATGATAGCCCCGCTAGATTATTTTGGTACAGACCATTTCGTCTATCTGAAGATTTCTAATTAATGATTATTATGTAAATTTTTTGTGTATGTGTCGATTTTACTCCGTAAGTTAAATTTGAAATAAAGAGGTGGGATATGTCGAGTATTGGAGTTCATTAATAATTGTTGTGAATGAATATTATGTTTCGTCACTGCGGTGTGTGTTTGAGAGTTTTATTAGTTCGTGAACGTTCTTCTCGCGCTTGACTTGGTGACGTATTTTTATGCTCCTTGTGACGTATTGTCTAGTCAGTATTGTGACGTACGTTTTAGTCTTCTTGCAGTCGTGAATTGAAGTTTGTGGAAGTAAGATGTGTTTTATTTCTGTCTGATAGCGAGCTGCGCTATATGCATGTGTTTATGGAAATTAAAGCCTGTGGATAAAATTAGATATTAAACTTACATTTATTGTGATAAATAACTTGCGTTTATTCAATACTAGTACGACGTATTACAACGTGGGAAAGAACTGGATGAATTAACCAATCTAGTGGAACAAGGAGTTGACAGTGATGACGTCATTGATATGTAAGGGAAAAACAAAAACAAAAGCGTAGAAATTATGGACGTTGGGTCTCGTCAGCAAAGTGAACACAGTTTGACAACAATGTACAAGTGCCAAATCAAAGTCCTTACAAATAGGATCTTTGGTTATGGGGGCTGTACGTGAGCATGGATGAAGGCGTGTGGGCAGGAGGTGGCTATTGCTGTTATTGGGTACGGCTGTATGGGGTTGGGGAAGCTGGCTTGACCACTCTACTTCCCCCGATGAATTATAACTTGCTCAACTGTGCTACATTATACTTTTCAGCAGCCCCGTTAGAACAGAAGGCCGACATAAAGAGTGCAAACGCTTCTCCTGTCCTTTCACCAACTGCTAGCCATGGCATCGGGGTGGACACGGTTAATGTCAGCCCCACACTTTCTTCATTGGAGCAGGCGTCACTTGGCCGCCAGCTGTCACCCTTAACAACTCGCGCTGTCCCGTTCTCATCAGTCAAATACGTCATCACGTCCCCGCTGGCAACCGCGATAGTCACACCTGTCCCCACCAGGGGCGGCTCACCAATTAGTCTCTAGTCCAGACCAAAGGGACAGCTTGGTGACAGTTGGGTGATATTCTGTGATGCTCTGGTAACAGGCGTATGACATCCTGTGATGGATTGGTGACATCATGGTGACATCATTGTAAGTCCATAGCCATTAAGTGATGGTGAACACTTACATTTAATTTGGAACCTTAAGTTCTGTTTTTAAAACTAACACTTAACGTTATATAGACCTAATGATGTACTTATTCGTCCTATAGACCTAATGATGTACTTATTCGTCCTATAGACCTAATGATGTACTTATTCGTCCTATAGACCTAATGATGTACTTATTCGTCCAATAGACCTAATGATGTACTTATTCGTCCTATAGACCTAATGATCTAACTTATATGTCCAATAGACATAATGAACTAACTTATATGTCCTATAGACCCAATGATGAAATGTATTTGTCTTCTGGACTTAATGGTCTAATTTAAATGTCCTATTGACCTGATGATGAAACGTATACTTCCAATAGACCTAAATATATAACTTATATGTCCTATTGACCTGATGATGTGATGTTTATGTCCTGCTGACCTAATGTAGTAACTTATATGTCTTGTAGACCTATTGAAGTAACTTATATGTCCTGTTGACCTAATGAAGTAACTTATATGTTCTGTATATCTAATGAAGTAACTTATATGTCCTGTAGACCTAATGAAGTAACTTATATGTCCTGCAGACCTAATGAAGTAACGTATATGTCATGTAGGCCTAATGAAGTAACTTATATGTCATGTAGGCCTAATGATGTGACTTACATGGCATATAGCAGGACTGCAAAACATACGGTCAGTGGCCCGCGGGCCGTATGCGGCCCGCCAGCACCCACTTTTCGGCCGCGAAGTAATAAAATATTGTTTATTATTTTTATTTTCGTACAAGCTTTACCTTGTCCTATTATCTTTCGGCCCGCACAAGTTTTTTTTAAAAGTATTAAGGACCGCCTTGAGTTGTGCAGGCCTGGCCTATAAATATAATGATGTTTCATATATATCCCATCAACCTGATGATGTAATTTATATTTCCTATCAACCTAGGGCTTAACTTATATGTCCTATAGACCTATTGATGTATCTTGTATGTCCTATAGACCTATTTATGTAACTTATTTGTCCTATAGACCTTTTGATGTTTCTTGTATTTCCTATTGACCTAATGATTAATATCATTGGCATATCGACCTAAGGATGTAACTTATAAGTCATATTGACCTAACTTTATGGCATTTAGACATATTGATGTCAGGGGCGTCATTTCGGGTATTTTCGGGGGCGGGGGGTAAAAATTAAACTTGGTCGGCTTGTTAATTTGTTATTACTGGAGGTGCCACAATACATAGCAATTTAAATAAATCTGTAAATTCGGGGGTTGGGGGGAAATGCCCCACCCTGCCCTACCCAAAGGACGTCCCTAATTGATGTGCGGTACCTTATATTTCCTATTGACCTAATGATTAACTTAATTGTAAGAACATTGTTGACTAATCAATAACGATTACATTAATAACTAATAAAGAATAATTCTCACCGTTGTTCAGCTAATTAAATTATCAAAGCAAGGGAGTGTTCAACAAATGAATTTTAGTTGTACTAGAATCAATTAGTTCTAATGTTAGGTTTTAGTTGTACTCGAATCAATTAGTTCTAATGTTAGGTTTTAGTTGTACTAGAATCAATTAGTTCTAATGTTAGGTTTTAGTTGAACTAGAATCAATTAGTTCTAATGCTAGGATTTAGTTGTACTAGAATCAATTAGTTCTAATGTTAGGTTTTAGTTGTACTAGAATCAATTAGTTCTAATGTTAGGTTTTAGTTGTACTAGAATCAATTAGTTCTAATGCTAGGTTTTAGTTGTACTAGAATCAATTAGTTCTAATGTTAGGATTTAGTTGTACTAGAATCAATTAGTTCTAATGTTAGGATTTAGTTGTACTAGAATCAATTAGTTCTAATGTTAGGATTTAGTTGTACTAGAATCAATTAGTTCTAATGTTAGGATTTAGTTGTACTAGAATCAATTAGTTCTAATGTTAGGTTTTAGTTGTACTAGAATCAATTAGTTCTAATTTTAGGTTTTAGTTGTACTAGAATCAATTAGTTCTAATGCTAGGATTTAGTTGTACTAGAATCAATTAGTTCTAATGTTAGGTTTTAGTTGTACTAGAATCAATTAGTTCTAATGTTAGGATTTAGTTGTACTAGAATCAATTAGTTCTAATGCTAGGATTTAGTTGTACTAGAATCAATTAGTTCTAATGCTAGGATTTAGTTGTACTAGAATCAATTAGTTCTAATGTTAGGTTTTAGTTGTACTAGAATCAATTAGTTCTAATGTTAGGATTTAGTTGTACTAGAATCAATTAGTTCTAATGTTAGGATTTAGTTGTACTAGAATCAATTAGTTCTAATGCTAGGATTTAGTTGTACTAGAATCAATTAGTTCTAATGCTACATTTTAGTTGTACTAGAATCAATTAGTTCTAATGCTAAAAATTACATTATCAATTTGGGTTGGTTTTATTCTATTAATTCGTCACATTGAAAAAAAAATAAAAAACCAAACAGAATTTTAATTTGTTAATCTCCCATATTAGTTTCATTAACTTGAGATGTTCAGAAAACTGGAAGGATTGTTTAAGAGGGAGGGGGGAGAGATAATTTTATCCACCCCCCCCCCCCCACTCAGATGGGAAACAGTTGCTTCCTCTCCACCGCACCCCTTTCTATAGATGCCTCTGGTATTGACCTACTGGTGTAACTTACATGTCACATGGTTACATGCTGCTTATAGGAATAGTATCCAAACATCATACAAGTTAATAATATGGTTACATGCTGCTTATACGAATATCATCCAAACATCATACAAGTTAATAATAATATGGTTACATGATGCTTATCCAAACATCATACAAGTTAATAATATATTTTATAAAGTTACCTCACATTCAACTTTTATGGACGACTGTGAATTATAATGAATGAACTTGCTTCATTTTAAATAGTTAAGATGTGAGATTTCCTTGTGTTTTTACAGTTGGCAAGAGATTGTTAAACCTCATCGAAGACGACTAGGGTTCGATTTTTACCTGCGGCCTCTGCGACCAGCTCAGACTGTATGGAATAGAGGAAGAGTACTGTTTAAAAGTATGCCTACTAGGGAGATTCCGCTGGAGAACGCTGGGATTGGTCATTGGGAACTATGTTTGAGAGCTGGGACAACCAATCAAAACAAAGATTGTGAACTGACGCCTTATTTGTAAACATGTATTTTTGTAGAGTTTCTATACGGACTTGTGTCTTAAACACGACAATTTTTCTATACAGACTTGTTTAAACAAGACATTTTTTTAATAAACAAATACTTCTACCTAAAACGTGTTGTCTGTAAGGTATTATAATAGAAAAAATTAATTACTGTATTTGAATGGCATTTCAGTACTAGACCTACACTTTGTGAGCTATGGTTTGAATTATTCCCCACATCAGCAACACGCTTATGAATAATAATACAGCAATGACATTGCTGGAGTTTGTGGCATTTGATCGCGTCCAATGTCACTTCCTTTCTGTAAATGTCAGACTTCCTTTCTCTTAATGACATACTTCCTTTCTCCCAATATCAGACTTCTTTACTCCCAGTGTCATACTTCCTTTCTCCCAGTGTCAGACTTCTTTTCTGTCTATGTCAAACATATTTTCTCTCAATGTGAGTGTGAGACTTCCTTTCTCCCGATTGTTAGACTTCTTTTCTCTCAATGTCAGACTTCCTTACTCTCAGTGTCAGACTTCCTTGCTCCCAATGTCAGACTTCCTTGCTCCCAATGTCAGACTTCCTTGCTCCCAATGTCAGACTTCCTTGCTCCCAATGTCAGACTTCCTTGCTCCCAGCGTCAGACTTCCTTGCTCCCAATGTCAGACTTCCTTGCTCCCAATATCAGACTTCCTTGCTCCCAGTGTCAGACTTCCTTGCTCCCAGTGTCAGACTTCCTTGCTCCCAGCGTCAGACTTCCTTTCATTGTCAAGACTTCCTCTCTGCCAATGGTTAGACGTATTATCTCCCGTTGTCTTAATCATAGGTTTTGGGCGTACATTTCTATTCTGGCATTCCTGCTGTTGGCAGTATTTCGTGACGTCACAGCATTAGCTACCCAAATTTGTAACAAGAAATGTTAAAAAAATTAATTCATTTGTCTTGTACAAAAGAGTTGCTGTATTTTGCCAATGAGCTGATCATATATGCAGGAAAATATATCCAATTAGTCATTTAGCAAAATATGAAATGGTCGAGATGTGGGTGAAAGAATGGTTTAACACTTCAAACAGCTGAAATATTACAAATCGTGGTTTTGAAAATGTTGTGTAC
The DNA here is from genome assembly GCA_964017045.1 of Omphiscola glabra. Classification (NCBI taxonomy): domain Eukaryota; kingdom Metazoa; phylum Mollusca; class Gastropoda; family Lymnaeidae; genus Omphiscola; species Omphiscola glabra. The sequence goes on along the minus strand of OZ024807.1, from coordinate 32,390,193 downwards.
ATTTGTTTGGAAATGTGGGTTGTAAAAAAAGTAGTAATAATTTATTGTAAGATGTGGTTATCATGGTAGGGAGGTGATTTGGTTAACATGACAGAGAAGGGTGTAGTTAACATGACAGAGAAGGATGTGGTTAAAATGATGGAGAGGGATGTGGTTAACATGACGGAGATGGTTGAGGTTAACATGGCGGAGAGCAGTGGGGTTAACATGACGGAGATGGTTGTGGTTAACATGACGGAGATGGTTGTGGTTATCATGGCGGAAAGGGATGTAGTTAACATGACGGTGAGGGTTGTGGTTAACATGACGGAGATGGCTGTGGTTAACATGACGGAGATGGTTGTGGTTAACATGGCGGAGAGGGATGTGGTTAACATGACGGAGATGGTTGTGGTTAACATGACGGAGAGCATTGTGGTTAACATGACGGAGGGGGGTGTGGTTATCAGGTTAGGGAGAATTGTGGCTAATAGGATAAGGAGGCTTGTGGTCAGTGGCGTTTGCCTCCCAGACTTTGTGTTTGCCTCCCCCCCCCCAACCGCCCACGATGTCATTGTAGTGCTTTTTGACACAGTGAAACCTGGAAATAACCAACCTTGAAATAGCGTTGTCCCTGACATGTGCGCTATGTCACCCACAGAACTAGTTGAACCTGCAAATAGCACAACTTTCACTTCGGTCTCGACGGTTTCAACTATGTACAGCTTTCACTTCGGTCTCGACGGTTTCAACTATGTACAGCTTTCACTTCGGTCTCGACGGTTTCAACTATGTACAGCTTTCACTTCGGTCTCGACGGTTTCAACTATGTACAGCTTTCACTTCGGTCTCGAGGGTTTCAACTATGTACAGCTTTCACTTCGGTCTCGACGGTTTCACCTTTGTACAGCTTTCAATGTTTATTAATTTATAGAAATCGCTGGTAAGTCAATTTGATCAGGGGGGGGATAGAGAAAGAAATCAAGGGCGCCAAAGTGCAGACAGGTGCTTGGGTGCCTTGAGTTCCTTGGGTGCCGTGATTGCCTTGGGTGCCTTGAGTGCCTTGGGTGCCGTGATTGCCTTGAGTGCCTTGGGTGCCGTGATTGCCTTGGGTGCCTTGAGTGCCTTGGGTGCCTTGAGTGCCTTGAGTGCCGTGATTGCCTTGGGTGCCTTGAGTGCCTTGGGTGCCGTGATTGCCTTGAGTGCCTTGGGTGTTTTGGGTGCCTTGAGTGTTTTGGGTGCCTTGAGTGCCTTGGGTGCCGTGATTGCCTTGGATGCCTTGGGTGCCTTGGGTGCCGTGATTGCCTTGAGTGCCTTGGGTGCCGAGATTGCCTTGAGTGCCTTGGGTGCCATGATTGCCTTTAGGCCTTGAGTGCCTTGGGTGCCGTGATTGCCTTGAGTGCCTTGGGTGCCTTGAGTGCCTTGAGTGTTTTGGGTGCCTTGAGTGCCTTTGGTGCCTTGGGTGTTTTGGGTGCCGTGATTGCCTTGGATGCCTTGGGTGCCTTGGGTGCCGTGATTGCCTTGAGTGCCTTGGGTGCCTTGGGAGTGCCTTGGGTGCCTTGATTGCCTTGGGTGCCATGATTGCCTTGGGTGCCATGATTGCCTTGGGTGCCTTAGGTGCCTTGGGAGTGCCTTGATTGCCTTGAGTGCCTTGATTGCCATGGGTGCCTTAGGTGCCTTGGATGCCGTGATTGCCTTGAGTGCCTTGGGTGCCGTGATTGCCTTGAGTGCCTTGGGTGCCGTGATTGCCTTGAGTGCCTTGGGTGCCGTGATTGCCTTGGGTGCCTTTGGTTCCTTGATTGCCTTGGGTTCCTTGAGTGTTTTGGGTGCCTTTGGTGCCTTGAGTGTTTTGGGTGCCTTGGGTCTCTTGAGTGCCTTCACCCGAATTAGTGTAACTTTAAAATACCAGGATTCATTTAGGCATATACCTGATTTAAAAGATTCTGTGACATTTTTTTTGTCACGTTAACTGGTTGTGTTTATACATACCTTTTTTTTTAAATTGTTAGTAAATAGATTATAGTTATCATCCTGTATTCTACGGTATAATTATCATCGTACTCCATGTTCAATCATGTATTCTACGGTATAGTTATCATCGTACTCCATGTTCAATCCTGTATTCTACGGTATAGTTATCATCGTACTCCATCTTCAATCCTGTATTTTACGGGGTTCTTTGCGACCAGCCCCGCACGGCAGTCGTACTACAAGCACAATGCATAGACAGCTATAGTCCCTTTGTTGAATGTACCACAATTAACCCTGTAGCCCAATTAAAGTGTTTAACCCATACAATTAAGGTGTTTAACCCTGTACCACAACTATAATTTTTTAACCTTGTACCACAACTAAGGTGTTCAACCCTGTACCAGAACTAAGGTGTTTAACCCCGAACCAAAACTAATGTTTAACAACTAATGTGGTTAACCCTGTACCACAACTAAGGTGTTTAAACCTGTACCATAACTTAGGTGTTTAACCCTGTACCACAACTAGTCATCACAACTAAGGTGTTTAACCCTGTAGCACCTCCAAGTTCAGTAGCTAGCAAATTAAACAACAATGTAGGACAATTATATTTGCATTAATAACTGATTAAATAAAATTATGTTTTCTGTTGCGGTTTCTATTGGCTCTCCCCCCCCCCCCCAAACCACCACCCCACTCCCAGACAGATTTGATCATTGCAATAACAAAAGACAACACTTAAAATTGATGTTTTCATTTTGATAACTGTTTATTTCAAATTTGAATAAAACAAAAAACATTGTATGTATGAAGTGTTCAAACAATTTCTTGGTTTATGGATTATTTACTTGACATGATGAAATCAGTTTGTTATGTACATTGCTTGTTACACAGAGTCCCATAGCTCTGATGGAGAATGATAGATCTCAGGGACAAGTTTGCCACAGATTGGGCTACGCAGAATTACAATGATCTGGGTATACAGACTTAGACCAGGCTGGGTATACAGGCTTAGACCAAGCTGGGTGAGCAGGATTAGAATAATCTATAGGAATTCAGCCATTGTTATTTATGCCCTGCAGGTATGGCTGGTGGCAACTGCCTCGTGAATGGCTTCTGTACATCCAGTTAAAATGGTGGCAACTGCCTGGTGAATGGATTCTGTTCATCCACTTAATTATCTTAAAAACATGTACACCATTATTTCCATCTTACTGAAACAAATATTCAAACACAAAAACATTCTAACAAATACTCAAGTTGTAAAATCTCTTGTTTAAAAAAACAAACGTAAATATTGAGGCAATGCCAACCCTGTCATCCAACTATTTGTTCTTAAACTTTAGCAGTAGATTTCTGATGGCATTAATTGCCAGATTTATTTACGCACAAAGGTTTATTGATGGCATTGATAATCAGATGTATTGATTTTGTTTTTCCAAATCTTTTATGTAATGAATCATTCAAAATAATTAAAAAAATATTTCGTTAACGGAAATGCAATCCTGTTGGAATGCTCAATTTTAGTGTCAAATGATTTCTCTACCTGGCTTATTACAAAATCATATTTCAGTTCATTTACTTAGAATGTAAATCGAAAACCAGCACACCTTAAAAATAATTTTCAAACAATTACAGTGAAGTTAAATTTTTTAAATAGTCTAGATATAGCCTTCAAACTAAATGAGTTCACCAAAATGTTTGCATTTTATTAATTTCTTGGGAAGCCTGAATTATTATTTGAATGAAGAAAGTTATAATAATGACTTGGATCAATTGTGAAAAATATTATTTGATCCAATTAAAACTTGCCTCAATGGACAAAAACAGGGGATGACAAATAAAAGTGGTTAAAACAGGTGGTCCATGTGAATGTTACTTGCATTCATCCATATACTATGCACCCCAACTAAAACATGTGTATTTGGTATGATCAACATTGGGACCATGAAAGACATACTGATGAATCAATTCTTACACAACTAATGCCTGACATACAAAACTGCTTACCACAAAACAAGCACTCTGGAAGTTTAAGAATACACTTAGCTAATGACCTCAGGATCGGCCATTAAAATTTAAAAATATATATACATCACAACTAGAGTTCCAACTATCCCTGTATAAAAATTGTGTAGGTCAACTAAGATAAAAACAGAAGACAGAATAATTCCTGGAAATTCTGTTAAGAAAAAAACCCCATGAGAATAAAGAGAGGCTGTGGTACTGTAACATAGCAGAGTGATCTTGACATATGCATGAATCATACACAACCAGCAATGAGACATATTTCTATGAATAGAAAAATACCACTGACCACACTTTAGGTGTTGTGAAATTCTGGACAGAATTCCATCATTTGTCTTGCCAGAGAAGACTACCAAAGGATTAAACTAACCCTATTAAACAAAACTAAAACTAGCTAACCCTAACATTTATCATATAACATCATTGGTTTAAATTCATCATTATTGGTTTACTTTCATCATTGGTTTACTTTCATCATTGGTTTACTTTCCATATCCTTGGTTTACTTTCAACATCATTGGTTTACTTTCAACATCATTGGTTTACTTTCCATATCCTTGGTTTACTTTCAACCTCATTGGTTTACTTTCAACATCATTGGTTTACTTTCAACATCATTGGTTTACTTTCAACATCATTGGTTTACTTTCCATATCCTTGGTTTACTTTCAACCTCATTGGTTTACTTTCAACATCATTGGTTTACTTTCAACATCATTGGTTTACTTTCAACATCATTGGTTTACTTTCAACCTCATTGGTTTACTTTCAACATCATTGGTTTACTTTCAACATCATTGGTTTACTTTCCATATCCTTGGTTTACTTTCAACCTCATTGGTTTACTTTCAACATCATTGGTTTACTTTCAACATCATTGGTTTACTTTCAACATCATTGGTTTACTTTCCATATCCTTGGTTTACTTTCAACCTCATTGGTTTACTTTCAACATCATTGGTTTACTTTCAACATCATTGGTTTACTTCCATCATGCAACATAACAAAACTAACACACGTTACATTCAAACTTCAAGATTGAAATATTTGGTATGGTTATGAAGTTGTGGTCAAATTTGTTAACAACTACAACTGAGGAAACATCTTTAAGTGAACACATTGTTTAGTTTTCTATTGGCAGTGAGGGCTTCAAAGCAGGTCATGAATGGAAAGCTAATGAATAAATGCTATTAGTCTTTGAAACTGTAAGGAAGTACATCATGCTTGACTGATAGTAATAAATTACTGGTTAATATGATTTAAAAACATTCTATAACAGCTGGACATTTTGACATGAATTAATATTGAAGTTGTTGATGGTGGTCTAGATAACATCCTATGGTGAAGCTAGTTCATTTATATCATTGTGAATTATTGCAAGTAGCTGGTACATCATTTTAAATCCCTTACAATATGCAAAGGAAATGTAATACAGCGATGACAGTGTTTCTATATGTCAATCCAATCATCTCATAGTTTGTGGGTACAAATGTTTGTTCCAATCATCTCATGGATTGTAGATACAAATGTAAAACATTGTAGGTTCAATAAAAAAACATAATTTAAAATTTTCAGGACTTTTGTTTTTTTTTAATTTATTACCAACATTTAGGGCAACATTTCTGATTAGGATCATGTCCCTTAAGTAACACTTATGATCACAAAAGTAACAGGATATTATGGAATAAAGCCAATATAGTTTCTATTCCTAAAAATGTTTTAACATTTTTTCTATTATTTATTTAACTACTGCTAATCCTGCATTTAAATACTTTCTATTTTACTCTGTATTCTGCCCTCTCACCAGTCGTCCCATTTGTTTCATAGACATATTGGTCTATTAGTTAATCACATGATGCCAGTAGGAAGCTGAATGTTGAGGTCTTTAGCAACTTTCACCTGCAAAAATCACATGAAAGATTACAACATATTCTATCAAACATCTTGTTGTCTCCCCTTGGATCAAGTCAGAGAACTGCATAAATCATTGGAAAAAACATGTTTTATATAAGTTATAGTCTTGAGGGGCATTAGGGGTGCCTTTTAAAAAATGTGTTGACATGTAATGGACAGGGAAATGTGTGGTAAAGGAGTGGGTTGACATGTACTGGGCAGGGAAATGTGGTAGAGGAGTGGGTTGACATGTACTTGGCAGGGAAATGTGTGGTAGGGGAGTGCATTGACATGTACTGGGCAGGGATATGTGTGGTAGAGGAGTGTGTTGACATGTACTGGGCAGGGATATGTGTGGTAGAAGAGTGTGTTGATATGTACTGATGTACTGGGCAAGAAAGATGTGATGTGTTTTCTCATTGGGATATTTATTTATTTTTTTTGGCATTAGTATATATAAATTTACGAAGTCCTCAGGAGTAGTGGGCTTTTTCTTGACTCGGATAAGCTGGTTCCTTAGACAGCAAATCACCTCTCTCCAAGCATCTGGATAACCCATGGGAACATCATGGCACCAGTAGGGTAGCAAGAGTTACTTGACAGAAATTTCATTGTGTCAATGTTATACCGCCTTCGGGACTCCATCTCTGAGTTTGCCTTCTCTTAGATGAGTTGCCGTCAAAGGTTCCCATCCAATGTTAATGAGTCCCATCCAAGGTTAGCAAGTCCTACCCTAGGTTAATGAGTCCCATCCAAGGTTAACAAGTCCAACCCTAGGTTAATGAGTCCCATCCAAGATTAACAAGTCCTACCCTAGGTTAATGAGTCTCATTTAACTGCCCAGTGCTTTAGTACATCACATTACACTCCTCTACTACACATTTCACTGCCCAGTACTTCAGTATATACCATCACACTCCTCTACATCACAGAATAGACCAACTGATCAAGACATGAACATCTTTCACCACGTGCCTTAAGAGGCCACTGGATCATGATGATGAAAAAAACGACAAAGCTCTGCTGCTTCCAATACTCACAGCTAAAAATCTTCTTTGTAAGTCTATTAAATTGTTTTAACATAAATACTTAACAAAACAATTTCAATTAAAGTTATTCTGAGTATCGAAGTAAATTGTTATTTTAATATATTCTTTACGAAGATCGAGTTAAGCTTGCCTCAAAAATAGGGAAATGAAGATAAAAAGCAGATGACTGACTTTTATATTGCTATCTGTGGTCACTTTGTTTTGCAGACGTGTATCTGCTTCAGATATCTATTAATATGTAGGTGAATGGGCAGATCACATTATCCCAGTCTGTCACTGGTAAAAATAAAGTTACTGGTGAAATTTAACGTGGTTCAAACTGGAAGTCAGATCAAAAGCTGTAAATGGGCGAAGGGAAGTGGGGAGTTTAAAAATCATACAGCTGTTTTGTGCGTTCTATTATATATTTAAATGGCCCCCTTAGATCCTATAAAATATGTTGAAATCTAAAATTGCTGCACGGACCAGTTGAGAATGCATTCTCTAGTTTTCTATTTTCTCGCTGCGGTTCAGCCGTAAGAAATAATTATGTCATATAAAATTACACCACACAGCCCCCAAGCAAACAAACGCGAGGTGGGGCCATCTATATAATACATACGAAAAAAGTCAACTACTACCGAGCACTGGCTGATTATATCTAGCGAGTTCATTTGTGAAAATACATGTGAAAATACATGGCAACTTTATGAGGATAATTCGTACCTAACATTGCGCGATATTTTTTTAATAGCATTCAAAATATAAATGCTATTTATGAACTTTCAAAGTTCCTGGATGAATATTGTAGAGTTTCTTTTAATAATGTATGTTCTTCCTACCCGGACCCCCTTATCATTACGAAAATGTGATGGTGTTAATTTGTATACAATTAAATATTTGGGGAAAAAAACAACCCAACCTTACATAAAATCTCCTAAATCAACACTACGCCATTCCCCTTTCAGGACAAACTACGCCATTCCCCTTTCAGGACAAACTACGCCATTCCCCTTTCAGGACAAACTATGCCATTCCCCTTTCAGGACAAACTACGCCATTCCCCTTTCAGGACAAACTATGCCATTCCCCTTTCAGGACAAACTACGCCATTCCCCTTTCAGGACAAACTAAGCTATTCCCCTTTCAGGACAAACTATGCCATTCCCCTTTCAGGACAAACTATGCCATTCCCCTTTCAGGACAAACTATGCCATTCCCCTTTCAGGACAAACTACGCCATTCCCCTTTCAGGACAAACTACGCCATTCTCCTTTCATGACAAACTACGCCATTCCCCTTTCAAGACAAACGTAATATGATTATAGATGGTCGGTCCACAACCAATTGTATTTCTCGATCCATTCACTGCTGGATGTGGAATGCAAATGCAAGTTAAAACTAACAACCAAAAATGAAATTTTAATTATCATTATTTTTTAAATCGGAAAAAAACTATGGGAATGTATATATTTTCAGCCCGGCCTCTTAAAAACGTAGTTCTGATGGGTCTCGGCATACAATCGTAAAAGACATCTCAAAATCGTACATTGAACGCCAAAATCGTAGAAGTAAACAGGAATGCTTGAGATCAAACTCTGCTATTTTCTTTTAATTGACACTAAATTAACTTAGAGCTTCCATCCCAGACCCTCTAATTGTTGTAACATGAGGTCATGTTTTGACCAATGCATTACCTGGACTTCTGCAGCCTCCATAAGTGAAAACAGATGAGCCATTTCCCCTTCAGAGTTGGACAAGTCAATGGCTTTCTTGAAAGCGTTCACTGCTTCAGTCAAATTTCCTCTGCAAAGATTCAACAACATTAATGGAGCACTGGTAGAGTTTTCTCTAAGATTAACTGTCAATATTCTCATTAGATCATTTCTTTCTGAGAATTGGTGGCTTTAAAAAAAATGTCACTTCTTTGGTGGCAGAGACTTTTCATTGACCAAAATATTGTAACATTGAACAATAAAATTATTTCACTGTAATTAGTCAAATTAACATTTATTGTATTATACTGAGAGAATCATAGCCACTAGTGTAACATGAGTTGTGTAGCAATGATCTATGGTTATATCAGTTGTGTAGAAAAGATTTCCATTTATACTAGTATTGTGCTCAATTAGGGAACTGATCAATAGAATGATGTAATGAATTAAATAGCTGATGTTGGAGGTCTACATAAGATTCAATCATTAAATAGCTGATGTTGGAGGTCTACATAAGATTCAATCATTAAAAAGCTGATGTTGGAGGTCTACATAAGATTCAATCATTAAATAGCTGATGTTGGAGGTCTACATAAGATTCAATCATTAAATAGCTGATGTTGGAGGTCTACATAAGATTCAATCATTACTGATGTTGGAGGTCTACATAAGATTCAATCATTAAATAGCTGATGTTGGAGGTCTACATAAGATTCAATCGTTACTGATGTTGGAGGTCTACATAAGATTCAATCATTACTGATGTTGGAGGTCTACATAAGATTCAATCATTAAAAAGCTGATGTTGGAGGTCTACATAAGATTCAATCATTACTGATGTTGGAGGTCTACATAAGATTCAATCATTAAATAGCTGATGTTGGAGGTCTACATAAGATTCAATCATTAAAAAGCTGATGGAGGTCTACATAAGATTCAATCATTAAACAGCTGATGTTGGAGGTCTACATAAGATTCAATCATTACTGATGTTGGAGGTCTACATAAGATTCAATCATTAAATAGCTGATGTTGGAGGTCTACATAAGATTCAATCATTACTGATGTTGGAGGTCTACATAAGATTCAATCATTAAATAGCTGATGTTGGAGGTCTACATAAGATTCAATCATTAAATAGCTGATGTTGGAGGTCTACATAAGATTCAATCAACTGCTTACCTCTGCACTTCTATAGTTCCTCTAATTTCATAAGCATACTGGCAGGTAGGGTCTATCTTCAGGGCTTCTTCAAGAAGTTCAATAGTTTTCTCTACTTTTCCTTCCCATTGCAACATCATCAATCTATGCAAGTGTACATGGATGTAATTTATCAGTTATATCATTTTAATTTATATAGGGACATAGTAACTCAAGATAGTCATATCTAAACAAAAAGATATTTTTAATCATAAATTTCATACCATTTCCTCAGGATTAGTTCTCAATGAATATTTTGTATTAAGGTTTGTTAAAGAAATATAAACATTTATAAATTGACTGTTGTCAAGAAGCCATGTTGAAACTTCAATGCTATTTGTTTTATAATGTTACACTATCTAGATAAGTGAGAATAATGAATCCCCCCTTGTAGGGCCATATTTGTTAATTCCATTGTGTCAAACACAGACTTTCCAGCAAAACCATGCCACACTGGTAACAGGGCTCAAGACGTTCTCTCATAAAGACTGTCCTAACAGATGACACAATGACTCTGATTTGGCACACTAAGTCTACAGCCATCTCCCAAACTCACCCTCGATGTACAATATTGTTTGCATTCCGTGGCTGCACTTCTTGGGCTTTCTTGAAATACTTCTCAGCTTCTTCAAACTTTCCTTGATCACTCAAAGCCTGGGAAATACATGGGATAAAGTTAGCTAATGTTAGGAAACACATGGGATAAAGTTAGCTAATGTTAGGAAACACATGGGATAAAGTTAGCTAATGTTAGGAAACACATGGGATAAAGTTAGCTAATGTTAGGAAACACATGGGATAAAGTTAGCTAATGTTAGGAAATACATGGGATAAAGTTAGCTAATGTTAGGAAATACATGGGATAAAGTTAGCTAATGTTAGGAAATACATGGGATAAAGTTAGCTAATGTTAGGAAACACATGGGATTTAGTAAACACACAAGAAGTTGGATTATGTATAACTGAATGTTGCATTCTTGACTAGACTGCTCCCGACATAATGGATACTCCTACATTAACGACCAACAATTTAACAATTAATGAGACTTAGAACTCCAACAATAAAAAATCTGCACTTTTTTAAGAATGAGCTTTAACTTTTGTTTTAAACTTTACTCATTATATTTATACTATTGTGATGGGTAAGCCATACAACTGTGCTGTAAGCCATACAACTGTGCTGTAAGCCATACAACTGTGCTGTAAGCCATACAACTGTGCTGTAAGCCATACACTGCCAAATGGAAATGTTTCAATAGGTTTTAGACCAGACTGCTCATCTTTTCTTCAATGACATATTTTACTTTTCCCCCAAAGATATCAAAACAAAACAATCCCTATATGGGCTTAGTTTCTTTTTTAATAACACCACCAGTTCCAATACAAATGTTTTCATAGCAAACAGACTACAGGTGAAAAATAACCAATTTCCTGAGTTCACTTCTCAACTCCACAATCAACTGAAGAACCTTAGTAAAAAAACACACACTTTTCTAATCCTGGCTTAAATAAAATAATTTAAATTGAAGTTATGTTTATAGTATTTATGATTTGCAGTACAACTAAAGCAACATCTGCTACAAATTGATAAATTAGAGTTTTAAAATATGATGATTTATTGACTAATGTAATACTTTACCTGGGCATAGAGGATTAAAGCATCACTACAGTCTGGAAACTTTGCAATAGTTTTCTCAAATCCTGTCTTAGCTTCAGTCAAATAAGTCAGGTTTTCATTGACAATCGCCTTCCTGTGAACTGGAGTTAGAGAGATATGTTTCATATTTGTATATTCATTGGTTGTTTCAATCATTTTTACATGTAGGCCCATTTATTATAAAATTTCCCAAGTTAACATTTTTTTTCTTTACATTAGGAAACCAACTTTCTATCCTTTACATTAAAATGACCAGGCCATGAGTCTGAAAAAAGTTATACAAAAAGTTTGACAAAAGTTATATTCTAATAAGCAAGACACATAAGGTTAACATCATTAACACCTCAAAAGTTTCATAATTTTCTGCCTTAAATTTGATTGTGTTATGTAAGACAAAACATCAGCATCACCAACATGGACTAACATTGAAAAGGAAAACAACAGCATCACCAACATGGACTAAAAATGAAAGTTTAAAACACCAGCATCACCAATATGGACTAACATTGAAGGACAAAACACCAGCATCACCAATATGGACTAACAATGAAAGTTTAAAACACCAGCATCACCAACATGGACTAACATTGAAGGACAAAACACCAGCATCACCAATATGGACAAACATTGAAAAACAAAACACCAGCATCACCAACATGGACTAACATTGAAAGTTTAAAACACCAGCATCACCAACATGGACTAACATTGAAGGACAAAACACCAGCATCACCAACATGGACTAACATTGAAGGACAAAACACCAGCATCACCAACATGGACTAACATTGAAGGACAAAACGCCAGCATCACCAACATGGACCAACATTGAAGGACAAAACACCATCATCACCAACAATGGACTAACAATGAAGGACAAAACACCAGCATCACCAACATGGACTAACATTGAAGGACAAAACACCAGCATCATCAACATGGACTAACAATGAAAGTTTAAAACACCAGCATCACCAACATGGACTAACAATGAAGGACAAAACACCATCATCACCAACAATGGACTAACATTGAAGGACAAAACACCAGCATCATCAACATGGACCAACATTGAAGGACAAAACACCATCTTCACCAACAATGGACTAACATTGAAGGACAAAACACCAGCATCACCAACATGGACTAACATTGAGGGACAAAACACCAGCATCACCAACATGGACTAACAATGAAGTACAAAACACCAGCATCATCAACATGGACTAACATTGAAGGACAAAACACCAGCATCACCAACATGGACTAACAATGAAAGTTTAAAACACCAGCATCACCAACATGGACTAACATTGAAGGACAAAACACCAGCATCACCAACATGGACTAACAATGAAAGTTTAAAACACCAGCATCACCAACATGGACTAACAATGAAAGTTTAAAACACCAGCATCACCAACATGGACTAACAATGAAAGTTTAAAACACCAGCATCACCAACATGGACTAACATTGAAGGGCAAAACACCAGCATCATCAATATGGACTAACATTGAAAGTTTAAAACACCAGCATCACCAATATGGACTAACATTGAAAGTTTAAAACACCAGCATCACCAACATGGACTAACATTGAAGGACAAAACACCAGCATCACCAACATGGACTAAAAATGAAAGTTTAAAACACCGGCATCACCAACATTGAATAACATTGAAGGACAAAACACCAGCATCATCAACATGGACTAACATTGAAGGACAAAACACCATCATCACCAACAATGGACTAACATTGAAGGACAAAACACCAGCATCATCAACATGGACCAACATTGAAGGACAAAACACCATCTTCACCAACAATGGACTAACATTGAAGGACAAAACACCAGCATCACCAACATGGACTAACAATGAAAGTTTAAAACACAAGCATCACCAACATGGACTAACATTGAAGGACAAAACACCAGCATCACCAATATGGACTAACATTGAAAGTTTAAAACACCAGCATCACCAACATGGACTAACATTGAAGTACAAAACACCAGCATCACCAACATGGACTAACATTGAAGGTCAAAACACCAGCATCACCAACATGGATTAACAATGAAAGTTTAAAACACCAGCATCACCAACATGGACTAACAATGAAAGTTTAAAACACCGGCATCACCAACATGGAATAACATTGAAGGACAAAACACAAGCATCACCAACATGGACTAACATTGAAGGACAAAACACCAGCATCACCAACATGGACTAACAATGAAAGTTTAAAACACCAGCATCACCAACATGGACTAACAATGAAAGTTTAAAACACCAGCATCACCAACATGGACTAACAATGAAAGTTTAAAACACCAGCATCACCAACATGGACTAACATTGAAGGACAAAACACCAGCATCATCAACATGGACTAACATTGAAGGACAAAACACCATCATCACCAACAATGGACTAACATTGAAGGACAAAACACCAGCATCATCAACATGGACCAACATTGAAGGACAAAACACCATCTTCACCAACAATGGACTAACATTGAAGGACAAAACACCAGCATCACCAACATGGACTAACAATGAAAGTTTAAAACACAAGCATCACCAACATGGACTAACATTGAAGGACAAAACACCAGCATCACCAATATGGACTAACATTGAAAGTTTAAAACACCAGCATCACCAACATGGACTAACATTGAAGGACAAAACACCAGCATCACCAACATGGACTAACATTGAAGGACAAAACACCAGCATCACCAACATGGACTAACATTGAAGGACAAAACACCAGCATCACCAACATGGACTAACAATGAAGGACAAAACACCAGCATCACCAACATGGACTAACAATGAAAGTTTAAAACACCAGCATCACCAACATGGACTAACATTGAAGGACAAAACACCAGCATCACCAACATGGATTAACAATGAAAGTTTAAAACACCAGCATCACCAACATGGACTAACAATGAAAGTTTAAAACACCAGCATCACCAACATGGACTAACATTGAAGGACAAAACACCAGCATCACCAATATGGACTAACATTGAAAGTTTAAAACACCAGCATCACCAACATGGACTAACATTGAAGGACAAAACACCAGCATCACCAACATGGACTAAAAATGAAAGTTTAAAACACCGGCATCACCAACATGGACTAACATTGAAGGACAAAACACCAGCATCACCAACATGGACTAACATTGAAGGACAAAACACCAGCATCACCAACATGGACTAAAAATGAAAGTTTAAAACACCGGCATCACCAACATGGACTAACATTGAAGGACAAAACACCAGCATCACCAACATGGACTAACATTGAAGGACAAAACACCAGCATCACCAACATGGACTAACATTGAAGGACAAAACACCAGCATCACCAACATGGACTAACATTGAAAAGGAAAACAACAGCATCACCAACATGGACTAAAAATGAAAGTTTAAAACACCAGCATCACCAATATGGACTAACATTGAAGGACAAATCACCAGCATCACCAATATGGACTAACATTGAAGGAAAAAACACCAGCATCACCAACATGGACTAACATTGAAGGACAAAACACCATCATCACCAACAATGGACTAACAATGAAAGTTTAAAACACCAGCATCACCAACATGGACTAACAATGAAAAATTAAAACACCAGCATCACCAACATGGACTAACAATGAAGGACAAAACACCAGCATCACCAACATGGACTAACATTGAAGGACAAAACACCATCATCACCAACATGGACTAACATTGAAAGTTTAAAACACCAGCATCACCAACATGGACTAACAATGAAGGACAAAACACCAGCATCACCAACATGGACTAACATTGAAGGACAAAACACCAGCATCATCAACATGGACTAACAATGAAAGTTTAAAACACCAGCATCATCAACATGGACTAACAATGAAGGACAAAACACCATCATCACCAACAATGGACTAACATTGAAGGACAAAACACCAGCATCATCAACATAGACCAACATTGAAGGACAAAACACCATCGTTCACCAACAATGGACTAACATTGAAGGACAAAACACCAGCATCACCAACATGGACTAACATTGAGGGACAAAACACCAGCATCACCAACATGGACTAACAATGAAGGACAAAACACCAGCATCACCAACATGGACTAACAATGAAAGTTTAAAACACCAGCATCACCAACATGGACTAACATTGAAGGACAAAACACCAGCATCACCAACATGGACTAACAATGAAAGTTTAAAACACCAGCATCACCAACATGGACTAACATTGAAGGACAAAACACCAGCATCACCAATATGGACTAACATTGAAAGTTTAAAACACCAGCATCACCAACATGGACTAACATTGAAGGACAAAACACCAGCATCACCAATATGGACTAACATTGAAAGTTTAAAACACCAGCATCACCAACATGGACTAACATTGAAGGACAAAACACCAGCATCACCAACATGGACTAACATTGAAGGACAAAACACCAGCATCACCAACATGGACTAACATTGAAGGACAAAACACCAGCATCACCAACATGGACTAACAATGAAGGACAAAACACCAGCATCACCAACATGGACTAACAATGAAAGTTTAAAACACCAGCATCACCAACATGGACTAACATTGAAGGACAAAACACCAGCATCACCAACATGGACTAACAATGAAAGTTTAAAACACCAGCATCACCAACATGGACTAACATTGAAGGACAAAACACCAGCATCACCAATATGGACTAACAATGAAGGACAAAACACCAGAATCACCAATATGGACTGACAATGAAAGGGACCTGAATTAACAATAACACTCTTGTGTTGGAGACATTGTCCAATATATGAACATGGGGAGAAATCTTTTGACAGCACATTAGAGGTGCTAAGAGATGATATTCAAGAAGAAATAGTATAATATATAAATATATCAGTAGTTCTTTATACAACTCCAATTACATGATGTTTCAGTGACACATTATCTGTCAGTTTTATTACTTTAATCAGTTCAAATAGCTAGATTGGCCAAGTACAACATGGCCAAATACAACATGTCCAAGTACAACATGTACAAGTACAACATGTCAAAGTACAACATGTCAGAGTACAACATCTGCAAGCTTACCTGCGTAATATTTTTGAACATAGGAAGTGGGAAAGTTTGGGGACAGTTGAATGCTTTTATCAAACTTAGTTATGGCTTCATCTAATTTCTCTAGTTGCAGAAGTTGCTAAAGGAGAAAGCAATATGCAAATAAAAACTTGTTTTGTTTAAAATATTAGAAAATTAACAAAAATATTCCTATATGTGGTACCTTGTATCATATCAATAGAAATAGTTAAAATGATATAGTAAAAAAAATAATGGTGTGCAGATTTGAACTGGGCAAAGACATCTAAAACTTTTGGGACAAATACAAATTCTAATAATTGTATTGTAGTTATTGTCATAGGGACAGTAGCACAGTACCTGGCCATGATGATGGTAGACATCAGAGTTTTCATTATCTAGCTTCTCAGCTTTGGTAAAACATGAAAGAGCTTCATCAGAGGATTCCCTCTGCATGCGTAAACTTCCTTCCCGGATCAAGGCAGTGGCTCTCAGCTGTAATAGGAGGGGATTAAAAAGAAGACAAATACTAAAATCATGCCAAATATTTCCAGATATTTTAAGGGTCAACAATGTTTCCATTGATTAATGTTTATTTGCTGCATCAAATCCGATGTCAGTTTTTTACTACAATAATAAGATTAAAAAGAACATCATTTTAGAACCTGCTTTAACACTGTAGTGCATATTTCTGTAGTGTCGAGCCAATTTAACATTTTCAAATGCTTGTCAAAAATGACAAAATCCCAGACTAAATGAATTCAGAGACCCTTACAAGTATACATTTACTGAAAGTACATTGGACAAGGTATCTTATGGTATTAAAAAATAAATTGTTTTTATAATATGAATGTTGATATTGACCTTGACCTATACAGAGAGTAAAATTTAAGTACCAAACTTCTAAATTCAACCAACCTAAATACTCCATAAATTGTTCAAATTTATCAAGTTATTGTGATAATAGATGCAATATTCTTTAACAAAATGTTAAGTTATAGTTATAAGTGCTTAAATTGCAAATTGTAATAATGGTGAATTTTTTTTCAGTCACTTTCATCAAATTTCTGTCATAGAAAATACAAGGGGAAAAGCACAAAATAATTTTAAAAGTACCTTTCAATTGAAGTTATTAAAGCTATTTTATTAATTAAAACTCCAGAATAACCACAAACATTAATTGTCACTATCTGTCTCTTATGACGCCATCAATGCTAGAGCTAAGACTGTCATTAGAAGGGGGTATAATAACCAATGAGCGGCTTTTATGACGGTTAGAAGGTAAAAAAAAAAGTTGTTAAATTAAATTCATCCCTAACTAATTTATAGCACAAGACTAAATATGTCAGGCGTTTTAGCTCACCGTGCTGTCAGCACCTTCTGTACTTCCTACACGCGTCAGGTCAGCAAGTGCTCCAGTAGTGATACCCTGAAGGAGACGCATCGTGCCCCTGAGTAGAAGTGCCTCCATTACATGAGATGAATTGGCCTCTTTAGCCAGTTCCTCGTCACATAAGGGAATTATCTTTTCATAATCTTGGCTTATCAGACAGTTTCTAGCTTTGTCAAATGCGCTGTAAAAATGAAACAAGTTTTTATGTAAAAGTATCAACGCTTTGCAGCATGTTGAAGATTTAGAGAAGATATCAAAATGAACTTAATACAGAAACTAAAACCAATAGAGGCTCTTTTTAATAGTTTATATCTCAAACAAGCAAGTCAAATTACATAAGATAGCATTTTATATTTAGCAAAATGCATACAATGCATTAACTTTTGTTATTAGTGACACGACTTAAGTTATTCAAGACTTTTAGAAAATAATACTTTTTTTTTTAATTACAATATTTAATAACTTCATTACTGCACATAATTTTCATTTACCTTAATTTATCTCCAATGACAGTACCATTATCTCCTATCTTCTCAAGGTCTGCTTTCATCTTGACCCCTAAACCTTCCAGCTCTTCCTTTCTCTTACGCTGGACAAACTTGAGAGCAACTGGGTCATTGACAAATCCTGCTAAGTAGTTCTCAACATAGAACTTTGATGGACGGGTCGGTTTCTTAGACTGTGGATGTCCCAGGAATGGTGAGTTAGAAGCAACATCTCAGTAAACAAGGAAACCAATATAAAATGTGTTTAAAATTATTATTATAAGAAAATGGAAGATTAATGAAGACATACATTTTGCCAATTCTTTATTCAAACAACATTGTTTTGATTAAGTAAGTGTTTAACTAAATGTGTACAAGTCAGTGAAGATTATCGTGTAAAATGACTGTCAAAAGGAATATGAAAATTCCTATCTGTAGATAAACAATTTCAGTAGAGAACAGTACCTTGTAAGCCTCTGTGGCTTTGAACTTGCCAAGAGTTTTCAGCACCCTATCAGCAGCCTGCAAAAATGCTGCATTCTGGAAGCCTTCAATGAGACATGCTTTGGTTATATCTGAAATATTGTTTATACAATAAAATCAGATCACAGCAGAAGTCAAGACATTAATCTATGCAAAATGATGAAAAAAACAGCCTCAAATTTGCCATACACCACACTGGATGAGAGAAAATATTTTTGTAATATTTGCCCTTCCATCAGAATTAAATAGTACAATTGACTATTTAACTCTTTCTCTCCGGATCAACGCTACCATCGTCGATTTTAAATAAGGTTTCTGGCGGATCGAGGGTGGCATCGTCGATGTATAAAAACCTGTTTATTTCAGTTTTTTTCTTAGCTATTGGTTTTTAGTTATTTTAAATAAATCTAGAATGATTTCCCTTTGAAAAAAAATCCGTTTTTTCTTTGTTTGAAAGCATTTTACATAAAATGAAGTGTTTGAAGCGGTTGTTTTGATTGTCCATTTTATTTTTGTTTACAAACATGAAATCTTGACCTGACCCATCTGGTGATCGATCTCATAAAGGTTGAAAATATTAATCTAAAGACAATTCAGGCAGTGATTTTATGATTTTGGATGCAGAGGCTGATTCTAATGAATCATATAATTATAATCCTAGTAATAGTAGTATTATAATAGTGCTGGTGACGAAATAATGAAATTGATAATTCATCAGTTGATGAGCAACCAGCCACGCCCAGAGCTAAAGTGCCTTATAGACGAGCTAATACTGTTCCTACTACAAATAATGGAGATTCTAAAAGGAAAGCTGCTGATCTTAGCACTAAAACTGAGTACAATTTCAGGTTTTTACTTGAATTTGAAAAATGTAGGTGTAAATTTGGAGCTTGTATTGTGACTAGTAAGTCAAATGACCTTGACTATTTTGTTTACTTTGCTAGACACATATTATTCACAAGCTTGTACTCTCAATAAATAATTCCTACATAATTAAAATCAATATTCCAACAAGAATTATCAGAAAAAAACATGTGCCTATTAGCTCCAAAAAGGACAGTGTGACATAGAACAGGACAAACTGTACTGGTATACATTTGTGCTGGATGTGAGTCAAGTCCGCATATCCATATGGATTGTTTTAAGCCTTACCATAGCTAAACCCAGATGAAAAGATGTGACAAATTTATGGTAAATTGTCCATTTACCATAATAAATGTTAGTACATATACAGTGTAAATATTTTCTAATGGCAACAGATTATTCCCAGTGGAAATAGTTAGCTTTTTTCTGAAATATTTTGTGTGTGGCCAGGACAATGGATAATGTGCTCAGGTGTTTAATTTGTTCCTTTTTTTAATGTGATATTTATAATATGTGATGCACATATGGATATAGTTCAGAAAAAAAAAAAACATTTTTGTTACACATTGGATTGAGCCTTTTGTGAACAGTTGGTGAGGTTTTTTTATTAAAATTTTTTATTTTCCTTAAATCATAATCACATTTATATATTAAAATGTAAACCCAATTTTGTATTGTTTGCAAAGAGCATAAATTTCTTTTTAATTCCATACTAAACTTAACATTTTCTGATGAAATTCAAAAAAGTTATGATGGTTTAGCGATAGCACAGTAGTGCAAAACAAATATGAAAAATAGATAATTCAGACCTGCCAACCTGCCAAGAAAAAAAATCTGTATGGGGGTTCAATGCAGGGGGGAAGGGGCCGGTGCCCCCCAGTGGGCGGCGGCGTGAGGGGGCTTTGGTTTAAGATCTATAAACTAATGCACAAGCCTTTTTTTTAGTAAATAAAGAAATATTAAGTTACCTACATTGTCTTTGAAGAGTCCACAGAACATGAGAAAAATAATACTGGAAATGTTTATATACAGATATATACAGTACAGGACTGAATATCCATTTTATTTACATATTATGTACACAGGTTGCTAAGAGTTCAGTTTTCCAGCATATCCCTAGTGGCCTTTTTGGACTTGTCCAACATCTCTTTGGACTACTGAAGGTTAGCATTGCAACAGATTCACCAGCTGATTTTTTCCCTGTGGACCAAGCACATCTATTTGCCACATAGAGTGGTATCTAATATAAACTCATAAACGAGGCTTTAACCTTTCACCTTAGTCTCTGGCCAAATGTTTTTTCGTTAGGGGAATAGTCGAATTTTATTTGGCTTTTTAAATTATGAAAATCAACCAATTACTGAATTTTTTGTACTAATCTATATTTGTTGTTTCCGTGGCGCCACCTAGCGGAATTAATGACGACGACTTTCGCCACATAGAGGGGTATCAACATAAATACCAAAACGAGAAAATAACCTTTCATCATAGTCTCAGGCAGAATGTTTATTTGTTAAGGGAATAGTCGATTTTTATTTTTAAATTATAAAAATTTACCAATTACTGAATTTTTTGTGCGGATCTGAATTTTGTTGTTTTCATGGCGCTACCTAGGGCTATTGATAACGACCACATAAAGTGGTATCTAATATAAATACAAAAACGAGGATATAACCTTTCACCATAGTCTCAGGCAGAATGTTTATTCGTTAGGGGAATAGTCGAATGTTCCTTTTCTTTTTAAATTATGAAAATCAACTGAATTTTTTGAGCTGATCTTTAAACTATCAAATTTTGGCGCATTTCAAAATATCATAATAAAGTCTGGTCCACAGGGAATAGTTAGCAAAATAATAGCCGGTACTGAAGCTATATCTAGCAAAAAGCAGGTCGGTACCAGAAGGGCTAAGGGGTTTGTCGGAATCAGGGGTACAAAATCCGTATAATTCCGACAAAATCATAAGGGTTGGCAGGTCTGTAATTTGTCAGTAACACGGAAATTAATTCAGGAGAGAAAGATTTAAAATATGTTCATGTCACAGAAAGCACTTTCAATCATTCAAAGTAAATCCCTGTTGATGACTTGACATTTATGTTTCATATAAAAGCAAGGGACTAAAGTCAGGACTTCTTTTCTCCTGTAAAACTTACCTTCTAATGCTTCTCTGTATTTTCCTAAAACTTCATAAGCCTTGGATCGTCTTGCAAGAGCTTTAGAATATTTGGGATTTAATTGTAGCGCAGAGGTACAATCTTGAATAACGCTTTCATATTTTTTCTATCACAGGAAAAGAAAGTAGAAAAATGTTTGACAAAAATGGAATAATTAGAACTAAATGGTGAAATTTTTTATAAGAAATAATTAAAGAACCCCTGAAAACAAAGTTTTTCATATAAATACTTATATACTTTGTTTGCATTTATGTAATTAAAAATGATTTTTCATTTATTAAGAAGCAGTTATGTAAATGGGTAAACTTCTTAAACACAGAAAACACGAACAAAAGGGAAGTTAATATAAAAGATTTAAAAACACAACGTTTACTTGATTAAATTTTGCTATCTATAAGGGGTGAGGTGAGGTGAGAGTGGACTCTAAACAATTACATTTCTGTAGCTCACAGGAATTGCCAATAATTTTCTTATTTTTTTAAAGCTATTGAAATAGTTGAATGATTTTTTAACACCAGGAAATGTTGAAGTATTCAATGTATTCAATAAACAAAGCGATCTTTAAAATTGAATGCTCATGTACTGACATGGATCTCATGTACTGACATGAATCCTATGTACTGACCTGGTTCTCATGTACTGAACTGGTTCTCATGTACTGACCTGGTTCTCATGCACTGAAATGGTTCTCATGTACTGACATGGTTCTCATGTACTGACATGGATCTCATGTACTGACATGGTTCTCATGTACTGACATGGTTCTCATGTACTGACCTGGTTCTCATATGCAGCTGCTCTGTTCTGATAAAATGTGGAAATATCAGATTTGATGTCAGGTGGGCAGGTCTTGATGGCCTCTGTGTAGCAAACAATTGCTTCGTCATACAAACCATCTTTAAAGCATTTGTTCCCTTTGTTTTTAGCAGCTTGAGCAAGATCTTGGCGACTCTGTGAAATAAAAATGTACACATTAGTAGGTTTAGACACAAAAATAAATATTATTGTTACATGTTACAAAATATGTACACAACTCCATGTTTCCAAAGGGATGATGAAATGAGACCAATTGAAAATTCCTAGGAAACACTATTTACTCGCGCTTATGGCAATTATTACGTGTATGGCAACTCAAGTCACTGAGGTAATGATTTTAAATAATCATTGTATTTCTGGATTTTAATTAAAAAAATTATTGGTGTTTGTGCAGTATTAACAGAAAAAAATAATAATTTCTAACCATAAGCATAAAATATAATTCATTTAAACACAAACAGAACTTTTTTTTTAAAAAAAAAGAAGTGATCTATTAACGTTGAAATAAGGATTTTTTCTGATAAAATGTTTTTAAACTTTATGATCTGTGACAAAAGTATCTAAGATATTGCTATAACATTGATTGATGCACTAACTACAAAAGTTACAAGTTCATCTAAAAATAGACACTAAGTAATGCAAATCGTTCACTTATACCGAAAGCAGTCATCAAGATTTCATTAAAGAAATTCACATCACACATTTTAATACAGTGGGATAAATGAGTACCCAGTATTGAAATCATACTATGCAGGCTGATAAAATCAATAGTTTCCATTTTATAATATACTGGTTTGCTACTGTTGTACTAGGATTGGTGCAAGCATTATTTTTATTTGATGATGAAGTAGGTTTTTTTTTAATTCAGAGGAGAATTTTAGTCTTTATGAACTCAACATCACTCAACTTATAAATCATTTAAATGATGGACCATCTGCTTTTGTACATGATTTTAACTCTTTTTTTTAATCAATAGAAAACGATTACTTTGTTTATGAAAGCTTTTTCAAAATTTTTGTTTACTTAAGATATTTTTAAAACTAATTATGCATATGGCATACCTTTTTGAAATCGCTGTTAATTATTGTCCCCCCAGTATATAAAATTAATTTTAAAGTAAAATGTCCTTTATTAGGCTTATATCAGGGGTGGGCAAACTTTTTGTGCGGAGGGCCACATAGACAAAGGTAAAGCTATTGGGGGGCAGCATGTATATTATGTCCAATTTTTTAATATCGATAAACATTTCCCTATATTAAAATCGGTAGTTTCGCATTTTAGCATTACATGACAAAGGTCAAGGACTGTTTTAAAAAATAGAAAATTAGAAAGAAATTTGATCAAAAATGTTTTAAAAATCATAACGGTGCATGAAATTCTGTAAAATTCAACAAAATAACTTAAAAACATAGTAATTTTTTTAAATTTCTAAATGCCTTCGAGGGCCACATAATATCAGTTGCCGGGCCACATTGCCGGGCCACATGCGGCCCGCGGGCCGTAGTTTGCCCACCCCTGCTTATATGGATTTAAAAATCGTGTGATACTTGCTAAATACCAGTGAATATTTCATTGCAAAATACCTGTTTAAAGCACTTCATAGTTCATTTCAACTCCAATGACCTACTACCAATAAGTGCCAGGACTTGCCTCTTTTCATTTCATCATATTCATGTTTGGGGTTAAAATAATTAATACCAGTACCGGTAATAACATGGCCTACCAATAATAATTACTTTTTAGAAAAGAAGCAATTTTACTTTAGCATTGAAGAAATTTCAGTCATACAGAATCATTCTCAGATGTTCAATAAGTAGTAAAGCCAACTGCAGCAGAATTATATGGCTAGGGTGTATTCAATGGTATGGGTGTTGATTTCTTTCACAGTATATAGTAGTGATGGGACGATTAATCGGAATCGTATCGGAATAATCGAAATTTTTCCAAAGCATCGGTATAGGAGCTGAATAATTCAGACCCGATTCCGATACCAAAACGATTCTTAACTGATTAACTACCACGAGCCACTCCCAGCACCAAGGTAATCTTTCATTCATGGCCGCAAGCTGGTGACAGTTTTTTTCGCGTTATATAAATTTTCTTTATTTTGTTCCGAGATTTTAATTACCGGCAGGAAGTTTATTTAACAATTGGAGAGATGCTTATGTTTTTGCACTATAATTTGCGAGTGCTTCAATTTCACTATGATTGAATGCATATTCTTACTATCAACTGATTGAACCGAATGAAGTTTTTCTCATTAAAATGGAATTATTTATATTATTTTGAACTCAATACTACATTATTTGTATTATTAAAATGGAATTATTGATATATGTGTTTATATAAAACCTTTCCAATACATTGTTATCTAGAATATTGTAAAGCTTCAATAGCAAATTAATTAACTTTTCTAATCAATTCTCAACTTTTATATTAATTAAACTATGTTAATACCTGGGCACAGTAATACATATATGTAATATGGCCAGGAATCGGAATCGTATCAGGATAATTGGGTAGAATCGGAATCATTAAAAATTTTGGTATTGTCCCATCACTAGTATATATGTCATAGAGGTTCCCCAGGTTTAGTCCTGTATTCAAAGGCTTTGGATTTTAATCTCTGTACTTAGATACTGTACAAGTTTCTTTTGCCCCACAACACTTTTTTTCAATATTTATTTTTGTCTTGAAATTTGTGTGGTGGTGAGTTTTCAGGCTCCCCACTACAGAAAATGATGTTTGAAATGTACAGTGAAATGGTGGCATGATTGAAATGAATGGCATACTGGTACATGTACTTCTTTTTTTCAACCAGAACTTGAGAAGGCAACATTTTTAGCTAAGGGGTACTTTTTCACCAATGGTCATTTTCTGTTTTAGCAAGGATGAGTTCCATTTTTTTAAATTTCTTTTGAACCTTGTAAGTTAAATTTTAAGAAAAGGAATGAATTTTATTTAAACTTTATTGATTATTGATCGAGAGATTTGATTATGATGAGGCTAGGCGCTCCCAGTACCACTTTAGAAACTAAACACTACTAAGATCTATGTTGTATACAGCAAAAAGGTGCCTGTGAAGATCCCCTTATTTCCTATCTGCATCAGCCAAAATATAGGATCAAATTTTACCATAGGGATACCAGGGCAGGTCATAGTGATCCACAGTAAAAAATCCACTCATTACAATGTAAGGTTTAATTTAAGGGAAACTACCCTTTTGACGTTCCTGGGATAGCTAGATGTTTTGCCGCTACACAGCATGTCCCCTCTGGGGGAGGGTTAGTGAATAGAGTTTCGGGGGGGTGTGGGGGGGGGGGTGTGGTATAACAACTGCTGTCACTGACATCATTTATTATGAACCATTTTCAGTTTATTATGTGAATAATGAATGCTCCCTGAAGAATGGGGACGTTATTTATCCACATAGTGTGACATATTTTAGGTCCAACTATTGGTCTATTCATCCTAAGTAGAGTGTTGGGACTCCTCAAAGTGACACTGCATTTAGGGTGAGACAACTCTTGTCAAAACTCATACTGTACCCATGTACACCTGTACCCATGGCCATAATGAACTTTGCAGTCTCAGACTTAAAGAGTCAGTGAAAAATTTAGGCTAAAATTTTTTTTAGAAAATGTAAAATTGTAGTAAAAAAATGTTTACTGAACCTTTATGCAAACAAAAACTTTTGATCTCAAAGGTGAATTGCATAAATTGGGCCTACTAATTCAATGTCAAGTTCAAGTACGTGTGGCTGGAGTCAAACCATACATTTCATGTAATATGTAAACAATTAAATAATGAACAGACTTTACACAATATATAAATCAGAAGTAAAAGAAGCATTGATAAACGAAACTACTTAAGTTATTGTGGAGTATGCAATATTTTAAGTTACATTTTTAAAATCCAATTATTAGCAAATTAATTTCATAATCTCTACCTCGGATTTTTTCGTAACATTTGACGTTTTCTTAGTTACTTCTTTTTTGGCGTCTTCTCCTTGGCCACTTTCTTTTAAAGTTTTTGGTTTCTTGCTGCGTCTAAAATACCATAAACCAGCAAGTCCCAAGGCAATTGGCGCGCCAACGCATAATGCTATTTCCCATTTTGACCAGCCTTCCGTTATTTTTTTCAGTTGGTCGCCGTATTTAGTGAACGTCGCCATGTTGCTTGCATGATCTCGCCGACAACGAGATTTCGTCACGTGGTAACCATGACGAGTTGTATACAAATTATAACTCTCATTTTATGGTACACTTCAAGTTTCTGCGATCGTTATTTTAAACTCTCAAATACAACACACAAAATTGTAATCCAGTAAAAACCTGCACTAATTTTTTAATAAATCATTTGATTTTTTCAAAATCCTTAAATAAAATATTTTAGTTAATTAAGTTGATGAAATTCACGAAATATATGATAAATGTATCTATATTTTTTAAAAAATTATTAAATAGTTCTCTGGTTCTGGTTCGGTACGTTGCTGCATCCATAAACTGGCATATGTGCAACGGTTGAGGAAGCGATGTTGCCAATCTAACGGCTCCTTGAATATGCCAGGGCGGCCTTGAAGCTTTCGATCGTTGTCGAGTTCACGGCGGTATTGTCCAGGTTGTTCCAAGCAGTTATGGTGCGTGGAAAGAATGACTGCTTATGTTGCACTGTGTTACTCCGAGGCACAGTGAAGCATTTGTTATTGTTTCGGGTGTAATTTCTCATGGGGTTGTCAGATGTTAAGTCAGTGTTAAGTGAATGTTTGGCTCTAATTAATCGGCCTGGCTTCTGTGGGGTAAGATAATTGTTTGCTGGGATGGCCGGAATTAGCCCCATGACCACTTTATATAAGAATGTTATGCGGATCTTTTCTCGTCTGTCCTTGAGAGTGGGGATGTCAAATCTGTTTAAAAGGCCAGTGACGTAGCCAGGAGTGGTGGTTTTATAGTCACGTGCTATGAAGCGCATTGCGTTACGCTGGATTCGCTCCAATTTGTCCACGTCTTGCTTGAGGTATGGGTCCCAGATGATTGTACCATATTCTAGTATCGGACGAACGAGTGCAAGATAGGCATTTCGTTTGCAGGATGTTGGGCAGTGGCGCAGATTTCTTCTAATAAAACCTAGTGTCGAGTTGGCTTTTTTTTGAAATGTTGTTTATATGGGGTGACCATTTTAGGTTATTTGAGAAGAGAATTCCAAGGTATGAATTATTTGTTACCTGTTGAAGGATTGCCCTATTTAGAGTGTACATATAGCTTGATGGGTTTTTTTTTGAGATGCTCATTATGTAGCATTTGGTTTCATTAAATTTCATGCCCCATTTGTCTGCCCAATTCATAAGGCACTCCAAATCTGCTTGAAGTTGGTTGTGGTCATCGTAGTCGATTATCTCTCTGTAGATATAGTTATAGTATAGATTTCATTTTTGATCAATTCATATTTTATATGAACTTATAAAAGTAAAAGGCATATGTTTTTAACTTATTTTATAATGATGAAACGGACTGTTGATTTCGCATATTATCATAGATTAGATTGGCAACCAAAAATCATTTAGGGTAATCATTTTTTTTGCTTCAATAAGTATTTTATTATTATAGGCCTAATTATTTTAATAATTATTGGTGTTTATTTTGTAAAATATGTGTAGAAAATATCGATCAGTGCCCTAAAACATTTATTGAGTGGTAGGCTAATAGATTTTGTGTGCTCTTTTCATGAACGAAGTGGCTATTGGTACATGGGTACCAGAATTGAGAGGTTGAAATCTCAATTGTTCATTTTAACTAAAATAAACTACGACAAAAGGCATCCGAATATCATTGAGTCTGCGTGTCAGGGTCCATTTTGACTAATGCTATTGGGATGTCATTTGTGGCAGTTTATTTTAGTTAAAATTAAGAATTTACAAACGTATAGTACATTCAATTATCTTTCATTTGATACCTCATTTTGTCTTACAAACCCAACAAAAATATTTTAAATCGTTTTTTAATCCCAACCTCTCAATTCTGGTACAGTGGCGTAGTGAGGGGGGAGCAAGGGGGGCATCATGCCCCGGGCGCTACTCACAAAGGGGCGCCAAATGGTATATTTTACTATATATTGTATGGTTTTCGAATAAAGGGGGGCGCTAAAAAGGTATTGGGGGCGCTAAAAAGGTATTGTGCCCCGGGCGCGAGTTAAGCTCGCTACGCCACTGTTCTGTTACCCGTGTACCAATAGGTGGAGCCTTTCACGAAAGCAACATTGAGTCTAATGGGACCCGGGTGCGAATTGCGGCGCTGCGTGTCAGGGTTCATTTTGACTAAATGTTATTCGGATGTCATTTGTGGTAGTTAATTTTAGTTAAACTGAAGAAGTAAGTTAACAAACATATAGTCCATTCAATTATCTTTCATTTGATACCAAATTTTGTCTTAACAATAATATTTTAAACAGTTTTTTAATTCCAACTTCTCACTTCTGGTACCCGGCTGCGAATAGTCGCAGTCTTTTAAAAAATAGAGAAAACGTATCCAGTTTCTGATAACACTAAAGCATTTTTTTCCCATTGCAGTTAAAAAATACCATTCTTATTGTTCTTAAATATTTTGCGCTTTCTGGAATTTGTTCGTTCATATTTGTTTTATTTATTGTACATTTCCCAGAATCAACAACAAATTATGATACGATTTAATGAAAAGGTACAAACAAGAATTCCACTATTTTTGATGACGTAAATTGGACAATGTCTCGTGACATTAAAAATGCGTACTTTTTTGGGAACCACGCATGAAATGGTGACGTCGAAAGCATGGAAGTTTTGTTTTTTTGCTTAACGACAGGCCTATAGTTTCACGTAATAACGCCATTTTAAAAACAAACAAAAACAAAGAAAGTAACGTTTTATAATTGTAACGGAATCCAGATCACAGTTCATCATTTGAAAGGGTGACGAAGAATCTTCTACACAAATCCCAAATGGCTCCTCCCCCCGCAGCACCGAAGCCAGCTAAGGTGAAGAAACAGAGCAATCATATTGACGGATTCATCGGCTCGCGACTGGTGGAAGGTCTCAAAGAGTCTGTCTTCATGGACTTCCTCAAAGAGAAAGACGTGGCACTTGTTATGTTTTACGACGCCAAGGAGCCACAGTGTGAGTGGTCTAAAAAACATTTCTTGAAGGTAAGTCAATAACTGAAAGTCAAATATATTATTAAGTGAAATTTAACGAATCTTTCTCTCCTCGTTGAACCCACATCTAGGTTTTCAAAAATAAAAATGTTCCTGTTTCTTAAATTCACTTCCAGTGGCGTATCACGAATAAACCCCAGGTTGCGACATTGGTTTGTTTCTTATATAGCTAAAGGAAAATCTATATACTACAATAATTTAAAGTTTCAAACGGAAATCTTTTGTCTCCATTGAAAGTATTTATGTACGTATATTAACTGTTGGTTTATTATAGAACACTTTTAAGCAGATCCTGGATGAATTTTTGTTATAGGTTATAACTACATAATCTATGGGCTAAATAGCTTGGCACGGGCCCTTTTGAGGTGGTATACATTGAGAAAATCATTATTAGTTACATTTAACACTTACCATGATGCAGCTCATCATCATCAGTGGCGTTACAGCCCATGTTGGGCCCTGGCCTGCTTCCCCACATCCTTCCATTCGGATCGATCCTTGGCTTTCCGCCTCCATGCCATGCGCGAATCCCAGCTGGTGTAAATCCTTCTTTACATCTTCGTTTCATCTCAGTCTTGGTTGACCGGTGAGCCGTCTGCTTCTTGGTTTCTGCTACTGATCACTTTTGCTGCTCTACAATCCGACATCACCTCAATGTGTCCTGTTCAGCGTAGCTTGTCGATTTTATTGTTGCAACTATGGGTGCTAGGCAGGGCCGGCCTTAGGCCATTGCAACCTATGCGGCCGCAATGGGCCCCGAACTTTCATAGGCCCCGCCCCGAATTTATTTTGTAATACAAAATCTTAATTTTCACTTATTATCCTTATTCCTACACAGAAAGGGCCCCGCGCAATCCGTTTCGCATAGGGCCTCGCAATTGTTAGGGTCGGCCCTGGTGCTAGGGGTCTTTTTACAAGTGATATAGCTCTTGGTTTGTACGGATTCTCCAGACATCATTTCCTATCACTGGGCCGTATATTTTCCTGATGATTTTCCTCTCCCATTTATTGAGCAAGTTCTCTGCTTTTGTGGTAAGGGACCAAGGCTAACTAGCGTAATCTACTACTGGTCTTATGATAGTGGTGTATGTGGCCTTCTTTGTTCCCTTGATACTTTTTTTATTCCTACTAGCTTTTGCAGGCTAAAATGACAACGCTTGCCTGCTGTTATACTTTCTTTCATTTCTGAAATTATTTCATTGAGCTCGTTTATAGTCGCCCCTAGATATTTGAAAGTAGCCACTCTCTCAAAGGTGTGTTTGTTTATAGTCGCCCCTAGATATTTGAAAGTAGCCACTCTCTCAAAGGTGTGTTTGTTTATAGTCGCCCCTAGATATTTGAAAGTAGCCACTCTCTCACAGGTGTGTTTGTTTATAGTCGCCCCTAGATATTTGAAAGTAGCTACTCTCTCAAAGGTGTGTTTTATAGTCGCCCCTAGATATTTGAAAGTAGCCACTCTCTCAAAGGTGTGTTTGTTTATAGTCGCCCCTAGATATTTGAAAGTAGCTACTCTCTCAAAGGTGTGTTTGTTTATAGTCGCCCCTAGATATTTGAAAGTAGCCACTCTCTCAAAGGTGTGCTTGTTTATAGTCGCCCCTAGATATTTGAAAGTAGCCACTCTCTCATATGTGTGCTTGTTAATATTGATGTTGTCATCAGTGGGCATGTTTCATGACACTATCATATATTTTGTCTTCGCTTCATTTACCTCAAGAACAGATTTGACCAAGGCATATTCAAGTTCCATGAATGCTTTAATTATATCATTCTCTTTCTGCCCAGTAGCGCTATGTCGTCTGCGTATGCCAGGTACTGTTATGGTTGATTAAATTCCTTTTCCTGTAGCGACGTCTATGAGACGTGTTCCGTTGTCATCGCTCTCGTCATGCAGACTTTCCTATCTGATTGTTGTTCTGTAAGAGAGTTCTTTTCCGATTTTTGCATTGAAATCTCAGACTATTGTGGTATCATGGCGTGGTGCCACATCAAATACTCTTTCCAGTATTTTGTAGAAAATGTTCTTCATGCTTTCATCTGCATCTTCTGTTGGAACATGTGCGCAGATGAACGTGATGTTAAACATTTTTCCTCTAATCTTTATGAGCATGGTCTTTGACCTACTAGTTTGAACACAGTGACTGCAATTAAAGTCTCTCTTTTGACTGCAAAACCTGTTCCCAAGGTGTTGGTGTTGTTTCCACTGTAGACTGTAGACTATTGTATGCTCCTTATAACACAGTTTATCGGAGTCTTTCCATCTGATCTCCTGCAGTGCCGCAACCACGATTCTATATGTTAGCGATTCGTCAAGGATGCGGGCCACTGCTCCCGCTCTATGTACATTCCAGGTCGCTAAACGTATATCATTTTTTTTTTCAGGCATTAGACTTTGTATGTGATAGGGTCATGCGCACAAACGTCTGAGGGGGTGGGGGGGGGAAATGCCCCTTGCAGCTCAGAGGGTCCTTATCAATGTGGATTCCTCTACTTCCTACTATGCAGTAGGTTCTGATTTTTATTCCGCCCGGGTGTTTTATTCAACCAGTACCCGCTATATCTGGTCGGCTTTCACCTATCCGCCACATGGGGAGGCACACGGTGGATGATCAGTATCTCCGCACGAGAACATGTTCAATTCTATCCCTTCTATTTTAAGTGAAATAATCTGCAATGTTGTTAGTAATCTTTAAGAAGCGTTACAACTCGGGATATTCATCCATCTTCTTCTACCCACCCCATCCATCCTAAGTTTGACACTATATTGTCCACTTCTTCTACCCACCCCATCCATCCTAAGTTTGACACTTTATTGTCCACCTCTTCTACCCATCCCGTCCATTATAAGTTTGACACTATATTGTCCACTTCTTCTACCCAACCTTTCATCCTAAGTTTGACACTATATTGTCCACTTCTTCTACCCAACCTTTCATCCTAAGTTTGACACTATATTGTCCACTTCTTTTACCCATCCCATCCATCATAAGTTTGACACTATATTGTCCACCTCTTCTACCCATTCCATCCATCATAAGTTTGACACTATATTGTCCACTTCTTCTACCCCACCTTCCATCCTAAGTTTGACACTATATTGTCCACTTCTTCTACCCCAACTTTTACCCTAAGTTTGACACTATATTGTCCACCTCTTCTACCCACCCCATCCATCCTAAGTTTGACACTATATTGTCCACTTCTTCTACCCACCCCATCCATCTTAAGTTTGACTCTTTATTTTCCACCTCTTCTACCCATCCCATCCATCATAAGTTTGACACTATATTGTCCACTTCTTCTACCCCACCTTCCATCATAAGTTTTACATTATTTTGTCGACTTCTTCTACCCCACCTTCCATCCTAAGTTTGACACTATATTGTCCACTTCTTCTACCCCACCTTTTACCCTAAGTTTGACACTATATTGTCCACCTCTTCTACCCACCCCATCCATCATAAGTTTGACACTTTATTGTCCACTTCTTCTACCCCACCTTTCATCCTAAGTTTGACACTATATTGTCCACTTCTTCTACCCCACCTTTTACCCTAAGTTTGACACTATATTGTCCACCTCTTCTACCCACCCCATCCATCCTAAGTTTGACACTATATTGTCCACTTCTTCTACCCACCCCATCCATCCTAAGTTTGACACTATATTGTCCTCTTCTTCTACCCACCCCATCCATCCTAAGTTTGACACTATATTGTCCACCTCTTCTACCCACCCCATCCATCCTAAGTTTTACACTATATTGTCCACTTCTTCTACCCACCCCATCCATCTTAAGTTTGACACTTTATTTTCCACCTCTTCTACCCATCCCATCCATCATAAGTTTGACACTATATTGTCCACTTCTTCTACCCCACCTTCCATCATAAGTTTGACATTATATTGTCCACTTCTTCTATCCATCCCCGACCACTTACCACAGGCTGCCAAAATAACTGAGCGGGAAAACCATGCTTACGCTGCTGTGGATTGTGTACAGGAGGCGTCGCTATGCTCAAACGAAGGCGTTACGTCGCTGCCATTTTTCAAGCTCTACTCCAAAGGGAAATCGATGGCCAGCTACTCGAACCCACAGGCCTTCACGTACCACACGATGGCAAAGTATGTGGAGAACGCCCCAATACTCACCGAACAGAAGCGCCCACCGCGCCCATGCGATATCAAAGAAAAGATGAAGCCCTGTTAAAATATGATCTTTAAGACTTATTGGACTGATGATTGTATGTTTCTATCAATTCTAATGTAGTTATCCACAGGGACGGACCTGTTGTGCATGATACACGGCGGTCCCCTTCATTCGGCACCTCCGTTTAAGATGTTTATAATTTATTATGTTAAATTAAGCAGACAGATTCCATGAAAGTGCGGCTGACCTTTGAACCAAAAACTGCTTGTAAACTAAGCAAGTCAAATTCATAACGATAGAAAACATCTTTTTTTTTTTAAATGGAGTCCTAGCGATAAAGCTAGAGCTTTCCTCATACAGTCAAACTGTGGCACAAGCCTCATTCTTATGTTCAGGCATTTCGAACAAATAACCACCCAAATGCCACCCTTGCAATTTTAATGGAAGCTTTAATTGTTCCCATTCAAGCAAGCCAAAATGTTCCCATTCAAGCAAGTCAAAATGTTCCCATTCAAGCTAGTCAAAATGTTCCTATTGGAACAATGCTATAATTTAATGTTGATGATTTTTCTGAGTAGATACATTTATTATAATTTATTATTGCGTTAGTTTATTCTCAGAAAGAAAACAAATGTGCTACGTCATCGCTTAAGCATTAAATAACAGAGAAATTAAATAACAGAGAAATTAAATAACATCCTAAAATGTTTAGGTATTTGTTTCATTATTTTATGTCTTTTCAAACAATTTTGCATACGTTTGTATGTGTCTGTGTGTGTGTCTGTGTGCGCCCTATTTTTAAGCTTCTAGATTTTAAATCAATCTTAAGTTCTTAGGCCATCCAACGCCCAGTTCCTGATACCCTAGTTGAGTAGCACTTGCAAGCAGTGAAATATTACTGATACCCTAGTTGAGTAGCACTTGCAAGCAGTGAAATATTACTGATACCAGAGTTGAGTAGCACTTGCAAGCAGTGAAATATTACTGATACCCTAGTTGAGTAGCACTTGCAAGCAGTGAAATATTACTGATACCCTAGTTGAGTAGCATTTGCAAGCAGTGAAATATTACTGATACCCTAGTTGAGTAGCACTTGCAAGCAGTGAAATATTACTGATACCAGAGTTGAGTAGCACTTGCAAGCAGGGAAATATTACTGATACCCTAGTTGAGTAGCACTTGCAAGCAGTGAAATCATACTGATACCCTAGTTGAGTAGCACTTGCAAGCAGTGAAATATTACTGATACCTTAGTTGAGTTGCAATTGCAAGCAGTGAAATACTACTAATACCCTAGTTGAGTAGCTCTTGCAAGCAATGAAATACTACTGATACCTTCGTTGAGTAGTTCTTGCAAGCAGTGAAATATTACTGATACCCTAGTTGAGTAGCTCTTGCAAGCAATGAAATACTACTGATACCCTCGTCGAGTTGCTCTTGCAAGCAGTGAAATATTACTTATACCCTCCATGAGTAGCTCTTGCAAGCAGTGAAATATTACTAATGCTTATACCATCGTTGAGTGAAATATTAGCTTCAATACCAG
Organism: Omphiscola glabra; assembly: GCA_964017045.1. Taxonomy (NCBI): domain Eukaryota; kingdom Metazoa; phylum Mollusca; class Gastropoda; family Lymnaeidae; genus Omphiscola; species Omphiscola glabra. The sequence goes on along the minus strand of OZ024807.1, from coordinate 32,354,479 downwards.
ACACAGAATGATGAACACGTCGATTGTGGGCTTTTAAGAAATAGAAGAATGAAAAAGTTATTGAAAAATTGTATGAGAGTATACCACTAATCCATTAACTTTCAATAAGCAATTCCTGTTTGAAACAACAATGTCATGTTAGGGTCGAGGCGAGGGGGATCCATACATTCAGTGCACCCGAAGTCAAACACTTGATCCGGTATTAGTAAATACTATTACGACAGTGATTGTGGTAGAATCTGAGAACCTTCTTTAATCCCAAAGGGCATAACCACACTTTTCTGATGGGCTGCTTGTCAGACTAGGTGGTATTGTTATACAATACAGCGTGTTTCATATTGTAACAAATTGAATTTATATTGTATAATGATTTATAAATCTATATGACCAACACGACACATGTTTTGGGTTTTGACTCATCAATATTTGAAGTCGAAATAGGACTCCCTGTCGTTGCCAGACGCCGTCACATCGTTAGCATTTGTTTGCAGCGCTGGTGCGCACTGGTCTCTTTGTTCAAGATGGGATTCTCCAATACCGGGTGTTTTTGTCATAGACTAACACTAATACACGCAACTAGGCAAAATATTGTCTATGTGAGTAGGTATTCCAGTGGGTACTATAGGGACAGAATGCCCCCGGATATAATGTCCGAGTGGGTACCAAAGGGACAGAATGTCCAAGGAGCTATGTCAGTAGTTCTCCCAGTGGAGCACCAAAGGGACAGAATGCCCCAAGACCGATGTGAGTAGTTATTGCCGCGGGGCACCAAAGGGGTCGAATGTCAAAGGACCTATATGAGTAGGTAACCTAGTGGGGAGCAAATGGACAGAATTACCCACAATCTATGTGAGTAGATATACGAGTGGGGCATCAAAAGGTCATAATGCCCCAGGACCTATGTCAGTAGTTATCCCAGTGGGGCAGCAAAGGGGAAGAATGCCCTCATGAGTAGGTGAACTAGTGGGTATCAAAGGGCAGAATGCCGCAAGATCTATGTGAGTAGTTATCCCAGTGGGGCACCAAAGGGTCAGAATGCCCCAGGACATATATGAGTTGGTATTCTCATCATCATCATCATGTCCGGTAGTCTTTCGACCGTTGGGGCGCCACAGATGACATAAAACTATTCTTCTCGGTCTCCTGCCCTATGCATAGCATCGCCTAGTTGTAATCCAGTCCATTCTTTGATGTTTTCTTCCCATCTTTTTCTTTGTCTTCCTCTTCTTTTTCCTCCTCTAGCTTTGCCCTGCAAGATTTCTTTGGCGAGCCTTTGTTTTCTGGTCACGTGGCCATACCATTCAAGTTTGCGCTTTTTTACAGACGCCAGGAGGTCATCGTAGGGCCCAGTTGCTTGACGAATCCTTTCTTTGACTTGTTTATTGGTGATGTTGTTGTTCGTCCGTCAAATCGATTAGGACCATCCAGTCATCCGGTTAGGGGGGTGGGCTACGGTGGGTTCGTAGGTGGCTTGCCAATCCTATACGTGCTCGGAATAGTCTGTGGCACCGCGGGCAGGGAATAGTTGGTGCAGTCGTGGATTTAATAATGTTCTTTCGGGCTTGCCTGCGTGTCTCAATGGTCGCCATCCTACTGGCTTTATAAGTTTTAGCCCATATCGTGACCGCTGATCTCCACCCGACTCTGTCCTGAGCTGTCTGCTCCCATTTATTGGGGCCGATGCTGAAGGCCTTTCCTTTAGTGCCACTTTCAGTGAGTCTTTGTAAGGTGTTTTTTTTTTGACCTCCTTGGGAGCGCTTGCCTGTCGTGAGTTCACCATAGAATATTTGTTTAGGGAGCCGCGCGTTATCTTCCATACGGGCAACGTGTCCCATCCATTGGAGTTGATACTGCATCAGGGTGGTGAAGATACTAGGTAGGTTCGCTCTAGCGAGAACCACTGTGTCAGGAACTTTGTCTTGCCACCTGATGCCGAGGAGTTTCCTGAGGCTGGTTGTGTGAAAATCGTTCAGTTTTTTAGCGTGACGCTGGTAGACTGTCCACGTTTCACATCCGTAGAGCAATGTCGAGAGGACTGCTGCGCTATAGACCTTGATCTTCGTTTCCCGTCTGATACCTCTCCTCTCCCAAACAGTGCTGCGGAGCCTGCCAAATATGGCACTAGCTTTTGCAAGTCTAGCATTCATTTCATCATCAATGATGACAGATCTGGAGAGAGTGCTGCCCAAGTAAGTAAATGTATCCACCGCGTTAAGACGCTGTCCGCTGATGATGATGTTGGGTTCAGCGTAGGGCCTACTGAGAGCTGGCTGATACAACACTTCAGTCTTTTTCGCATTGATTGTTAGGCCAAAGTTGTTGCAAGCCTCAGAAAAGATACCAACGCTTTTTTGCATGCCGGCTTCAGAGTCAGCATTGAGGGCACAATCGTCCGCAACAGAAGCTAGTTGATGGTGCTAAGTTTGACCTTTGTTTTAGCTTGAAACCTCTTTAGGTTGAAGACAGATCCATCGGTGCGGAAACGGATTGGCAAGCCCGTGGTGGAGTCCCTGAATGCATCAGACAGCATAGCAGAATACATAGTACTGAAGAGCGTGGGAGCCAGGACACAGTCCTGCTTCACACCGTTTGTGACAAGAAATGCTTGAGATGACTGACCGTTGTCCTGCACTCTGGCCATCATGCCATCATGCAGCTGACGGATGATGTTGGTTAATTTCTCTGGGCATCCGTACTTCTTCTTGATTTTCCACAGGCTACCTCTATTGACCCTGTCAAAAGCCTTATTAAGGTCAATAAATGTGGATTATAGGTCCATATTTTGCTCCTGGCATTTCTCTTGGAGCTGCATGGCAGCAAACACCATATCGATAGTTCTTCGTTCTTTTCGCAAACCACATTGACTTTCGGGTAGGAGACCTAGCTCCAGATGTGTATTGAGGCGGTTCAGAAGGGCTCGGGCCAAGATCTTGTCCGCGATGGACAGCAGTGAAATTCCGCGGTGATTGTCGCAGGCCTGGCGGTTTCCTTTGTGTTTGTACAGGTGGATAATGGAGGCATCTTTGAGGTCCTGTGGTACAGTTTCCGTCTGCCAGATTATCTGGAATAGACGCAATAGCTTATCCGTCAACGCTGTTCCACCCTCTTTGTAGATTTCGGCAAGAATCAAGTCGGAGCCAGGTACTTTACCATTGGACATTTGACGGATTGCTGTCTGTATCTCGAGCAAAGTTGAGACAGCGTCCAGTGACTTGTTCGTTGGGACCTGGGGCAGTCTTTCAATGGCCACATCATTAATGATGGAAGGCGTATTCAGCACACTATTAAAGTGTTCCGCCCATCTTTCCAAGATTTTTTCCTTGTCTGTGATGAGTCTAGAACCGTCTGCACTAAGGAGAGGGGATGAGCCTGAGGTGGTAACTCCATAGATTTCTCTCAGGCCACTGTAGAAGTTTTTCATGTCTTTTTTGTATGCAAATTCCTGAATCTCATCAGCTTTCGCACTCAGCCAGGAGTCTTGCATCTGGCGCAGTTGCAATTGGACCTTGCTGCGGATGTTCCTCAGTGCAGCTGTCTTTGCTGCTGACATTGGGTCATCATGGAGGGATTTGTACGCGCGACGTTTTTGCTCAAGTAGCATTTGGATTGCTGTGTTGTTTTCACCAAACCAATCCCTATGTTTTCTGATACAGGGTCCGAGGTGCTCAGCGGCAGTGTTATACACCGTCTCACGAAGTGGGGTCCACGCTGCTTCCGCGTCCTGGTTGTTCAGTGTCATTGAATCAAGGCGTTCATCCAGGGTGTCAACAAAGGTTTGTTTCACATCAGGGATTTTCAGCCCACTGACGTTGAGGCGTTTCGGAGCTTTGGTGGCCTGAGGTCGTCTCTTAGGTTGGATGTGAATTTTCAACTTTGAGACGATGAGACGGTGATCCGTCCAACATTCTGCGCCGCACATGGCCTTAGTCACTTTCACATCCTGCCGGTCACTATTTCTGACGATGACATAATCTATTAGGTGCCAGTTTTTAGAACGGGGGTGCATCCAGGAGGTCCTGTTGCGCGTAGGCAGGTTAAATGTGGTGTTTGTTATTAGAAGGCCGTGTTCAGCACAGGTCTGTAGTAGCAGTAGGCCGTTGCTGTTGCACTTTCCAACACCATACTTTCCCAACACTCCTCCAGGAGGTGTAGTCACTTCAGACACGTTCATTGAAATCTCCAAGAATTATGAGTTTGTCAGCAGTCGATGTGGAGGAGATGACAGTGTTCAGATTCACATAAAACTTATCTATGGACACTTCCGTGTTTGTCATTGTGGGTGTAAAGGCACTGACTAAAGTGACAGCCTTCCTTCCATGGCAAAGGGGGAGTTTCAACGTCATGAGACGATCATTGATTCCTTTTGGACAGCTGGAGAGCTTGCTCGCAAGAGAGGTTTTGATAGTAAAGCCAACTCCAGCATCACTCCTTGCGTCAGGGTCTCATCCGCTCCAGAAGAAAGAATATCCAGCAAGCCTTTCCGTGATTTCACCCTTGCCAGAGAGTCTGGTTTCACTTAGGGCGGCGATTTCTATGTTGTATTGGGCAAGATCATGAGCAATGAGCGCCGTGCGTCGTTGAGGTCTGTTTGTAGAGTCCCTGTCAAGCAGTGTGCGGATGTTCCACGTGGCAATTTTAAGTGGAATAGAGTTTATTTTTTATTTTCGACCGCAAAACTTGGGTCCCCGTCGACCCTATTTAGCCTGCCAGGGTGTGAAGGAGCAGGGAATGTTTTGGGCTCCTATTCTAGCCCCTTCCTCGTGCATTTAGGAGAGTGTGTCCTTCGCTACAGGATTTGGGATGATGGGAAATGGATGACTGATGACTTGCGCGGTTGACTTTGTTTAAAGTGAGGAAGAGTTGCGCTGCGTCACCCTTACTCTCTCGTCTGGACCCACCGTGTCCAGTGGCAAGACTAAGTCAAGACGACTGGAGATGGGTACGGATGCATTGGATGACCAAGATGTTCTACGTGCCTCATCTTGCTCTACACACTGCACGATGCGTTGCTGTAATCGCCTTCTCCTCCGTTGAACCCAAATGGTCTCCTCCGCAGGATCAGACGACGTCCAGGCTTCGCATGCAATAGGTAGACAGTCATAAATCACTGAGGGTTTGAGTCCCAACAGCTACCCTCACCTGATTTAGCCGGCTAGAGGAAGTCGTTACCCAGGGAATGGACGCTGTTGCATGCTAACAGCTGCTGTGTTGCACATGTGACAGTTTAGTTGCAGGAGAGGGCCAAGGCGGACTAAGGCGGACGAACTGTTCCTAGGCCTAGGAGCACAACGTTTTCCCCCTTGAGGGGTACTACCTCTGCCTGTACAACCCATTGAGAGGTACTACCTCTGCCTGTACAGACCATTGAGGGGTACTACCTCTACCTGTACAACCCATTGACTGGTACTACCTCTGCCTGTACAACCCATTGAGGGGTACTACCTCTGCCTGTACAGACCATTGAGGGGTACTACCTCTACCTGTACAACCCATTGACTGGTGCTGCCTCTGCCTGTACAGACCATTGAGGGGTACTACCTCTACCTGTACAACCCATTGAGAGGTACTACCTCTGCCTGTACAACCCATTGTAAAATAGGGAAATACTTAAGTGAAACTAAAAAATTCCGACTAGAGTCTTAAGTATATTTTCCTCAGAAATGATCCTGTCCTATATTCAAATTTTGAAATTAAGAACTTCTTCCTTTTTTGTATTTCTTGTTATTATACCGCCATCTTGATGCAGTATGATATAGTGTATAGGTCAGGTGGCCGGGATAGGGTTGTATATTGAAGAATCAATGTTTTATATTTGTTGTACAAATACGAAAGACTAACATTTGGCTGCACGCCCAAACACATACAGCTTTGTGCTCTTCTTGTTATTTACCGCTATCTTGTCGTAGCCGTAAGTTTCCTTTTACCGGCTTATTACATGATAATACTTATCCGGAAACATACTTTCAGATTTTGGTTTAAGTTTTAAGTTCAATTTACACAAATTTGAGAATTTCTTCTAATTAATTTGGTGTCTAAAATTCAAATTTTCTCGCGGTTAGTGCTATTGTTATTTTTTATTCATTGGTGATATGGTCTCTATAGCAGATGCCAAGAATGCCTCTGAAACATCTCATCTCCATCGACTTTATTTTATTTTCAAGTTCTGCTGTTAATGTCCAGGACTCACAGGCATATAAGAAAATGGCGAGGATTAATGAGCGCATCAGCCTGATTTTGGTGCTAGGAGTTATATTTTTGTCGTTCCATATTTTCTTAAGTTTGTGTTGATGTTGTAGTGCCTCATGGTGGCCCATAAAGCAGCATGCCAAACCCTGTCGAATGCCTTCTTAAAATCCACAAAGACGTGGTATAGGTTTTGTTGGCGTTGAGCATATTTCTCACATAGTATCCGGAGGTTTAGGATCCGCTCAGTAGTGCCACGTCCTTGCCTGAAGCCCGCCTGTTCTTCAGCCATGATATTGTAGGCATATGGTCTTAGTCGGTTCAGTATGACCTTCAGCATGACCTTGCTTGGGTGGCTTCTTAGGCTAATGGTGCGATAGTTTTGGCGTAGCTGTAGGTTACCTCTCTTGGGGAGGGTGATGATTAGCGATTGAGTCCATGATATTCTAGCGGGTGCTAAAGGGGCAGAATGCCAGAAGACCTATGTGAGTAGTTATCCTAGTTGGACATCAAAGGGACAGAATACCCCAGGACCTATGTGAGTAGGTATTCTAGTGGCATTGTATTTGAGACTTTACCTTAACGACTTGACCTTAACGCCATTGTATTTACGACTTGACCTTAACGCCATTGTATTTACGACTTGACCTTAGCGCCATTGTATTTGGGACTTGACCTTAACGCCATTGTATTTTGGACTTGACCTTAACGCCATTGTATTTGCGACTTGACCTTAACGCCATTGTATTTGGGACTTGACCTTAACGCCATTGTATTTGCGACTTGACCTTAACGCCATTGTATTTACGACTTGACCTTAACGCCATTGTATTTGGGACTTGACCTTAACGCCATTGTATTTGGGACTTGACCTTAACGCCATTGTATTTGGGACTTGATCTTAACGCCATTGTATTAGGGTTTTGACCTTAACGCCATTGTATTTGCGACTTGACCTTAACGCCATTGTATTTGGGACTTGACCTTAACGCCATTGTATTTGGGACTTGACCTTAACGCCATTGTATTTACGACTTGACCTTAACGCCATTGTATTTGGGACTTGACCTTAACGCCATTGTATTTGCGACTTGACCTTAACGCCATTGTATTTGGGGCTTGACCTTAACGCCATTGTATTTGGGACTTGACCTTAAGGGGGTAGGCTACCAAAAAATTTTTTTTTTGAATTAACCAACTTAGAACAACTATTTTATTATGGTCATGTTTAGCTATGAATGGAGATATATTTTCATGCTTTAAAATTTAAAAAGATTTTATAGTTGCCATGGCAACGGCGGCCATCTTGAAAATAATACCTATTCGTAGAGTTCTAAAATTTTTAAAACCAACATACATATTGCTTAAAAAATGATTGATTCATGAACTTCAAGTATATTTAGAGGTACTGAGCTAGTTTAATTTCCTTCAAATTTTTCAAAACATTTTTTTTTTAATTTTTAAAATTTGCCTCGGCAGAAAACGCTTAAAATTTACAATCATAGGAAAATAAAAACTTTATTTTGAAAAAAGTAATAGACCAAATTGAATTCTGTATAGCTCATTACCCACAAAATAGTTAAAGGAAGATACACACCAAATTTTATAACTCTAGCTTGTATATTAGCTGAGATTTTAGAATTCTACGTTACAAAACAATAGAAAAAAACAACTTTGAGAAAAATCAATTTTAAACTTAAAAAGTGAAAAATTTTAAGTTTATTATGAAACTGAAGTTCTTTTACATAGTTTTTTTTGTTCAGCAACATGGACATGGTGGTTTTGTATATTATTTAACTGTTAAATGCACCAGGAACATGGTTTTCACCTTCTCGAACTTCCCTCAGGTGCTCTCGTCAAAATCACAATTTTTTAAAGATTTTTTATTTTCCGCTCGAATAAAGCTAATTTGTGTTGTCTACCAATTTTTTCTTAGCATTCTAGTATAACACAAGTTATCCAAAGCCCCCTATCAACCATATTTTGTCCATGATCATTTTTAACCATAATTAGATGACAAGGTTATGTTGCTGACAACATCACTGAAATTGAAGCAGTTCCATGTAGTTCCATGGCACCAATGCTATGTTGAAACTTTTGTACATATTCTGTGTACCTCTTTCAGCAAAGAATTCACTCATACCAGAGAGGAATGAGTTATGTGTCTTTTAGAAATGTAATAATTGGGCAGATACTTGCTCATAAATGTTCTTCGGCATAGCGCAGTTTTTATACTTTGTGCCGGTTATAAATTGTGCAGTGCAGCTGGGTTTTTAAGGTTATGGCAGATATCATAGATTGCAACTTTTCATAGTCCATGCCATTGTCCTTCAAGCCTTACAGTCTATAATTGATAATGCCTTGGTTATCCAGTTGTGGATTTGAAGAATCTAACCACTCACAATCAAGTCATTTTTATATTCATAGTATTGACTATTTTGTTTTGCAATCAGCTGTAAGTTATGTGTTCTGCAATTTGTCCACCCCACTGAAGACAGAAGAAAATTGGTAAAAGCTTTGAATTATGATCATATCCAAATCATTGTTTAGTACTCCCTCTGCTGTTGAAGTTGACTTCTTGTCACTGAAGAATTAACTTTTGCTCGGCTCGGTAGTACTTATTGGGGGCTAGAATGGAATTAAAAAATTAATAAACATCAATTAGCAAAAAATATACTGACAATGATCACAATTAGTCTATCAGTATTATTTGGATGTGTAGGATTGCTTAACTAATTATTTATTTTATTATAATTATTAATTATTATTCTAATGAATTGATTTTAGAAATAAGAAATGATACTAAACTAATTAGGCTATCACTATTACTAATAATTGTATGCAGATAAAATAAATGAATTAGGCTAAGATTAAACTATTTGTTGAGTTGAAACATTCTAATACGAATTTATTTGCTCATATCCCTAATGCTAATGATAATCTAATATATAATTGTATTAGTCTAGACTATTACTTTGAACTACTCGTCGATTATTTTTCAATGTTTTTGTAGCCAAATAAATAGGCTTAGGTTTCATATAAATTAAAAATTCCCTTGATTGATAAATATAAAGACTTTAAGTTTAAGTAGAAACTTGTGCAAATCTCCGCATAAGCCAAACAACCCTTACACCATCACGAGCATCATGGCATGGCAACACATTGACTGTACTGACGTACTGTAGTACTGACTGAATAATCTCAACTATCGCCATCTCGTGTCGCTAAATTATGATAATTTTTTAGTATACTTACCTTGAATTGAGAGCTTTTCTTAGTGCCAGTGCATGAATTTCTGTAGTTTATTTATTTCTGGCTTTTACCTAATCGGTAAGGTTGTAAATGCATATTTTAAAATCAAAACATGCTGATGCTTCGTTTGCAAAATTTAGTTCGCGATCCGGTAAACACACATAAACAACTCATTTGCGCATGCGCGAGTCATCGGTATCTTGGTTACTCCCCTGTTTGGACCAATGAAAATCGGTAAAATAATTATAATAATAGAACTAAGGAATATCCTACAACATTACGTTTGTGGATCCGATTATTTGAGGCAATTATATTTACTGACTACGATTCTAAATAATAAAAAAACTGCTTGAATTTACCTTTACATTCATATATAATAATAGCATATTATGCTATTTAAAAATAGTTTTTTGAGGTCTCAAATATGAGATATGGATGAATTTTATTTTCTTCTAAAATTAGGTCAATTTTTAAAGTGGGGTGGGGTGTTAAATATCAGTTGTTTCACAACAAATCTTTTAAAAAGTAGTATACATTTAAGTGTAATCGAATCTAAGAATGTTCATCTTCGTAAAAATGAAAACAAAAAAAATTGGATAATTTTTGAAAAATTAAGATATTTTCAAGCGCCTACCCCCTTAAACATTACGCGAAGTTGCTATTTTTAAACCCTCTCTTCCTATGTTATTTGTGCCATTAACGCCATTGTATTTGGGACTTTATTAATATACATTAGAAGATTGGTGAGTGTAAACTCTTGCATAATAATATTGTAGTATAACATTCCAAGTGGGTTGGGGGGGGGGGGGTCATCAAAATTTGAGAGGGGAACACATTTTCAAAGAGACATCAATTGAGTCTTACATAGATAGGACACAGTCTAACATAGACAGGACACAGTCTAACTTTGACAGGAAACAGTCTAAAATGAATAGGACACAGTCTAAAATGAAGAAGACACAGTCTAACATAGACAGGGCACAGTTTAACATTGACAGGACACATTCTAACATGAACAGGACACAGTCTAACATTGTCAGGACACATTCTAACATGAACAGGACACGATCTAACAAAGCAGGACACAGTCTAACATAGCCAGGACACAGTCTAACATCGACAGGACACAGTCTAACATAGACAGGACAAAGTCTAACATAGGCAGGACACAATCGATCATAGACAGGACACAATCTAACATAGACAGGACACAATCGATCATAGACAGGACACAATCTAACATAGACAGGACACAATCGATCATAGACAGGACACAATCTAACATAGACAGGACACAATCGATCATAGACAGGACACAATCGATCATAGACAGGACACAATCGATCATAGACAGGACACAATCGATCATAGACAGGACACAGTTTAACATAGACAAGACAAATGATTTTTATTAGATAAAAATTTGCAGCTGCTAAACTGCGGTTTTGTTTTTTTTTGTTTTTTTTTTAAATTTAGCTTTGCATTAAGCCGGGTTCACGCGATGAGACGGTTCTTACAGCATTCTGTTACGACACAGAAACTACTTTGTGACGTAATGTAGACTATGGATTTTAATTCGCGGTACACTAGACAGCCCTAAAAAATAATGCCAGAGTGCTTTTCTTAGACTTCTCATAAATACTTATTACTCTCCAACCTCATCTTATGATCAAGAAACTTTCCCCGTTAGGTGTAAATTGAAATATTCAAGTTTGGATACTGAACTTTTTAACAAATCGCCCACAATATGCCAAGGTCAATGACTATTAACTCTAACCAGGGGAAATACGCACCGGGGCGCCACAAGGCTGCGTTCTCTCACCTGTACTGTTTTCAATATATACCAATGATACTCAGAGATCAAGCGACACCGTTCCAATCTTAAAATTTGCTGATGACGTCACCGTCGTTGGCTTAATATCTGAGGGAGAAGACTTATACCGCAACGTAGTTACGCGCTTTATCAAATTGGTGCCATGAAAATTTTCTCTAGTTAAATGTCTAAAAAAACAAAGGAAATGGTTGTTGATTTCAGAAGCGGAACACCAGATGTAGAGAAAGTAGAGGCATATAAGTACTTAGGTGTCACCATTAATAATAAGCTAACATGGCATGAGCACGGCCAAATGCTGTAAGAAATTCAACCGAAGACTGCTCTACCTCAAAAAAACTACAATTTCGGCGTAAACAAGTCGTTAACTTATGCTACAGTGCAACAGTTTGAAGTCTACTTAATTTCAGTATTACCTGCTGGTGTGGGAATTCATCGTCTGATATTAAACACCGTATAAACCGACTAATCAAGAAAGCAATATAGGAACATAATACAAACTAAACATCCTTCACTTGAAGAACTATTTGAAGGAAAATGATATTGTAAATCTAAACAAATGTAGTATGATAAATCCCACCCTCTTCATCACCGTACTTAGGATCGTCCCGTTCTGGGCGAATTCTTTCTCTCATGGCGAGGACTGAAAGATATAAAAATTCTTTTGTTCCCCAATCGGTACGAATTTAAAAGCGTGCTCCCCCTGAAGTCACAAAGCTTAATGAAAACTGATAAGTCCCTGATATGGCTAAAAAAAAATCCACTGAATGGCTGTATTTTTTACTAGTTCTAGTGAAATATTTAATATAAATGCATTGTGTTCAAATTGTTTTATTTATGTGCTGAAAATGAAATAAAAAAACATTTCCATTTTTTTGGATCAATAAAAGAATCTTATCTTATCTCATCTTTATTGAAATTTAATTTGAGAGGGGACCGTACCCTAAAATGACTTCTGGTTCTGGTGGGGTACGTTGCTGCATCCATATACTGGCATATGTGCAACGGCTGGGGTAGCGATGCTGCAATCCTAACGGCTCCTAGCAGATGCCAGGGCAGCTTTGAAGCTTTCGATAGATGTCGAGTTCACAGCGGTATTGTCCAGGTGGTTCCAAGCGATTATAAGTTTGCATTATAATATTATGATCGTACGACTTGCATTTTCTTCTTAACAGTTTAATTTGTAATTAAATTTTGTCTGTAAACATAACTTTAATGTTGCCTCTTTAGGGAGGGTGCGACTGAATATATACAGCGCCCCCTTATTGGGTAACTTTCAAGGACTACACTGATTTGAGTGTTCTATTGACAAATTAAATGTTCTACAAGTCCCCGACTTTCTAAAAAGTGAGTCAATATTTTCTTTACACGGCCACGGTGTGTTAATGCATTCTATTAAAACTGAAGTGACGTCAATCTCTTAAATATATTACGCTTCTGGTGTGATTCGTAGACTCCGGCTGCTTCCTAATAATCGAACTTGTTATTGAGAGAAATTCTATATGTTTTAAGGAAAGTAAGGTTCAATAATGAGGTCAGTAGCGCGCAAAATATAATTCCCGATAACTCCGCTAAATGATTTTATATTTTAAATAACGCAACTGCGTTTGGTCTCAATTTAAATATGAAGTAAAAAAGGGGAAGGGGTGTAGCAAAAATTGGGATTGTTAAATGTGATTTCTTGAGTTCATGTTTTGTCAGGTAAATTTAGTCGATGGGAAGTTCACGCATTGCTGTCGCCAATGATTGGCGTTCTATATCTAGTTTATGGGAAGTTCACACATTGCTGTCTGCAACGTTTGGCGGGCTATATCTAATAGATGGGAAGTTCACGCATTGCTGTCTCCAATGTTTGGCGGGCTATATCTAGTAGATGGGAAGTTCACGCATTGCTGTCTCCAATGTTTGGCGGGCTATATCTAGTAGATGGGAAGTTCACGCATTGCTGTCTCCAATGTTTGGCGGGCTATATCTAGTAGATGGGAAGTTCACGCATTGCTGTCTCCAATGTTTCGCGGGCTATATCTAGTAGATGGGAAGTTCACGCATTGCTGTCTGCAATGTTTTGCTATAAGCTATATCTAGTAGATGGGAAGTTCACGCATTGCTGTCACCAATGTTTGGCTAGCCATATCTAGTAGATGGGAAGTTCACGCATTGCTGTCTGCAATGTTTGGCTAGCTATATCTAGTAGATGGGAAGTTCACGCATTGCTGTCTGCAATGTTTGGCTAGCTATATCTAGTAGATGGGAAGTTCACGCATGGCTGTCTGCAATGTTTGGCTGGCTATATCTAGTAGATGGGAAGTTCACGCATTGCTGTCTGCAACGTTAGACGAGCTATATCTAGTAGATGGGAAGTTCACGCATTGCTGTCTGCAACGTTAGACGAGCTATATCTAGTAGATGGGAAGTTCACGCATTGCTGTCTGCAACGTTAGACGAGCTATATCTAGTAGATAGGAAGTTCACGCATTGCTGTCTGCAATGTTTGGCTAGCTATCTCTAGTAGATGGGAAGTTCACGCATTGCTGTCACCAATGTTTGGCGGGCTATATCTAGTAGATGGGAAGTTCACGCATTGCTGTCGCGAATGTGTGGCCTCTCATACCGAGTATAATTTTTTTCACTCCCGAATCGTAATTTCCGCGCCAATTCTTGACACTACTGGTTTGGAGAATTCCGCCAGATTTTGACATGTGCATACTCATCCTACTGTGTAATTGTTTGCTGGCAGATACTGCAATAAATACACATACAGTGTCTTGATAATGCTAGACTTAAATACGCCATGGATTAATTAGTCATAACTCTCACACATAGAAGAGCTTTGACCTCCACATTTCAATGGTGCTCCCCAGAGATGTGTGACTGGTATCTCTGACGTGTTCACATTCTCCGCGTTCTGAACTCAATCAGTGCGTAAACTATCACTAAACGTATGCTGGAGAGCTTCTTCTCTCAAAGCTAACATGCTGTATGGTTGAACGAACTACATATAAGGTTCAATCTTGGCGCCGGGCTTTCAAATTGAATGGATGTTGTAAAAACTGCAGGGGCGTATACAAAATTTAAAAAAGATATTAAAAAGGAATACATTAATAGAAATTTAAAATCTAGGTAATTCTGACAGCATCTCCTCACCCCCAACCCCAAATAAAAAAATATGATTACATTATTAAGCCCAACCTACCCACAGAGGTCATTTCTAGATTGGTGACACAAACTGACCACCCCTCCCATTTAGGTCATTTCTAGATTGGTGACACAAACTGACCACCCCTCGCATAGAGGTCATTTGGCCAGCTGGCACAGAATGACCACCCCTACCATAGAGGTCATTTGGCCAGCTGGCACAGAATGACCACCCCTGCCATAGAGGTCATTTGGCCTGGTGGCACAGAATGACCACCCCTGCCACAGAGGTCATTTGGCCTTCTTCTTCTTCTTATGCCTTTTTACCCCGTCTGGGGCATAGGCCGTCCACAAGAATTTTCCACTCATCCCGGTCCTGTGCTTTCCTTTCCAATTGCTTCCAGTTGTATCCCATATTTTGCGTGTCTGTCTCTAGTTCACGTCTCCATGTATTCTTAGGTCTTCCTCTCTTTCTTTTTCCCTGTGGATTCCATGTTAGACATTGTCTGGTGGTGCTATCTGGGGGTTTTCTCAGAGTATGCCCAATCCACCTCCATCTTTTCTTTATGATGTCTTCATCAACGGGCACCTGGTATGTCCTTTCTAATAGATCTTTGTTGGTGATGGTATTTGGCCATTTGATGTTAAGGATCTTTCTAAGGCATGTGTTTATGAATTTCTGCACTTTCTGTGTAATGCTCGCTGATGTTTTCCACGTTTCTGCTCCATAAAGTAGGACTGTTTTGACATTTGTATTAAAGATTCTGACTTTGGTTTGAAGTTTCAGCTGCTTCGACTCCCATATTTTCTTTAATAACACAAATGCTGATCTAGCTTTTCCAATTCTAGACCTCACGTCTGCATCGGATCCGCCGTTTGTGTCTATGGTGCTGCCTAAGTAATTGAAGGACTCCACTTCTTCCAGTGCCTTTCCTTCCAGACAGATATGCTCTTGGTTGGATGAGTTCACCTTCATGATTTTCGTCTTGCTTTTATTTATATTAAGTCCGAGCTGTGATGAAAAGGTGGCTACATCTTTTGTTTTTTCCTGCATTTGTTGCTGGTTGTGGGACATAAGTGCAATGTCATCTGCAAAGTCTAGGTCATTCAGTTGTTCCCAGAGTGTCCACTGTATCCCATTCCTTTTTTTGTCTGTGGATTTTTTCATTATCCAGTCAATGGCAAGGATGAATAGAAATGGGGACAAGAGGCATCCTTGTCTGACTCCTGTTTCGACTGTAAAGGCATCTGTGAGTCTACCTTCGTGGACCACCCTGCATGTCATTTCTTCATAAGAGCTCTGAATAATCCTGACTAATTTCCCTGGTACTCCATAATGCCGAAGAAGTTTCCACAATGTTTGTCGGTCCAGGCTATCAAAGGCCTTTTCGTAGTCTATAAAATTTATGTATAAAGGGGAGTTCCATTCGATGAATTGTTCTACAATGATTCTCAGTGCTGCAATTTGATCTGTGCATGACCTGTTTTGGCGGAATCCAGCCTGTTGATCTCGTAGCTGCATGTCGACCTGGTCTTTCATTCTATTCAAAATAATTCTGTTAAAGACCTTTCCTGGTATGGACAGCAGTGTGATTCCTCTGTAATTTGCACAATTGCTGAGATCCCCTTTCTTTGGTATCTTGATGAGGTATCCTTCTTTCCAATCTTTTGGAACTCTCTCTTCTTCCCATATCTTTTCAAACAGAGGGTGCAGCATGTTGACTATTGTATTTATATCAGCTCTCATCATCTCTGCTGTGATGTTTTCCGGTCCCGGTGCTTTCCTTAATTTGAACTGCTTGATGGCCAGAGCTATTTCTTCCCTATTTGGGGCGCTTTCTTCTATTTGTAAGTCTTCATTTGCTGGTTGTATGTCTGGTGTGTCTGTGGGTGGGGGTCTGTTTAATAGGTCTTTAAAGTATTCCACCCATCTTTTTTGTTGCTCTTTCCTTTCTGTTATTGATCTACCTTCTCTATCTTTGACCGGTCTCTCCGGCCTTTTGTATCGCCCTGACAGCTTTCTTGTTATATCGTAGAGCTCTCTCAGGTTGCCCTTCTTGGCTGCTTCTTCTGCTGTTGATGCTAGGCCATCTATGTAGGCATTCTTATCTTTTTTTATGCTGTTTTTTTACTTTTTGGTTTGCTTCTTTATATTTCTCTTGCGCTTTTGTTTTCTCCGCCCTGGTGCGGCTGCTGTTAACTAAACTTTTCATTTCTTTTCTCTCTTTTATTTTTTGCAGTGTGTTGATTGAGAGCCAGTCTTTGTGTTTCTGTTTCACTGATCCTAAAACTTCTTGGCAAGTGGATGTTACAGACGACTTTATGTTTTGCCATTTATGTTCTACTTGGTCATCTTCTGTTTGGTCTTCCAGCGCTTGGAACTTATTCCTTAAGGTAACACTGAATTCCTCTCTTTTCTGCTCATTTACCAAAAGTGCTACGTTGAATTTTGTTCGCTTAACAGTTGGCGGTTCCCAGTTCTTCTTCAACTTTAACTTTAGTCTTGCCCAAACAAGATGATGATCAGATGCGACATCTGCTCCTCGTTTTGCTCGTACATCTTGTAGAGACTTTCTAATTTTTTTGTTAATGCATATGTGGTCTATTTGGTTTTGCGTTTTGTTGTCCGGGGATACCCATGTTATCTTGTGGATGTTTTTATGTTGGAATTCGCTGCCTCCGATAACAAGCTCATGTGTTGCGCAGAAGTCTGCTAGTTTTTCTCCGTTCTCATTTCTCTCTCCTACACCATGGCGTCCCATGATTTCCTCATATCCACTGTTGTCGTTTCCGATCTTGGCGTTAAGGTCCCCCATTAAAATGTTCAGGTCTCTATTTGGGAATTTTTCTATTATTGTTTGTAGTCTATTGTAGAATGTTTCTTTCTCGTCTTCTTTGCTGTCGTTGGTGGGTGCGTAACACTGTATTATGTTCATCTTTATTTTCTTTTTCTTGGTTCGGAATGTTGCTGTTATTATTCTTGGTCCATGGGCTTCCCATCCAATCAATGAATCCTGTGCCATCCTAGACAACATTAGAGCGACTCCTTGTGTGTGCGGAGCATTTTCCTCCTCATGCCCAGAGTATAGTAACATTTCTCCCGAGGCCAAAGTTATTTGTCCAGCTTGTATCCATCTTGTTTCACAGATGCCCAGCAGTGTAAGTTTGTAAGTTCTCATTTCTGCTGCCACCTGCGCTGCTTTCCCTGTTTCATACATGGTTCTGACATTCCACGTGCCTATGTTTGTTTCCTTAGAAAGGAGGGTCTTCGGCTTTGAGGCTTCCAGTATAGTCTGGGTTTGGCCACAAGGCTTCATAGCTCTTCTTGGAAAAGAAGAGCCCTCTCTTCTCAGGGCTGAAATTTGTTGTTTTTTTCTTGTTGACGTTTCTGTAGCAATTTGTTTTTACGGGTGAGGTAGCTGGCTTCACGCCAACCCTCCTCCTTTTGCACCCGGGCTTGGGACCGGCCTTGGCGGAGTTTCACAGAATGATCACCCCTGCCATAGAGGTCATTTTATTATTATTAGTGGTCTTATATAGCGTGGTCCCCAGCCTATCTATAGGTTTATCTGAGTGACACGCTTCTAGGCAGCGGAATAGATCTGATTTTAAAAAAAACCTGACCTCAACCACTTCTTTCCCGCACTACGACGCTCTATCTTGGCTCTGCGTGGTCCTTCCCTTATGGTCGCATACCACGAATCTGACCGTGCTAACCTAAAGTTGCGGCAGGTGACAGGGGCGTGCCGGTCATGCACAGCGCGCCATTCGGACTGGTGGCACAGAACGACTACCCCTCCCATAGAGGTCATTTCTGGCCTGGTGATACAGAATGACCCTCCCTTCCACAGAATGACTCTCCCTACCACAGAATGACTCATCTTCCCACAGTATGACCCCCTCCCAAAGAATGAACACATCTCCAACAGAATGGCCCACTTTCCCACAGTTTGACCCCCCTCCCACAGAATGACCCACCCTCCCACAGAATGACCCACTCACTGCGACCATTTGAAATCGTCTGAGAATAAGATGCGTTTACAATCTGAAATGTTCACTGTTTCGTTCGAGGAATATCTTGCCCTAAATAAATATTCTTCTACTTGCAATAAATGAATATTCTTCTATTTGCCATAAATAAATATTCTTCTACTTACCATAAATAAATATTCTTCTACTTGTCATAAATGGCTATTCTTCTATTTGCCACAAATAAGTATTCTTCTACTTCCCATAAATGAATATTCCTCTACTTACCATAAATGACTATTCGTCTACTTGTTATAAATGTCTATTCTTCTATTTGCCATAAATAAGTATTCTTCTACTTGCCATAAATAAATATTCTTCTACTTCCCATAAATGAATATTCTTCTACTTGCCATAAATAAATATTCTTCTACTTGTCATAAATAAATATTCTTCTACTTGTCATACATGACTATTCTTCTACTTGCCATAAATGAATATTCTTCCTCTGCGTACGGTGTAATAATAGCCTGGCGTGGGGGTGGTAGTGGAGTTAGGAGGGACAATATGGTTATAACATTCTTGCCTGAACCAGATGTTAAAAGCTACGTTAAACTCATTTTCAATATGTCCACACACGATTTCATGGCAGTCATAAAATAGTATCACTTTCATGTTTAATATCTGTCCACACTAGCCAACACACCTAAAAACCATGTTGACAAAAGGACACGTTACGGATCCAATACCATGAGATTGAGAGAACACGCCCATCTTTGAATTCTAAGGCGTATTTCAAGGGTTTTGTTGTCCTCTTTCAGGTAACGGTCTCAATAAAACGAAACGTACCCCCACTCTCTATCCCCTGGGAACAAGATTTACTGTCACGGGCGTGGGATTTAAATAAATGGTAACTATATATTCAAACACGAGGTAACTATATATTCAAACACGAGTTAACTAAAAAAAAGCTCAATTTTAATGTATACTGCTAATGAAGTCAAGCCGTTATTTTTCTAATGTCCTGGATAAAAAGATCGCAGGATCGACTTTATACTAATTAAGTTATTCCAGTGGAACCCTTTTACAATTTCAACTTCCGATAAAAACTTTGGACTGGGTGAGTAGTGTACATGATGTTACACATTAATGTCATAAATTGAACAACTATCTTACTCTATCATATTTACACATGTACACATCCATTTAATAAATTGAACAACTATCTTACTCTATCTATATTTAGATGTACACATTCGTTTCATAAATTAAACAACTATCTTACTCTATCTATATTTAGATGTACACATTCGTTTCATAAATTGAACAACTATCTTACTCTATCTATATTTAGATGTACACATTCGTTTCATAAATTGAACAACTATCTTACTCTATCTATATTTAGATGTACACATTCGTTTCATAAATTGAACAACTATCTTACTCTATCTATATTTAGATGTACACATTCGTTTCATAAATTGAACAACTAGCTTACTCTATCTATATTTAGATGTACACATTCGTTTCATAAATTGAACAACTAGCTTACTCTATCTATATTTAGATGTACACATTCGTTTCATAAATTGAACAACTATCTTACTCTATCTATATTTAGATGTACACATACGTTTCATAAATTGAAAATCTTACTCCACATTTACATCCCAGTCTTCGCAAAAGATCAAAATATATTTTAGACATAAATAATTCCCCATTGCAGATAAGTTGCGTGTAGCGTGTGTCGGTGGATCGCTACAGATTTCTGCCAAGAAGTACTTCAAGCGTTTCAAAACACGGAGATTAACATACATTAAACTTTAGCACTGTGTGCTTTCAATGAAACCAGCTCTAGGTTTGACTATAGTATTGTTATTGTTTATTTGTTACAAAAATGGTGCCGGTAATTAAATCTTGTTAATGTTTTAAATGTTACCTCTCGGACGTCACGTGTATGGGTGGGGGAGGGGGTCACGATTTTCTGAAAGACTAGTTTGGAGTTAATGGCGTCATTAAAATGTGTAGTTTGGCTTTAATGACGTAATTAAAAAAATGAGTAGTTTGGCTTAATGACGTCGTAGTAATGATAAAGGATCTCTCTCCCGTCATTCAATCTTTCAGCCTTTTTATACTCTGTTCCAAACGATTTCCAGAAACGCCGTATGCATTGTTTTGCTTTTCAGTTTAATCTAGATTATTCTATTAATTTCTAACTGGAACGGACGATACTAAGCTTTGTTGTAAACCAGGTTAAATTTCGCTAGCCACACCCACAAACGGCATCGAGTGTATTGACTGCAAGAGGTCATGCACGTGGAAAGCGAGGAAGGCGTGCCTTAAACACGTCACCTACATAACAAGTACATACCGCCTGACATATATCTTTGAGAGAACTGCACACATCCTGACATATCTCTTTGAGTGAAGTCCACCGCCTGACAACAGGGATGTTTTTTCAGTTTTTTTAAGGCTTTATTCACACAAAAAAAGAGAGGGGGGAACCAAAACATAGCCGGCTTCATAAGGTGTTTATTAATGGAGGCGCCACAAAGCAAATTATATAAAACTAGCAAATTCAGGGTCGGGGGTAAAATGCCCCACAATGCCCAACCAAATGACACCTGTGCCTGACGAGTGTAAAACGAATGACTCCTTTGACATCTATGAAGTTTTATCAAAGACTAAATAAAGTCTCTATGCATCTACACAAAGCACATCATATCCTAGTCTCAATGGCTCTACACACAACACATCATATCCTTGTCTCAATCGCTCTACACACAACACATCATATCCTAGTCTCAATGGCTCTATATACAACACATCATATCCTAGTCTCAATGGCTCTACACACAACACATCATATCCTTGTCTCAATGGCTCTACACACAACACATCATATCCTAGTCTCAATGGCTCTATATACAACACATCATATCCTAGTCTCAACGGCTCTACACACAACACATTATATCCTAGTCTCAATGGCTCTACACACAACACATCAAATCCTAGTCTCAATGGCTCTACACACAACACATTTCAGCTTAGAAAAATTATTTGAAATGTCATCAAACTTTTAAAGACGATTATTCTTGTTGATGTTGTTGATGTTGTTAATGTTGTTGATGTTGTTGATGTTGTTAATGTTGTTGTTGTGTCCACTTGGTGCTGATGTCCGGTGATTTTAACGTCTAATGGATTTTAATAATCGTAAAGTATTGCGGTTTGTGACTACGCCGAGAAAGCCTTATCATAAAAAAACATGGACCTTGAGTGTGGTCAGTTGGTGAGTGTGGTCAGTTTGTGAATGTGGTCAGTTTGTGAATGTGGTCAGTTTGTGAATGTGGTCATTTTGAGTACTAATGTTACCGTATTTTTTTTTCTTCTTCTTTTTATTTTATTTTTATTTCTTGTCACCAAAGGAAAAGAATTATGAATCCCATAGTCATTGTTTGAAATTAGTTGTGTTAATAGAGGGTTGGGCCGGGAGGGGGGTGGGGAAGAAGGAATGACAGAGTTATTTCTTGGGGACCACGTGGTTGAATATCAACCATTGTTTTTACTTCCACCGCTGGTAGAACATCAAAAACGTTCTTTGACTATTTGATATTTTAGTTCACACCCATTAGTCTGCACCCGGTCAATGGAATCAAACATTGACTAAATGGTTTCAGCTATCTGGGACACATTCAGCTGGGTCAGGGTGTTTGTATAGAGTCATTTGAATACGTCCATGCCGACCAATCAAAAAGCATAAACATTTCGAGCGTTGGCAAGCTATCTACGGAATGAACCAGCTGATGACACAAGACCTCTAACACACACAAAAGAGGTTAGTGGAGTAAAGGGAGTTCATTCAATTATCGCGAAATTGGACGGGTTGGCTTCAACAGGGAGTGACAACACTAGAACGTAAGTAATCTATTGCAGCATAGCCTATGATTGTACAGGTGATTATGATTGTACAGCTGATATGATTATAGATTTGATGATTGTACAGCTGAGTATGATTGTAGGCATACAACTGAGTATGATTGTAAAACTGAGTATGATTTTACTGCTAATGATTATGATTGTACAACTTATTAGGATTGTACAGCTCATTATTATCGTACAGCTGATTATGATCGTACAACTGATTATGATTGTACAGCTGAGTATGTTTGTACAACTGAGTATGATTGTACAGCTGATGATTATGATTGTACAGTTAACTATGATTGTACAGCTGATTATGATTGTAAAGCTGAGTGTGGTTGTACATCTGATGATTATGATTTTACAGCTGATTAAAATTGTAAGCTGATTATGATCGTACAGCTGATTATGATTGTACAGCTGAGTATAGATGTACAGTTGTCTATGATTGTACAGCTGATAATTATGCTGGTATAGCTCATTATGATTGTACAGCTGACTATGATTGTGCAACTGATTATGATTGTACATCTGATAATGAGTATACAGCTGATTAGGACTGTACAGCTGATTATGATTGTACAACTGATCCAAGCACACACACACATACACACAGTATATTATAGATCTAAGACTGACAAAAATTAATCTTGTGATGTTTTATAGCGACAAAACTACCATGAGAACTCATAGTGTCTGCACTTGCATGATATTCCTAGCAGGACGCATACAATATAGATAGAAATAAAGCAAATTATGTCATATTCAATTTAGACAATATTCTCCAGATCTCGAAATATCAGATTACATTACAGAGATTGTGATGTCTGAGGGGTCAGAAACTGGATAGTTCATCAGTTTGCGGCCATTGTGATGTCTTAACCAACATCGCTACACACCATAGCATGCCATCACGCTCGGCAAGAAATCGTGTCCGACGGGTGTTGGATGCAGCGTGCGTCATAGCCATATGTATCAATGTGGGATACATGGTTTGGCAAAGCAGGACTTACAAACATGTCACGCTGGATCAATACGGTACGTGCTGGAATCAAGAAGTGTGTGTGGGGGGGGGGGGGTTAAGTAAGATTCAAATTAAATTATAAAATGGCATTTTCTTTCGGACTATAAATAGCTTCTAGTCTTATGAGCTAAGTTCATTTTCCCGTTTCATGTTTTAATCTTTTGCTGGAGAAGGCTTTATGTCGACAGGTTGGTGTTTTGTTTTGACTTTTTTCCACCAAGTTTTCTCCTAACTTTAGTTACTTTATTTCCAACGTCATCACTGTCGTCATCATCGACGTTATCACTGTCGTCATCATCGATGTCATCACTGTCGTCATCATCGACGTCATCAACAACCATCCATGTATCGAATCAAACATAACCATCCATGTATTGATTCAAACATAACAATCCATGTATTATTCAAACATAACCATCCATGTATTGATTCAAACATAACCATCCATGTATTGATTCAAACATAACCATCCATGTATTGAATCAAACATAACCATCCATGTATTGATTCAAACATAACCATCCATGTATTGATTCAAACATAACCATCCATGTATTTAATCAAACATAACCATCCATGTATTTAATCAAAAATAACCATCCATGTATTGATTCAAACATAACCATCCATGTATTTAATCAAAAATATCCATCCATGTATTGAATCAAACATAACCATCCATGTATTGAATCAAACATAACCATCCATGTATTGATTCAAACATAACCATCCATGTATTGATTCAAACATAACCATCCATGTATTGATTCAAACATAACCATCCATGTATTGAATCAAACATAACCATCCATGTATTGAATCAAACATAACCATCCATGTATTGATTCAAACATAACCATCCATGTATTGAATCAAACATAACCATCCATGTATTGATTCAAACATAACTATCCATGTATTGATTCAAACATAACCATCCATGTATTGATTCAAACATAACCATCCATGTATTGAATCAAACATAACCATCCATGTATTGATTCAAACATAACCATCCAAGTATTGATTCAAACATAACCATCCATGTATTGATTCAAACATAACCATCCATGTATTGATTCAAACATAACCATCCATGTATTGAATCAAACATAACCATCCATGTATTGATTCAAACATAACCATCCATGTATTGATTCAAACATAACAATCCATGTATTGATTCAAACATAACCATCCATGTATTGAATCAAACATAACCATCCATGTATTGATTCAAACATAACCATCCATGTATTGATTCAAACATAACCATCCATGTATTGATTCAAACATAACCATCCATGTATTGATTCAAACATAACCATCCATGTATTGAATCAAACATAACCATCCATGTATTGATTCAAACATAACCATCCATGTATTGATTCAAACATAACCATCCATGTATTGATTCAAACATAACCATCCATGTATTGAATCAAACATAACCATCCATGTATTGATTCAAACATAACCATCCATGTATTGATTCAAACATAACCATCCATGTATTGATTCAAACATAACCATCCATGTATTGAATCAAACATAACCATCCATGTATTGATTCAAACATAACCATCCATGTATTGATTCAAACATAACCATCCATGTATTGATTCAAACATAACCATCCATGTATTGATTCAAACATAACCATCCATGTATTGATTCAAACATAACCATCCATATATTGATTCAAACATAACCATCCATATATTGAATCCAACATTTTAAAAGTTAAATTTGTTCCAGAAGCTGAACAAAGAGAACGATTCTCAAAGACAAAGTATATGTTGAAGGGCCAGGTCGGTCATACGATATCTGTGGGTCACACGATACCTGTCGGTCATACGATACCTGTAATACAGCACCGCAATCCTCTTAGGCATGTGTACAAGATCTCTGAACAAGATGATGGTCAAGTTATGGCGGAAAATGGGGGACACGATGTAGAACAAATAGATCCAAATAACGACAGGAACATTGGTCAATTTGACCATCGGGACGTCAGATACGACTTGAAAAGATTTATTCAGTCTGCCAACAAGGACACCATTAAACCAATGAACTTGCTAAGTCAAATTGGACAGCAAACAGAATTCAACGGTCTTCCTGAACAACCGACAGGCGAGAATGTGTCGCGGACCATTGCTCAAATGGACGCAAGATTAAAGCAAAGTGATAACGCTGGTCAGTCGGAAAACAATTTAAACGTAGATAATTTAAATGTACTTCATCAAAATGGTCTTGATGTGGTAGACAATGAAGTGGTAGACAATGAAGTGGTAGACAATGAAGTGAGACAATTTGAACATCTGACGGACTTCAAACTGAAAAGTGGCGGGGAACGAGAAGGGGAAATAATCACCTCTAAAAAAAATGTTCAAGAGTCGGAGTTGTGTCCCTTGATACCAGAGCGATTGAGTAAGTTCCCTTTTAATTGGTTCATCATTCAGTTGTCTTTTTAGTTTTTAGATAAGGGTTCACTATGTACCGCTACAAGTTATATGCTGAGCATAAGGTACTGCTACAAGTTATATGCTGAGCACTAGGTACTGCTACAAGTTATATGCTGAGCACTAGATACCAGGGACGTCATTTGGGTAGGGCATGGTGGGGCATGTGGGTTTTATGTTATTGCTATGTACTGTGGCTCAGCCAGTAATAGACAACTTAACAAGCCGACCAAGTTTTGGTTTTTGCCCCACCCCTGAAAATGACTGAAAGGATGCCCCTACTATGTACTGCCTCAAGCTATATGGTGAGCGCTATGTAGTGCTTCAAGCTATATGGTGAGCACTATGTACTGCTTCAAGCGATATGGTGAGCACTATGTACTGTCAACTAAGTGTAACTTAATATTTGAAGATTGTTTTGTGAGTTGCATGTGGAACAGTTCTTAAATTAAAAAAACATATTGCCTGTAATTGATCATACTTTTATTTTATTTGAAAGATTGCTCCCTGAGGGGTGTTTGCAACATTTTATTTTATTTGAAAGACGGCGCCCTGAGGTGTGAATGTAATGAAACATCCCCTGACTTTCTCGTGACCAAATATCCTGAGATAATTAAAGGGGGAAGGATTCGGCCCTACGATTGTCTACCCAGGGAACAAGTAGCTATCATCATACCCTACAGGTACGTGTATAGTAAGTACCCAGGGAACAAGTAGCTA
Organism: Omphiscola glabra; assembly: GCA_964017045.1. Lineage (NCBI taxonomy): Eukaryota > Metazoa > Mollusca > Gastropoda > Lymnaeidae > Omphiscola > Omphiscola glabra. The sequence continues at coordinate 32,327,973 of OZ024807.1, read as the reverse complement.
TCATAATACCCCACAGGTACGTGTATTGTAAATACCTAGGGAACAAGTAGCTATCATCATACCCTACAGGTACGTGTATTTTAAGTACCCAATGAACAAGTAGCTATCATCCTACCCTACAGGTACATGTATTGTAAGTACCCAGGGAACAAGTAGCTATCATCATACCCTACAGGTACTTGTATTGTAAGTACCCAGGGAACAAGTAGCTATCATCATACCCTACAGGTACGTGTGTTGTAAGTACCCAGGGAACAAGTAGCTATCATCATACCCTACATGTTTGTGCATTATATGTTCCCAATATGTTTATGGATTATATGTTCCCAACATGTACGTGTATTGTATGTTCCCAACATGTACGTGTATTGTATGTGCCCAAAAGGTACATGGATTGCTTGTTCTAAACTGGTCACACTGTTTTACTTGATTGAATGAATTGAACACAAGAACTGAAATAAAAGATGATATAATACAGTCTGAACTTTCGACCATGCAAACATTTCCACTATGACCAGCAGGTCAACCATCCTTCTGTGACCAACAGGTCAACCATCCTTCTATGACCAGCAGGTCAACCATCCTTGTATAACCAGTTGGTCAACCATCCTTCTATGACCAGCAGGTCAACAATCCTTCTATGACCAGCAGGTCAACCGTCCTTCTATAACCAGCTGGTCAACCATCCTTCTATGACCATCAGGTAAACCTTCTAACAAAGTTTTCCTATTTTCACTTAATTTTCAAGCTAAATTTTTTAACCTATTGAGAAAGTGATTTAATTTCAATCAAGTTTAAGCAAAACAATCCTAAAATATTCTTCTTCTCTTTTTCTCTATTTGCTGGGCGATCAATGTACTGATCATTTTGGCGTATATTCACCATCTACAATTGTGAAGTTTCATCAGTGTACATATATTATTAGCACATATATATATTACCATTTAATATTGAATTATATGTGATCATATCATTAACATATATTCCACAGGGATCGGTCTAGTCACCTGCACAAGTTGTTAACGATGTTAATTCCCATTCTCACTCGACAGAAAATTGATGCTACATTCTATGTTATAGAACAAGTCAGTTGTCACTTTCTATATTATAGAACAAGTCATTTGCCACTTTCTATATTATAGAACAAGTCATTTGCCACTTTCTATATTATAGAAGAAGTCAGTTTCCACTCTTTATGTTATAGAACAAGTCATTTACCACTTTCTATATTATAGAAGAAGTCAGTGTTAAGTTGACCGATTTTGTAATGTAATTGTTTAGTTTTATTGATTTTGTAATATAACGGTATTTTATTTGGTTATGTGAGGGTTAATTTTATTCTAAATGTAAAGCACACTTAGCCGCTCAAGTCAATACAAAACTCCGCTTGGTCTGACAAGTAATAAAGACTTTTAGTCTTTCTGAGACAGAAGATAATAAATGATGTAATCAAATAGTGTATTAGTGTACATAAATGTTACCAAAAAGTAAGAATTGTTGTATGTATCTAATTGTTTTAGTCTAGTCCAGTGTTATTATCAATACATTTTACCCAAAAAGTAAAAATTGTTGTATGTATCTGATTGTTTTAGTCTAGCCCGGTGTTATTTAATCGAGGTGCTCTTCACAACATTGGATTCTTAGAATCTCTGAAGCTTGGCAGCTACGACTGTTTCATCTTTCATGACGTAGACATGATGCCAGTGAATGATAAGCTCTTGTACCGATGTGCGGACAACCCTACGCATTTTTCAGCAGCAATCAAATATCACGGGATAAAAACCTACTTTAAGTAAGAGATATTTATTCAAATTATAATGCATATATGATGGAAGTCTGTGAGAGAGAGAGAGAAAATAAGAATCAGTGTGTTTTGTGCAGTAGTTGAAAACTATGTTCAGGAAATGAAAATTTAATTTTTTAATGATTAAAATTAAATAATGAGGCTTAGCGCTGAAACAATTATTCCTTTTTTTATCAAACCATTGTTCCTGTGTAGCCTTATCATGAGCAGACTGACAAAACTAACTTTTTAAATCCTTATTGCAGTAATGTAATGTAATTGTGTTGTAGATGGTGAGATGTCGGTAATTATGAAGAATGTTGTGAAAATATTTTGATAGACGTGTTACACATGAATAGTCAGAAGATGGACGCACCCCGGTGGGGCCCTGTGCGGGGACGTACGACGATGCTATTGAACACCCATTTAGGTATTTAGCAATATTTCAAGGATTCTTATCGTATGTGTACACCGTTGTATGTATACATAGCTAAATTTATGGGTTCTCATTCTATTGTGAGTGATTCTAAGATTAGTATGTTAGCATGCATCAGTGGCTCTCATCCTAGTGTAAGCCATACGTAAAATGTCTCTTGACCTCAGGGCTTGATGATGACAATTTGTGTTCCAATATTATTGTTATATCATTCAGCAACTCAAAGATATGCTCGATTGTGATTGTTAAATCTGAGGTCCACAGATTATATCGTGATTGTGATTGTTAAATCTGAGGTCCACAGATTATATCGTGTGATAATGTTCTGGCAAACTTTACAAAAAGTCACATAATTAAAATATATGTTTATTGCAATCTAGAAATTATTTAAACTGGTCTTATATTGAAAATGTGGAGGAACACCAACCTCTGCCCGTATTTGCAAACCTCTGCCCGTATTTGCCAACCTCTGCCCGTATTTGCCAACCTCTGCCCGTATTTTCCAACCTCTGTCCGTATTTGCCAAACGCTGCCCGTATATGCATCCTTGCCATTATTTGCCATCATCTGCCATATTACTAAAATGTTATCTTTATATGAAATCAATCCTTAAGTCAGATTATGCCGTCATCCAATCAGTCAACTGATTTTACAGGAGGATGTATGATGACAATGTATATTACAGAAGGGTGTATGATGACAATGTATTTTAAAGGAGTGTTATAATATCAATGTATTTTACAGAAGAATGTAATATGTATGATTAACATGTTTTAAAGGACTATGTATGATGATAATTTTGGCGGTGTTGTTGGCTTGAGACGTGACCAGTACCTGACCATCAATGGCAACTCTAATCTCTATTTCGGTTGGGGAGGAGAGGACGACGACCTGTATGAGAGGCAAGTTAACATTGGTGATCCCCTTGTTAACATTGGGGATCACGTTGTTTACATTGGGATCACGTTGTAGACATTGGTAATCACGTTGTTGACATTGGTGATCACGTTGTTGACATTGGTGATCATGTTGTTGGCATTGGTGATCACGTTGTTGACATTGGGGATCATGTTGTTTACAACAGCTCAGTCATCTTGCCTACCAAAACCTATTCATCTTTTTTACCAACAACTTAGTCACCTTGCCTACCAAAACTGCGTCATCTTTCCTACCAACAGCTTAGTTATTTTTACTACCAACAACTATTCACAGGGTTAAAAACAAAAATATGTCACGTGTGCGGTATGCACCTGAAGTTGCTCGCTATGAAATGTTGACACATCAGAGACAGGAGAAGATCAGCGCCAACCCAACGAGGTAAACTAAAATATCTATCTCTCATAAATTCCCCTTTTAAATTTTTGTATAAATCATGACACGAAATGTCAGCTTAGTGTTCAGACATTTAGATTGAGTACACTCTTAATAATCTATCGTAAAAGAACCCCTCAAAAACAGTAACTTACTGTGTTCAAGCTGCCAGTAACTTACTGTTTTTACTTTGAGAAAGCGATAGCATATCGTTATCAGCCTACAGTAATTTAGCGATAATATGCTGTTACTTTTCAGTTTACCGTTTACGGTAACCTACAATAAGTTACCGTTTTTTTAAAAAAAAAACCAAAAATCCCCAGGTATATTCTTTATATAGTGCCGACCCCCATCCTTTAATATTAGGTGATTTTAAATAAACAACAAATAAAATAAGAAGTATACAATAAAATAAGAAATGTTCTCAAGCAAGTTACAAAATTTATTCCCATTTACGGATTGAAAAATTAAATTCAGCCTAAGTCTTCGTCAGTGACATGACTCCCCGACTTGCAGCTTGTCTGGGGAATTAGTCTCTCCAATACTGCCTTCTCAACTTGATTGTCAAATAAAGGCCACCGCAATCTCAAAGTTTCTGTACAATAATGCCATCTCAACGTGTCTGTACAATACTGCCATCTTAACTGGTCTTTCAAAAAGTGGCATCACCATGCTTAGAAAATGTACCGTTCACTAAAGAGAGAATGAAACAAAAACAGATTTTAACACAATTTAATAGACAACAATGCTGCTCAACTAACACATTTACTATTGTTTATATTTAACCCATTCAATCCAGGGCGCTCAGAAATTTTTAATTGGAGACCCCAACCAAAGGGGAGCAACTCCACCCTTAACGTGGGTAGGTTTTGAAATAAATTCAAAACAAATCTATTGAACAGTATAATCATATGAAATAAATTGATTTGCATCCATTAATGGTTGCTATATGTGTTATGTAACATTATTTCCTAATGCTTTTCTTGTGTAAATTCCTAAAAGTCAATTTTCAACGAAGTATTTGAATACAAATGATCATAAAACTAAAATAAAAAAACTGCTTTTAAAATAATGAATACTCCTCACCCATTAAATAAAAATATTTTTAAAAAGATAGTAATCTCCCTTGGTCTCGTTTCTAGCGAGATTTACGTTTAAATAGTGAGATTTCCACTTCCTTTTTAGCAACGTGTAAACAAAGGATTGAGTGGCCGGATTTGGCCGTAATGGGATTGAATCGGTACTGGCTGGATTTGGTCGCTACGGGATTGAATGGGTTAACACAATTTAATAGACAACAATGCTGCTCAACTAACACATTTACTTTCATTTACCTTTAAATAAATAAGCTATACATTAAAACTGCAGTAGAGTAGTAACCTCCTGCTTTTGAAATAATGAACACTCCTCGGACAATAAATAAAAATATTTAAAAAAGAGTTATCTCCTTTGGTCTCGTTTCTAGCGAGGTTTCCGGTTAAATAGCGAGACTTCTCCCTTCTATTTAGAAACGTGTAAACAAAGGGTTGAGTGACTGGATTTGGTTGCAGTGGGATTGAATCAGTACTGGCCGGATTTAACCGCTATGGGATTGATGAATGTGTTAACCAGTTTTTCAACAGCAAAAGTAAAAAAAGTTCTTGGACTAACCTTTGTTAAAATGGCAAAACACTCCAGCACTACTTTGGAAGATCCATATCAGTTGATTAGTCTTTGTCATCACAAGAGGAACTGAAAATTAAAAAATCATTATAAATATTAAAGTTGAAAATTAAAACTAAATAAGTAAAGACAAACTTAAAATAGGCTATATACAATACTAGTATCAATTCACAAAAATAGAGTATGAATCAATTTCTAAAACACAAGTATAGCAGCTCTTCTAATCTTAAAATCTGATCAATACCAGCTAACTAAAGTTTTGCAAAGAGCTATGGTATCGACCTCTACAAAATTATTACAATGAACCTGTAAATATAATATTACACAGGGAACAAAGCAAAGTCTGTGTTATTCATAGGTTAAGCAAAGAGTTGTAAAATATTTCCATGTCTCGGTCAGTTAGAGCATAAGCCATGGGCAAAAAAACTGGTCAAGGTTTGTCATATCCAGGTTGGACTCTATACATAATGTATACTGCAGTGTTTCCCAAACTTGTGGTCGAAGCCCCACCTGGTAACGTTCAAAGTCTATGTCACCTGAAAGGTGAATTATCTTGCTAGCAATACCCATATTATATAAGGAAATATTGAATTTAAAAAATCAATGAACCAAAAAGGGTCAAAAACATCCCTAGAAAACAAATACTGTATGTAGCATAGGGTACAGGTAAAATCACTATGGAGAAATACCATAGTTAGAAGGTGATCCAAAAGTTTTTAATACATTCCTCTCCATTACTGCAAGAATGTCACAACCCCCCTCTTAAATATTCTAATTGCCATCACATGTAGGGAAGCACAAAGGTAATAGCCTCAGGATAAGTCACCTTTCAAAAATAATCCATGGGACTTACCCTTTAGAATAATATTCCACCATTGCATTATAAACAATCTTGATGAATAATCCATTTCACTTTGTCATCAGAACAGGAACTGAAAATTTAAAAAAACAAATTGACATTTAAACACTCTAAGTAAAGCAACTCTAGAATACTATACATCATTATCAGGTACCAGTTCATAAAATATGGCACATAATAAGACATAAAACAATCAGCAGCCTAAATCATGTCAATTTTAACAACATATATACCCGGTAGATCAGTGGCCCTAAGCATTGACAAAATCTTTCCAAGAGCTAAAAAATTACAAAATAGAATGATATCTACATCTACACAAATTACAATAAAACTTATTAAAACCAATTAATGACGCATACTGTTAAAACTCACGTAAAAATTGTGCTTTTTGTAGGTGAAACTATAATTACATTTGTGAGTTATTGCATATGCCAGGATAAGTGCTATTTAAAAGGTCCATGATATCCAGGCTTCACTGCATACATCAAGTAAGACTATGTACTTTTACCTAAATTCTTTGGTCCATGCCCAGCCCTATCACCATAAAAGGTTGATGTCACATAAAAGATGCCTAAACTTTCTTCCACTACCAGTACTCATTTTATATAAGAATGCATTTGATTTGTGTTCTAAAAAGGAGTTTTTTTATTCTTAGTTTGAAAAAGGTTGGTTTTGAGAGAGGGTAAATTGAAATAGTTAGCAAACTTAGTGAAATTACAAATTACAGGGTTTACTATATACATTTAACGAAGTTAATAACATCAAATCTAACTATTACCAGTTGCGCTTGTTAGTAAAGCTATGTGATTAAGCGCAAACAATTTTTGAAATAGATTTGCTATGGTGGGGACGTGGTCTAGTACACTCGCCTTGATGATATTATGAGACAATGAACAATGGCTACATTGAAGACTTGTGTAAATTTTAAATGAACCGGATGTAATTTTCATGTAATGTCAAAAATTCGAATTATGATAGGAACGAAATAAAGTTTTTACATTTATTAATGTACATGGATATACAAACGTTATTTATTTTCTAGTAAATATTTCTTATAGATTTTAAAAATTAATTAAAAGACGTATGTAGAAATAGTGTTCTTAACTACGACAAATTTATTAATGCAAGAAATTGTCATTTGTTAATCTTTTTAAAGGCTTGGTTTTAAACAGATTTTTATTGTAAATTAAAATTGATAACATTACTTTACTGTTTTTTTTTAAATTACAATAAGAAATTACCATTTACAGCCTTATAGAGAATTTTTACAATATTTTTCAGTTTTTTTACCATGGATTTTTTAGAGTGTACATCTATCGGATTTCATGGTTGCGTTTCAATTCGAAAGTCTTTACTCTTATTTTAGGGGGGGGGGGGGGGGAGAGAGTTCAACATTTAAATTGATGATTTGAAAAAAATGTATCAACAAAAGTCTCCAACAAATAAAACCTCGAACAGTAACTGTAGATTACTTACGTTAGTCATGGTTATTTTTAGAAAAAGACACCATCCAATGATAATAGAGAATGTGGCACGACGGTTTCTTTGGGAAGTTGTTGACATATCATCTGAATTGATTCAACAATATAAAGGTTCAGAAAGAAATAGTTTCACTCAAATGTTTATATTAAATGGTATAATTTGATTGACTATAGCATTAGTTACTTTCGCCGTTTTTATATCGTTGCTAGGGTGGAGATGTTGAAGAGTTCAAGGTCACGTCAGGCCATTGATGGGCTCAACACGGTACAATACAAGGTCAACTACGTCCGTTTGTACCAGTTGTACACGTGGGTCAATGTTGATATCAACATGAGTGAACTGTTTCAGGTAAGATTTTAGCCTTGCGGTAAAACATTGCTGGAAATCTTTATGGATGTGGGGCAAGGGAAGGCCGTGATGAGTTATTAGATAAGACTCATACACAAAGCATACAGACATTTCTCTAATGCCATTTAACATCAATGTGCAGCGTTAAGTCAGGGTCTTACAGGAGGGAAGTTTGATGGTGCATAATGTATTTTATGGGAGAATGAAATGAACAGTCATTGGAAAGACATGGAAATGTCATGGGAATATCATGGAATATCAAAGAAAGTCAGGGGAATGTCAGGGTTACAGTCATGTTATGTCATGGAATATCAAGAGAATGTCATGAAATGACATGGAATATCATGAAATATCATGAGTATGTCATGGCAGTGTCATGGAATATCATTGGAACGTCAAGAAAAGTCACGGGAATCAATTTGGAATGTCATGAGAATGTCATGGAAATACCATGGAATAGTACATGAAGTATGAGGAAATATTTTAAAATAAAGTATTAGGGTATTTTAATATAATAAATTCACTATTTTAATTTGATCATGTATTCAATGCAACTGTCCATCTTGGAACCTATTTTCCATGTAGCCATCTTATGTTTGAACCTGTATTCCATATAAACATCCATCTTTGAACCTGTATACCATGTTAATATCCATCTTTGAGTCTGTATTCCATTTTTAAAACATAACGTGCAAACATTGCATGAACAATTTACAACTGGGACATCCTTGTCCATGGTGTTATAGAAAACTGTTATTATAACATTTTACAGTTATTGAAATTATTTAGTGTCATATTTTAAAAAATGACATGAATACATATTTTATAGCTAATCTCCAACTTCTGACTTCTACATATTAAATAAATCAACAGAACGCACCAATCTTCATGCAACGATCTATTCGAGCCATGAACGGCTTGTTAAAGAAGATGTTGAATGGAACGCAGCCCGGTTGAACAGTCAAGGGACATAGAACACAAAAAGTGATGACGACATAACTGTATTGATTGATTGAGTTTCGGGTTTATTGGGGGGGGGGGGGGTGGAAGAGTGGTTTGGTGTTGAGATATTTAATGGGTTTGATGTGTAGGTATTGTGTAGGTTTGGTGTGTTGGTATTTGATGGTTTCATTTGTAGTTATTGGATAGTTTGAGATGTAGTTATTGGATGGTTTCATTTGTAGTTATTGGATGGTTTGATATGAAGGCATTATATGGTTTTGATGTGCAGGTATTGGATAGATTGATATGTATGTATTGGATGGGTTCTGGTTCTGGTTCTGGTTCGGTACGTTGCTGCATCCATATACAGGCATATGTGCAACGGTTGGGGAAGCGATGTTGCCAATCTAACGGCTCCTAGCAGATGCTAGGGCGGCCTTGAAGCTTTCGATCGTTGTCGAGTTCACGGCGGTATTGTCCAGGTTGTTCCAAGCAATTATGGTGCGTGGAAAGAATGACTGCTTATGTTGCACTGTGTTACTCCGAGGCACAGTGAAGCATTTGTTATTGTTTCGGGTGTAATTTCTCATGGGGTTGTCAGATGTTAAGTCAGTGTTAAGTGACTGTTTGGCTCTAATTAATCGGCCTGGCTTCTGTGGGGTAAGATAATTGTTTGCTGGGATGGCCGGAATTAGCCCCATGGCCATTTTATATAAGAATGTTAGGCGGATCTTTTCTCGTCTGTCCTTGAGAGTGGGGATGTCAAATCTGTTTAAAAGGCCAGTGACGTAGCCAGGCGTGGTGGTTTTATAGTCACGTGCTATGAAGCGCATTGCGTTACGTTGGATTCGCTCCAATTTGTCCACGTCTTGCTTGAGGTATGGGTCCCAGATGATTGCACCATATTCTAGTATCGGACGAACGAGTGCAAGATAGGCATTTCGTTTGCAGGATGTTGGGCAGTGGCGCAGATTTCTTCTAATAAAACCTAGTGTGGAGTTGGCTTTTTTTGAAATTTTGTTTATATGGGGTGACCATTTTAGGTTATTTGAGAAGAGAATTCCAAGGTATGGATTGTTTGTTACTTGTTGAAGGATTGTCCTATTTAGGGTGTACATATAGCTTGATAAGTTTTTTTTTTGAGATGCTCATTATGTAGCATTTGGTTTCATTAAATTTCATGCCCCATTTGTCTGCCCAATTCATAAGGCACTCCAAATCTGCTTGAAGTTGGTTGTGGTCATCGTAGTCGATTATCTCTCTGTAGACAAGACAGTCATCTGCAAACAGCCTCACTTGAGATTGATGTGTATGTATTGGATGGTTTGATTTGTAGGTATTAAGTAGAAGAAAGAATGAGAAAGAGAGGTAATACAAAAAGAGACACATCAGACGAGAAAAAAAGGAAAGAAGAAAGGCTGAAATTAAATATAAAGAGAGAAAGAGCGAACAAAAGAAAAAAGTGGAAAAAGAAAATCGAGACAGAACGTGTTTTGATGAGTGATAAGTCTCAGATTAGTTCATTTCATGTAAGCCATGATTTTTGTTAGAAATAAGATTAAATGTTCACATCACTGGATTGTGAAGTCAGCTGAATACATCCTGTTGTCAATACATTGTGTATGTCATCCTATGCAAAGTGTTTGAATTTGTTGCACAATACAAATTAAAAAAGAGAAGAAGAATTAAAAAATTAATCGGAGCATTCAATTGAAAACACTCAGCATCAGCAGACAATAGTTGTAATGACAGGGTGATCTGGTTTAAGGGTCTATTTGCTTAGAATATTTATATATACGTTGAGATTAAGATGTGACCCGCTCTCTGTAACTTCATTATGTGACCCGCTCTCTGTAACTTCATTCAGTTGAATGATACCAAAATAAAACCAATATATATTTACATCTTAATTCGTTCCTATAAAGTTGATAAGAAAGACTAGTAACAACTAGTCGATTCAAAGTACTTAACCTAATCAGGTACAAGTAACAGATACTAAGTGGACTGCATTCAAACTATGTGAATGAAATAGTAAAACAACGTGAGTTGAAGCTTGAATTAAAAGACGGGCCAATAAGATGTGAACATTTCGGCTTAGAGACTTCTTCAGCGAGCAGATCAATTAGAAATACGACACGAAACAGAGAACAGTAAAAATTTATAGATCTCCGATGTTGTTGCCGGACGTAAAATCACTGGAAGTGAAAGAATATAAATGTTGGTACTGAGAAAATTGAGGTAGAGAATCTTAACAGACCAAAATATGTGGGGATACTTAAAATCTAAGGTATAAGAAGGACAAAAAAAGATGAAATACGGGAAAATTGAGAAACATTAGTAAAAGAGCATTTGATTAATTCCATATAGTGATATGGTTCCTAAAAAATAAAAAATAATTCCATATTAACTCTTTCTGGTGTGTTTGTACAGGAAATTAGTGCCGTAATGGATACATCTAATGCACATTTATGTTGCTCTCTGTAGAATTGTGAAAAGACTGTGGTAAGTTTACCTTATTCAATATTTCTAAGATGTTCTGTGAACCTATCAGTCAATCTTCTCCAAGTTTCGGCTATATAACTAGAATAACATCTACGGCACACAATCGCATATATCACATTACGACTAACAAACGTGAAACCCTCTTTGGTGGTAAAGGTACCTTATGGGAGGCTGGTGTTTTTGGTTTCGGGTGTATAGGGACAAGTCCTACATCGGCTTCTTGAGCATGGTTAGTCCCAAGTAAGACGGATCGACTCAAAGGGGACTATGAAACAAAAGGTTACCTAGATTAGTTTCGGGGTCAGCAAGAAGTATGTTACTGTTCTTTATGAATATTTTTTGGCAATCAAATTAATAGTCTGGTAGGTTAGTATGAGTTTTGTTCGATCTTCATTTTTGTTTGGGCGAGGTGTAAAGGCATCTTTCCGTGTGATAGTGTTGATAAGACTGAGTGTCGTGTGATAGTGTTGATAGGACTCAGTGCCGAGACAAAAGAAATTTCAGGATAAGATCTGGAGCGGAAGGAAACCATCATTTCATTAGCTCTTTCTAAAAATTCTTCATCAAGCTGACAGAGGTGGGGTGGTAGCAGTGGAGTAGCGAGCTTAACTCGCGCCCGGGGCACAATACCTTTTTAGCGCCCCCCATATTCGAAAACCATACAATATTATATGTAAAATATACCATTTGGCGCCCTTTTTTGAGTAGCGCCCGGGGCATGATGCCCCCCTTCCCCCCCTCGACGTCATCAATGTATCTACTGTTTCCATGGTAGCGATGCCAATGCCGTCATCAATATATCTCTTATAAAAATCAGGAATACGGCCAGCATATGCTTTCTCTAACATATATTCAAGATGACCCATAAATAGACAAGTGTAACTAGGGCCCATTTTTGTGCCCATGGCTACGCCACTAATTTGGTCAAAGAAATGACCAATAAATTCAAATAAGTCGAGGTTGAGAACCAGTTCGGCCAAAAGTTTACTAAAGACATTTCCAACAACCAATATTGCTTGGTACTGTCCCTCAAGACAACATTTCCTATAAGACGTCCTGCGTGACACATACCCCTACGACTAAAGACACCTTCTCCAACAAGCCTTACTGCATGGCACTATCCCTAAAGACAACATTTCAGTCAATCTGTACTCTGTGAAACTATCCCTAAAGAAAAGATGTCCAACAAGCCTTACTGAGGGGCATTATGTCTAAAGACAACATTTTCAACAAGCCTTACTGAGTGGCATTATGTCTAAAGACAACATTTCCAACAAGCCTTACTGAGTGGCACTAAAGACACTATTTCCAACAAGCCGTACTGAGTGGCACTAAAGACACCATTTCCAACAAGCCGTACTGAGTGGCACTAAAGATACCATTTCCAAGATGCCGTACTGAGTGGCACTAAAGACACCATGTCCAACAAGCCGTACAGAGTGGCACTAAAGACATCATGTCCAAAAAGCCGTACGGAGGGGCACCAAAGACACCATGCAAAACAAGCCGTACTGAGTGGCACTAAAGACACCATGTCAAACAAGCCGTACTGAGTGGCACTAAAGACACCATGTCAAACAAGCCGTACTGAGTGGCACCAAAGACACCATGTCAAACAAGCCGTACTGAGTGGCACTAAAGACACCATGTCCAACAAGCCGTACTGAGTGGCACTAAAGACAACATGTCCAAAAAGCCGTACTGAGTGGCCCTAAAGACACCATTTCCAAGAAGCCAAGACGTTTTGATTGCCCTTAGCGCCTAACAGCGCCATGATCATGTGACGTCATACAGAACTTTGAAGGTGATGGTTCGTCGCACCTACACCACCTACACACGTACACCACCTACACACCTACACCACCTACACACCTACACCACCTACACACCTACATCACCTACACACCTACACCACCTATACACCCACAGGTTACAGATTTTTTTCTTAAACTTTCGACCTCATACTTAATTGCATTCGCATTTCTATAGAGAGACTTTTTTGTCTGTTCGCATATCCATCTTGTAAGTTTGTCCAGTGTAAATTGTTTGTTTACACACGTGACATGCCGTTCGGTTGATTCCGTTATCCTGGTGCATCATTGTATGCTGGGTGGAGGGCTGTAGGGGTGGAGTGGTGGGCTGGGGGGCTGAGTTGATGATACAGGGTTATAGCTCATGTATGCTGGGTAGAGGAGTGGTGGGGTGGAGTGGTGGAGGGATGGTGGGGTTGTGGGTTGGGAGGTTGAGGGGTGGGGGCTGAGTTAATGATAAATTGTTACATATGTAATGCTGGGTAGAGGGGGTGGGGGCTGAGTTAATGATAAATTGTTACATCTCATGTAATGCTGGGTAGAGGGGGTGGGGTTGAGAGCTATGAGGAAATAAGAAAAGATGATTTTAAACAACCACATCCCCACCCCTTCGCTTACTATAAACATCGGCCATAGCTGTAGGTATTGGGTGTGGGGTGTGACAGCGGTCGGCAAACAAACCCATTAGACAAAAGAGCCAACGGTCGGCAAACAAACCCAACAGACAAAAGAGCCAAAAAACAGCAGCAGGACGATTAAAAAAATTGCATACCCAAATTTATTTTCAAGAACCTGTCAAGAACCATGTTTCTCGGAGTAAAACCGATTTTTGGCCGACTGGCCGAGCCGCACTCAGGTCGCCAAAGAGCCGCACTCAGGTCGCCAAAGAGCCGCACTCAGGTCGCCAAAGAGCCGCACTCAGTTCGCCAAAGAGCCACACTCAGTTCGCCAAAGAGCCGCATGTAGAGTGGATTCTGTACATACTTTCTTTGGCTTCATAGAGTGCCTTCTGCACATACATTATTTAGCTTCATAGAGTGCCTTCTGCCATCAACACAAAAAGACTGAGGTCCTATACCAGCCAGCTCCTCGAAGACCTTATGTTGAGCCCGAATCCAAAGTATATAGCGAAAGACTTAATGTGGTAAATAGCTTTTCTTATCTTGGCAGCACACTGTCCCAAAGCCCAACCATCGATGCCTGTGAAACGTGGACGGTATACCAATGCCATGCAAGAATGCTGAACCACTTTCATACAACAAAACTCAGAAAAATCTTCAACATAAATGGCAGGACATGGTCCTAGACACTGAGTTTCTCCAGAATATCTTAATGCAGTCCCAGCGTTGCTAGGCGGGACATGTTTGAGAATATCAGACGACAGTCTGCCTAAATGAATTTTCTATGGTGAGCTTGTACAAGGAAAGCGGTCTGCTGGTGGGCAGAAGAAATGTTTTATACACAACCTAAAAGTCTCACTGAAAGCGTTCGTTATAAAACCAGACACATGGGAGGAAAAAGCAAAGGATCAAACATCATGGCGTTCCACTTTACACAGGAGCTCCATGCAACATGAAGTTGGCCGAACAGCGGCTGCAGAGCGCAAGAGACATGCCATGAAGGCCCGGCCTGACTCTGCTAACCATATGAGTTAGACTAATGATATGATATGGCTATGTGCGTTGGGCGTCAGATTATTTCGCTTCTGAGTGTGATCCTATTCAGTGGACCTTATTAGCCCTATAGCACCACATAACAGTCAGAACCTTTGAACATCACATGATGCCACCAGAGTCCCATCACCATAGCCTCAACACCAGAGCCTAATCACCACAGCCTCAACACCATAGTCCCATCACCAAGACCACAGTCCCATCCCCACAGCCTCAGCACCAGAGGTTAATCACCACAGCCTCAGCACCAGAAGTTACTCACCACAGCCTCAACAATTAAGTCCCATCACCACAGCCTCAGCACCATAGTCCCATCACCACAGCCTCAGCACCAGAGGCTAATCACGACAGCCACAACACCATAGTCCCATCACCATAGCCTCAACACCAGAGCAAAATCATCACGGTCTCAACACCAGAGCCCCATCACCCCAGCCTCCACACCACAGTCCCATCACCATAGCCTCAACATCAGAGCCCCCATCACCACGGTCTTAACACCAGCGCCCCATCACTACAGCCTCAACAACAGAGTCCCATCACCCAAATGACTACAGAAAACTATGCTTCTCGAAACTACTTCAATAGGTTACATCCTGTTACGGGGCCCAAGCTATCGTTACTGTGGACAGGCGCCGCAGACAGTAGTGCACTTACTATGTGACAGTCACCTTAGACCAGTGGTTCTCAACCTGTGGGTCGCGACCACTTTAGGGGTCGCATGACACTTTCCAAAGGGTTCGCATAAGACCATCTGAAAACACAAAGGCTCTACAGTTATGAAGTAGCAACGAAAATAATTTAGTGGCTGGGGGTCGCCACAACGTGAGGAACTGTAAGGATCGTGGCATTGGGAGGGTTGAGAACCATTGCCTTAAACAGTAGTGCACTTGCTATGTTACAGTCGCCTTAGATAGCAGTGCACTTGGTATATGACAGTTGCCTTAGACAGTAGTGCACTTGCTATGTGACAGTCGCCTTAGTCAGTAGGACACTTGCTAGCCGAGTGTCCGATACTAATGAGCGGCGGGGCTAGAAACACTCTAGGAAACCACGTTGAAAGTCTGATCTACGGCGCTGCCCAGCAGATACGGCACGCCTGGAAAGTGTGTGCGGGTGCTATAAAAATACGTTATAGCTTGGCCCAAACAGATAATGCTATTATGTTTACTCCGTATCTCCGAAGACACGCGCATTCTTTCTGTTCCCAGGACACGTACTAAAACATTGTGTTTTGACTCTAAGTTCTTTAGAAATGATCGCACCCCGTGAGACACTGGTAGAATGACACGCGTGTTAGACTGACACGTGTTGTAGAATGACACGTGTGGTAGAATGACACGTGTGGTAGAATGACTCGTGTGGTAGAATGACACGTGTGGTAGAATGACGCGTGTGGTAGAATGACGCGTGTGGTAGAATGACACGTGTGGTAGAATGACACGTGTGGTAGAATGAAACGTGTTGTAGAATGACACGTGTGGTAGAATGACACGTGTGTGACTCTGGGATATCTTCTCTGTCTAGCAAGACGGTAACAACACTTACATTTAAAGAACAAAGATCTGATCCCAAAATTAAAGCTAACCCTCATGTAAGTCAAGAGTAATCGATACATGGGTTATTGAGTTTCAATCGGTTTATATCCACGGGAGAGTACCATAACCTCAACATGTCAGCCAGATTATTTGCTGATTGTGTACAAATTTGATCTAGTTTTAGCCCTATTGGGAAAAGGCCAATAAAACAGCCTTTTAAACAGGAAGCTATAGATTATCATACATTGAGATAATCGTCCTTCTCCAGTTCCCGCAAATGATACTCTATTCACTTGTGGTTGGAACGAAATATTTACTCTTCACTTTAAGTGTACTGTGCACACAAGTTAAACCATTCTTTACTCTACCGTAGCGTAAAGTATACAATGCATACAAATTAAACCATTTCTTATTTTCAACTCAAAAAAACAACCTCTAAACACTTTATAAAAGAACAATGAGTCGCAGATTATTTTCAAACATTTTATGAAACAATTGTTTGTCAATAAGAATATGACAAAATGTGAATGTTGCCAGTAAGTAGACCGTGACAAGAACACTTTTTATACAGCTTTCATTTATCTTTAGCTCTGCTTAGTATGCCATCCGAATAAAGTCGGTATTGTCATGCAATGTCGGTGTTTTTTAGGCAATGTCGGTGTTTGTGAGGCAATATCATTTTTTGTGAGGCTATGTCAGTGTTTGTAAGGCACAGTCAGTGTTTGTAAGACAATGTCATTGTTTGTGAGGCAAGGTCAGTGTTTGTGAGGTAATGTCGGTGTTTTTGAGGCAATGTACGTGTTTTTGAGGCAATATCGTTGTTTGTGGGGCAATGTAAGAGTTTGTGAGGAAATGTAAGAGTTTGTGAGGAAATGTAAGAGTTTGTGAGGTAATGTCGGTGTTTGTGAGGCAATATCGGTGTTTGTGAAACAATGTCGGTATTTGTAAAGCAATATCCGTATTTGTGAGGGAATATCGGTGTTTGTGAGGCAATGTATGTGTTTTTGAGGCAATATCGATGTTTTTGAGGCAATGTAAGTGTTTGTGAGGCAATGTAAGTGTTTTTGAGGCAATGTCATTGTTTGTGAAGCAATGTCGGTGTTTGTGAAGCAAAATCTGTGTTTTTGAGGCAATATCGATGTTTGTGAGGCAATATCGGTGTTTGTGAGGCAATGTAAGTGTTTTTGAGGCAATATCGATGTTTTTGAGGTAATGTATGTGTTTGTGAGGCAATGTAAGTGTTTGTGAGGCAATGCAAGTGTTTGTGGGGCAATGTCGGTGTTTGTGGAGCAATATCGGTGTTTGTGAGGCAATATCGGTTTTTGTGAGGCAATGTCGGTGTTTGTGAGGCAATATCGGTGTTTTTTAGGCAATATCAGTGTTTGTGAGGCAATATCGGTGTTTGTTAGGAAATATCGGTGTTTGTGAGGCAATTTAAGTGTTTGTGGGGCAATGTAGGTGTTTGTTAGGCCATGTCGGTGTTTGAGTGGTAATATCGATGTTTTTGGGGCAATTTCGTTGTTTGTGAGGCAATGTCGTGTTTGTGAGGCACGGTCAGTGTTTGTGAGGCAAGTTCAGTGTTTGTGAGGCAATGTCGTTGTTTGTGAGGCAAGGCCAGTGTTTGTGAGGTAATGTCAGTGGTCCTCTGACAATGGCAACCTTTGAATATGAAGATGTCCAATACAGAGAGTCTCATATTGTGTTCACAGACTCCAACTAAGAAGATGTCAAATACGGAGAGTCTCACATTGTGTTCACAGACTCCAACTAAGAAGATGTCAAATACGGAGAGACTCACATTGTGTTCACAGACTCCAATAAAAGAAATTAAAGTTTTAAAAACACGCTAATTTGTTTTTCCTTATCAGTGAATTTCCCAAGGTCATGTTCAGAGTTTATTTTGTGTTTCTTGAGTATTAAAACATTTTATCAACATCCTGAGTTGAACTCAAGTATTGTTTTCTGTATTGTTGTTGTTGTATTGTTGTGTTGTTGTATTGTTGTTTGTTGTATTGTTGTATTGTTGTTTGTTGTATTGTTGTGTTGTTGTATTGTTGTGTTGTAGTATTGTGTTGTTGTATTGTTGTGTTGTTGTATTGTTGTTTGTTGTATTATTGTGTTGTTGTATTGTTGTTTGTTGTATTGTTGTTTTGTTGTATTGTTGTGTTGTTTTATTGCAGCTTATTTTAACACGATATAAGATAAAGAGTCAAAGTAGATTCAGGCGATCTAAGATATGTCCTGTTAAGTCCTCCATGATACGACCAGATAGCACATACTCAAATAATATAAACCTCCTAGTTTGTTGTGTAATATCGTATGTTTAACTCTGCAATGGACGTTTTTCAGCGTACACAAAACAAGGCCCAATCATTGCACCCCGGAGTTTGTTGAAAGGACCTAGTGTATGCTTCAAGTGTGTCGAAACACTTGGCCTACTCTTATCATTCAAGGCACGTTTAACGTAGAGGTTCACGGATCTACGGAAACCTTAGAATTGTTACGGTGGTTCAAACAAATATTTCAAAATGCGACTCTTTACAACCGGGTTGACATTAAAGTGAAATAATAAGTGACTACACACATTTTATTGGAGTGTAGAGGCCGGGCCTTCGTCAGTGGAGTATAAGGATTGTTGTGAGATTGAGTCTGTAATATAACTGTTATTGGAACTTGGTTTTATTTAAAACTGATACAATAAAACATCATCCAGGCTGTAAACAATATTCTTTGGAGATTAACGTGAACGATATGTAAATATTAAAATAATCAACAAGTGACGTAAAGTAATCAAGAAATACGACACACCCAACATAGCCTCGCTATAGAAGTAATGTGTTTATTTTGTGGTGGATTCCTCTTGTGTACGGGAACGGTGAGATTGATTATTCTTGGACGTTTAAGGTCTTGTGTTATTGTTCTAGCTACAGTAGAAGGCATGAACCTTCTTATCTCGAGATATCATACAATAAGTGCACATTAATATTAAGTAAGTCAAAACATTTCACAAAACTTTCTGCTGTATTTCATTCAGTCTATGCAATAACCTTAGATTGTCTGTTTTATTTTTTAAATATTTTTGTCCACCTTAACGTTTCATTGTAATGATTTGATGACGTCAAAACTGTTTTAGTTAAAGAAATTGAATCTATTTAAATAATTAATTAGAAATATTCTATATAGACATTTATTGAACGTATGCATTAAACTTTAATTATCAAATTCCAGTTGTGTTTTGAAGGTGTGAGAGGGTGTAGGAGGGGTGTGTAGGAGTGGTGTGTAAGAGGGGTGTGTAGGAGGCGTGTGTAGGAGGGGTGTGTAGGAGGGGTGTGTAGGGGGGTGTGTAGGTGGGGTGTGTAGGAGGGGTGTGTAGGAAAGGTGTGTAGGAGGGGTGTGTAGGAGGGGTGTGTAGGAAAGGTTTCTAGTAGGGGTGTCTAGTAAAGGTGTGTAGGACGGGTGTGTAGGAAGGATGTGTAGGAGTGGTGTGTAGGAGGGTGTGTAGGAGGGGTGTTGAATTTAATATGTTATGAATGCAATATTTCAGGTTACGTCATGCCATCTCTGAGCAGACGTCCAGGTTTGGGTGACAGTTCCAGGCGAAGGATGGACAAAATGTGTATGGCTGTATTAATTCTCAATGCCATCATATTGATCTTTTACAATCGAATGGGCAGTTCGATACAGTTGAATGGGGCAGGTAAGGCAGAAAACTTTGGATTTATTAACTTTTTTTTATTGCTCGGTCGGTTGTTTTTATCCTTTATTTAAATTAGTGGCTGGCTGGTTGCTGGTTGGTTGGCTGGCTGGCTGGCTGGTTGGATAGCTGGCTGGCTGGATGGCTGCCTGGTTGGCTGGCTCACTGGCTGGCTGGCTGGTTGGTTGGTTAGCTGGCTGGTTGGTTGGATGGCTGCCTGGTTGGCTGGCTCACTGGATGGCTGGCTGATTGGTTGGCTGGCTGGTTGGCTGCCTGGATGGCTAGTTGGCTGGTATGGTCGTCATTTCAGTTTTTTCGGGTGGGGGGGGGCAAAACTAAAACTTGGTCGGCGTCTTACGTTGTTTACTAGTGGAGGCGCCAAAGTACATAAAAATTTAAATAAAACCTCACCACGCCCTACTCTAAATGACGTCCCTGTTGGTTGGGTGGCGGACTGGCAAAATCTGTGGATGGCTAATTCTTTCTGTCCACAAGACTTGCACAAAAACATACGGTGATCGATCTTTCTTTTTGTGTGCCCCCGAACAATGGAATTCTCTTCCACTACACATCCGCAATATACCAAACATCACAGCCTTCAAAACTGCACTCAAAACGCATCTCTTTAAACTCTACTATTCTGACTGAATCCCTCACTCTGATCGATGCTGCTGGGTGCCGTCCATGTCTTGATATTTCAATAGTTATGGAATGGGTGGAGTGAATATACATTTGTTTTGTTTTATTTCATTAAAGTATGTTAATTTTTAAGTTCATGATTATGTTTTTTAAATTGTATGTACAGCGTGGTGAGCCCAGCCTAGGCTGGGGTACCGCACTATATAAAACTAATAATAATAATAATTGACCCAACGCCCATCAAACTATCGAGCTGAAACTTGGCACATAGACTATTTGCCGATGACACCATATACTATCAAAAATCCCCCTTTTCAGGGGGAGATGAAGAAAATATGATGATATTCATTTCACGAACTATAATTCCCGATAACTGCGCTAAATGACTATTCTAAATGACTATTCTAAATGACTATTCTAAATGACTATTCTAAATGACTATTCTAAATGACTATTCTAAATGACTATTCTAAATGACTATTCTAAATGACTATTCTAAATGACTATTCTAAATGACTATTCTAAATGACTATTCTAAATGACTATTCTAAATGACTATTCTAAATGACTATTCTAAATGACTATTCTAAATGAGATTCTCTCCAAAATAAAATATCACAAGTGCGTTTGGTGCGTAGTTATGTCTGCCGTGTAAAGCGGGGGGGGGGGGGGGGTATCATTGAAATATTTATATGGTTCAGGGGTGTGAAAAAAATACGGTTGTGGGCCTTGGAAGGGGGGGGGGGGGGGCCCTAACTGGGATTCTTATAAAGTGTGTTACTTGTAGGAGCACTAACTGGGATTCTTATAAAGTGTGTTACTTGTATTCATGTTTTGTCAAGTTTTACAGCCCCTCTCCCCCTTCCACATTGCTCAAAATTACATTTATTAAAGGGTTAATTCGAAAATCTTAGTTTTTAGGGTTGTAAAATGTATTCTTTTTTGGAATCATTTTAAGTACGTCATAAGAAACTAAAACTTGAGGACCCTTGCTATTGACAGTTTAGACTAACTAGAAATTAATAATCTATCCCCATTTTATAAGGGGGTCTGTGGTCGATTTCATCTAGACCAGGCCTGCTCAACTCAAAATGTAAGGCGGGCCGTAATACTTTATGAAAAACTTGTGCGGGCCGAAGGAAAATAGGACAGTGGGTGGGGGGAAAGCTATTAATAAAATAAGAATAAAAAATAATATTTCGTTACTTCACGGACCGCAAAGGTGTGCTGGCGGCCTGCATGCAGCCCGCTGGCCTTTGTGGTGCAGGCCTGATCTAGAAAATCAAAAACAGAGCCAGCACCCCCCGTGGGAGGGGACTCGTTAAGGAAACTCTTAAATCATACACCGAAATGGAGTCCCGTAGGTTGTATGACATTGTCTCAATAAACATTTCGACTGCACCTGTGACGTAGAACGCATTAGAGCACATTGAAACACTTCTGGTCATCTACTGCACATTGAAACACACAAGAAACACTTCTGGTCATCTACTGCACATTGAAACACACATTGAAACACCTCTGGTCATTTACTGCACATTGAAACACACAAGAAACACTTCTGGTCATCTACTGCATCCTGGACTAAGTCTTGCCATTGGAAAAAATAGACAAGGACGAGAGAGGGAGGCTGACGAATTGAGCAACCCTCCCTCACTTTAAACAAAATACAGCTTAAGTCAAGGCCGCTACTCAAGTCAAGGTCACTACTCAAGTCAAGGTCACTACTCAAGTCAAGGCTACTACTCAAGTCAAGGCTACTACTCAAGTCAAGGCTGCTACTCAAGTCAATGCCACTACTCAAGTCAAGGCTACTACTCAAGTCAAGGCTTCTACTCAAGTCAAGGCTACTACTCAAGTCAAGGCTACTACTCAAGTCAAGGTCACTACTCAAGTCGAAAATTGCCTTGATCACTCTCGCGTGCGAGGGAAGAACAATAAAAATCTCAGATATTTGTTGGAAAGCTTAGTCTTACCAGACATTGTATTGTATCCCCATTTCAACTATTTTCAATATACATGATCCGACATATTTGCATCTTGTTAGATAAAAGATATAGATATAAGTAATTTATATGTTATAATAGATTTTTAAAAGATCTTTGTTTTATCTAGGGCGTTAAAAGATGTATATTTTTCGAGTTAGTTAAAAGATGATTATAATCTAGATTGTTAAATATCTATATTTATCTAGGTCCCAGGCTTGGCATGAAAATGCTGCCCAGCCCCCCCTTTCGGGATATCACATTTTAAGCTGCCTCCCTGAATTAAAAATATCAGTTTACCGTGAACTCATCGTGACCTTCTCATTTCAAAAAAACAATGATTTCATTTCTATATTTCTATATTTTTATTGGACACAAGTTTATATGATAAAGTGCTTGCTCAAATTCATGCTTGCTCAAATTCATGCTTGCTACCTAAAAACTTAGATGAAAGGAGATAGTTCAATCTGATCCTTTTAAAAACTGAAATTTCCCGTTTGTTATCAGACACAGCAAGCTGTCAAAACCTTGTACTCAAATGGCGTCAAGGGGTCAGTGGAGGCCAACAGGACATTGGCAGACATGACGAGGTCAGTGAACTTCTGAAAGACGTCATTAAAGGTTGGGAGGATGTGAAAAATCGAATCGATGACGTCATGAAAAGCGAAGCTGCCGTTAATCATCCTAATAATGCCTCCAAAATGGAGGCCGTCAATAGAGGAATTGACGTCAGAGATGTTAAACACGCGGAATCATTGGAGAAAAATGACCACGAAAGGCGAGACAAAATATTGGAACACTTCCAAGAACAACAAGAAGTAAAAGATTTATGTCCCCTTGTGTCCCAAGGACTTGGTGAGTGTGGTGCCTGTTATAACAAAAGTTGTATGACGTCGGATCTGATTTTGAATTTTATGTTGTATGGCCTCAGATCAAGTGTTGTAGTCAATGATGCATGACCTGAGATCCAGTGTAGTATATGATGTTGTAATTCCTCAGATCTAGTGTTGTATTTAATGTTGTATTTCTTCAGATCTATAGTGTTACACTACACCAGCACGTGTCACACAACTTGTCTCTCTATCCATCTAATCCACACTAGTATGCCTCACAATATGTATCACTGTATCCATCTAATCTACTCTAGTATGTCTCATAATATTTATCACTGTATCCATCTAATCCACAACCAATTGATTACATCTTTCCTAACAAATTATATTATATCTCCAGTCTTATACTAACAAAACTACCTTATATTCCAGTTTTATCCTAACAAACTACCTTATATTCCAGTCTTATCCTAACAAGTTGTCGTATATTTCCAGAGGGTAATGTAAGTTGTACGTGTGAACCCATCTATCGTATATTTCCAGAGGGTAATGTAAGTTGTACGTGTGAACCCATCACTCCAAAGGAACTACAGAAACGTTATCCAGAGCTTAAAGATGGCCGTCTCAAGCCGACTGATTGCATTGCGAGGGAAAGGCTTGCAATAATCATACCTTACAGGTAAATTATGGGCTATAATCATTCTATACAGGTCAATTACTGGCTATAATCATTCTTTACAGGTCAATTACTGGCTATAATAATTATATACAGGTAGATTATGGGCTATAATTATTCTATGGAAGTTATTTATCTTGGGGGGGGGGGATAATTTTTGCAGACTATACAAATATAATATCATCCTTCTTCTTCTGTTTGAGGGCCCACGATCAATTTATTGATCATTCTGGCTCCTGGTTTGAATTCAAAGTTTGCCTCCTCTTAGATGAGTTACCGTCCAAGGCTAACGAGTCCCATCCATCTGGAGTTGCCGGAATGTTTCATTGTATCAATGTTATCCGCCTATCGGGACTCCATCTCCGGGTTTGAATTCAGAGTTTGCTTCTCTTAGATGAGTTGCCATCCAAGGTTAACAAGTCCCATCCACCAGGGCTGCTGGTGGTGTGTTTGCTTGAGTGGGCTTTGGTGGGGATTGAACTCCAGACCATCAACTTGAGATTTGCTCAGTTTAGACCACTCGGCCACCCCTAATATAGATATACTATCATGCCTTAATATAGATATACTGTCATGCCCTAATAGAGCTATACTATCATGCCTTAATAGAAATATACTATCATGCCTTAATATAGATATACTCTCATGCTCTAATAGATATACTATCATGCCCTAATAGAGATATACTATCATGCCCTAATAGATATACTATCATGCCCTAATAGAGATATACTATCATGCCCTAATAGAGATATACTATCATGCCCTAATAGATATACTATCATGCCCTCATAGAGATACACTATCCTGTCCTAATAATGCCTACTTTAATTTGAATGTGCGTCACTTCTCCCAGGGACCGTTTCTCACATCTCCACGTCTTACTCGACCAGCTCATACCAATCTTAAAAAAACAACAGGCTGACGTCACATTTTTTGTTGTTGAACAGGTAAAAGAATTATTTGTGGTACGTTTCAGAAATATGAGAGTCATACTAAGTCATACAATATGAGAGTCATACTAAGTCATACAATATGAGAGTCATACTAAGTCATACAATATGGGAGTCATATTAAGTCATACAATATGGGAGTCATAATAAAACCCTTGTAAGAATAATTGCTGTTTTATTTGTTACTTTATAAGTTACAAATACATCTATTTATACACTTGGTTACATCTATTTATACACTATATAGGCTATATCTATTTATGCACTTGCCTTCTGTGATTTATATATTTGGCTACATCTATTTATACACTGGCTACATCTATTTATAAACTTGGCTACATCTATTTATACACTTGGCTACAGCTATTTGTGCATCTACTACTTGTGGTTACACAACAAAACGCTGTCATTCCATATCCACAAACAAAATGGTGTCATTCCATATCCACAAACAAAATGGTGTCATTCCATAGACACAACAAAATGCTGTCATTCCATAGACACAGCCAAATGGTGTCATTCCGTAGACACAACAAAACGCTGTCATTCATACATTCCTTTACGATGTGCCTACTCCTAGTTTGATTGATGGAACTCATTAACGTTGTAGATATTTGAAATGTATCCCCGAGTCTTCTGCTCGTCCACTCAGGCAGGAGATGAACCATTTAACAGAGCCTTGCTGCACAATGTCGGCTTTTTGGAATCTGCGAAAGTTGGCAGCTTTGACTGCTACATATTCCATGATGTTGACCTCGTTCCAATGAATGACAACAATCTGTACAGATGTGCTGCCAACCCACGCCTATTTGCGGCAGCCATTCAAAGATATGGTAAAAGTAAACCCAGGTTAGGAATTCAAGATGTGATTCAGATCAGGAGTTCTTAGCTTGTGGTCCACTGACCCCTTTTTAAATAGTTGTTAGGGCTCATTGAACTCCATTTCCTTTGTAATTTTATTATATGTATATAAATACCTTTTACTAAACAGAGGTCAATGGCCATTATCTTAATGGCAGAAAGGTACATGTTGCAAAAAAAAATTAAAAGTTAAGAATCCCTGATTTAGAGACTTGTCATTTGATTTATACACCTTGTTGCAGCAATACTGATGTTTATTTAGTGTTTTATTAACGTGGGTGTGCATATGACGATGCACTATTGTTGATGACCTTATAACAGTGCACTCTTGTATGACTTACCCCCCACACCTCCCAAAGGATCATGTACCATGGATATTTCGGTGGTGTTGTGGGATTCTCTAAGGCTCAATACCTGGACGTCAACGGCAACTCCAACTTGTATTTTGGTTGGGGAGGGGAAGATGATGATCTCTTGTTAAGGTAAATATGTGTAACAATTTTGTACGGAAGGGGACAGATTCGTACTAAAGTGTGCATATGTGTGGAGGGTGGACAGATGTGTGTTGAGGGTGGACAAGATCTTATTTGACATCCATGTTACAATATATCACTTGACATCCATGATACAATATCTCAATTGACATCCATATTACAATTTATCAATTAACATCCATTTTACAATATTTCACTTGTCATTCACTTGACATCCATGTTACAATATTCAACATACTCTATACCAGGCCTGCACAAAATACGGCCCGCGGGCCTCATTCGGCCCGCCAGAACCGACTTTGCGGCCAGTAACGTAATATTATTTTTTATTATTATTTTCTTTACCCCGGTATAGCTTTTCTCCTTGTTCTATTTTCTTTTGGCCCGCACACGTTTTTCATAAAGTATTACGGCCCTACTCACATTTTGAATTGTGCAGGCCTGCTTTATACCTATACTGTTTACCTATTCTCTGCTCAATACATATAATCCATTCTTATACTCAATAGTATCGTAAATTTCATTATCTTCTGTCTTTTTTTATCCGTTATAAAAATGCACTTATACGTATTACTTAAGGAAAATTCAACTAATAATAAATTTGATGTTTGTTTGAACTATAGAACACTGAACAAGGCGTACAAACACGTGAGGTTGAACCCGCAAGTTTACCACTATCGAATGCTGAAACATGAGAGGAATGACAAGAAGAGAGGAAACGTGGATAGGTAAGAGAAGAATGACAAGATAAGGGGAAGCGTGGATAGATAAGAGAGGAATGACAAGAAGAGATGAAGCGTGGATAGGTAAGAGAGGATTGATAAGATAGATAAGGGGCAACGTGGATAGGTAAGAGAGGATTGATAAGATAGATCAGGGGAAATGTGGATAGGTAAGAAAGGAATGACAAGATAAAGGGAAATTTGGATAGGTAAGAGAGGAATGACAAGATAAAGGGAAATTTGGATAGGTAAGAGAGGAATGACAAGATAAAGGGACATTTGGATAGGTAAGAGAGGAATGACAAGATAAAGGGACATTTGGATAGGTAAGAGAGGAATGACAAGATAAAGGGACATTTGGATGGGTAAGAGAGGAATGTTAATACACAGTAATGTTGATGTATGGAGGAATTGTATTGAATTTTGTTTTGGTTTGGGGGGGGGGGTGTTGTCGTAGTACAGATGTTAGGATCGTAATGTTGATTTTGGGATGATAATAGTGATAGTTGGGTTGATGCGCTGATGATCATGTTGATGGTTGTGTTGATGCGCTGATGGTAATGGTGATGGTAGGATTGATGCGATGATGGTAATGCCGATGGTTGGATTGATGCGCTGGTGGTAAGGTGATAGAGTGTGCATGTTATTCAAAAGAATAGAAACTGATTGATATGGAGAAATATAATGAAAGAATCAACACAATGCTTTATTCATGGAGACAACAGTTGTGGATCAAATCATGAACACTGAAAACATTATCAACATAATAAAAGTGTTGACGCTAACTGATACAGTTCTAACCAGTAGCGTAGCTAAGGGGGTGCGGGGAGTGCGAACCACACCGGGGGTCACCCGCCCTAGCTACGCCACTGGTTTTAACCATTGCATTATTATACAAACACTCACGCAGAAAACTCTTACTGACGACTGCAGAGGACCGCCAGGACATGGAAGGACTCAGCACCACAAAGTACAAACTAAACGATGCACACTACGAGCCGCTCTATGTCTGGATTAATGTGTCCATGAATGTAACCGAAATACTCCAGGTGAGAGCACGTGTGAGTGTATGATATATTCCAGGTGAGAGCAGTTGTAAGCAGGTGTGAGTTTAAGAAATACTCCTGGTGAGCGCAGGTGTAAGAGTAAGAAGTACTCCGGGTACTGTCCGTGTTCGGAATTTTCGGTGTCCGCATTTGTCGGTGTGCTCTGTTTTCTGTATGCGCAACTGTCGGTGTGCGCAGTTTTCCTGTGCGCAGCTATGTCTTTGCGGACTATTCTGTGCACGTTTATCGTGTGCGCGTTTGTCATGTGCGCGTTTTTCACGGAACCACACAAAGAGCGTGTCATTGGAAAGAGCTGGCTCTAAGCTTTCCAATGACACCAAGATAATCTTACTATCACTTATAGGAGAAAAGTTATGAATTTTTTAGTGATTTATTTTTCCCCACTATTCGGCTTTGTATTTAAGTTTTTAAAACTGTGATCGCATTATTACACTTTTTGTACTATTTTGCTTGTAACTTTTTAGCTATTTAAGTTAGAGCTCTCAGATTTGGAGGAGAAATTTACAATACAATGTGTAATAAAACAAAACACATGAATTGTGAATTAACTTATTATATTTTATTAAATATGATTTTATGAGCATATGGCTTGGACAACGACAATTGGGGGAAATTTTTTTTTTTTTTAAATGACATAATTACTAAACCAATAAAGCTACTGCTATAAAATTTTCAATACAAACAGATAATGTCTATCTTAAAGTAAGGCACATTTAAAATAAATAAAATACAGATCAGGAAAATTTATGCAAATTTAGAAAAAATATTTCTCGAAAAGCAACCACGGCCGATACATTTTTACATTTAAATACGTAACTTTTAAATTAATAAAGCTACTGCTATAAAATTTTCAATACAAACAGATAATGTCCATCTTAAAGCAAGGCACATTTAAAATAAATAAAATACAGATCAGGAAAATGTATGCAAATTTAGAAAAAATATTTCTCGAAAAGAAACCACGGCCGATACATTTTTACATTTAAATACGTAACTATTAAACTATTAAAGCTACTGCTATAAAATTTTCAATACAAGCAGATAATGTCCATCTTAAAGTAAGGCACATTTAAAATAAATAAAATACAGATCAGGAAAATGTATGCAAATTTAGAAAATATATTTCTCAAAAAGCAACCACGGCCGATACATTTAAATACGTAACTTTTAAACTAATAAAGCTACTGTTATAAAATTTTCAGTGTACAGGACTCATTATCGCATATTGTTTGTGATAAACTATCATTCCAACCGTACCGTTATTTGCTTCATTATATCCACTAAATTGATGGAAGCTGTCCCAAGCAGCGAAGATTATCGTGTTCCTCCTTGAGTTCACCATCAAATAATTTGAAATGTTTAACTTTTTAAAAATATTTCACTTTGTAAACATTCAGCACTAAAGAAATATAAACTCATCAAAATTTAAAATGATGGGGGCCCAAAACCCAGAAGTGTCAGGGGCCTCCATAAGTCACGCCATGGTTCGGGTTATCTTTGCATTAATATCTCTTTCACAAAATACAGTTTAAATTTATATCAATAAATATGTTTTCAATTAATATGTTTTAAATTATATATCAATACATATGTTCAAATTATTTATTAATAAACATTTTTTAAACTATATATCAATAAACATTTTTTAAATTATATATCAATAAATATGTTTTAAATTATATTTTTATATATTTGTTTTTCCTTACAACATAGACTGCGCCAGATTTTACGATGGACGTCCTGAAGCCTCGACGTCCTGAGAACGTGGCAAGCTGAGAGAACTCCTGTGATCATTACTGGACACCGGACTAATATAGACGAGATGTACACAGGAGACTTGTACTGGGCAAAGAGAATAAGATTTTCGTTGTTTTGAAATGACAGTATTTGGCGTGGGCAAACAATGTCACTGGTGATCAGTTAGTATTTGGCGTGGGCAAACAATGTCACTGGTGATCAGAAATGTCACATGTCCCATATCAATATCATTGACCACAGCCGGCTGCTCATATCATTGACCACAGCGGGCTGCCGATTCAACGTTCTACTCATGCGTCATTCCACTCGTGCGTCATTCAACTCGTGCGTCATTCCACTCGTGCGTCATTCAACTCGTGCGTCATTCCACTCGTGCGTCATTCCAATCGTGCGTCATTCCACTCGTGCGTCATTCCACTCTTGCGTCATTCAGTCTTCTGAAGCTGAACGGACAAGTCCAAAAACTAAGAGAAAAGAAGAAGAGACCAATTCAAGATAGACTTTAAGGTCCAACGTGCTGACAACATTTAGATTAACATTGACTTCAAGGTCCAACATGCTGACAACATTTAGATTAACATTGACTTCAATGTCCAACGTGCTGACAACATTTAGATTAACATTGACTTCAAGGTCCAACGTGCTGACAACATTTAGATTAACATTGACTTCAAGGTCCAACATGCTGACAACATTTAGATTAACATTGACTTCAAGGTGCAACGTGCTGACAACATTTAGATTAACATTGACTTCAAGGTCCAACGTGCTGACAACATTTAGATTAACATTGACTTTAAGGTCCAATGTGCTGACAACATTTAGATTAACATTGACTTTAAGGTCCAACGGGCTGACAACATTTAGATTAACATTGACTTTAAGGTCCAACGTGCTGACAACATTTAGATTAACATTGACTTTAAGGTCCAACCTGCTGACAACATTTAGATTAACATTGACTTTAAGGTCCAACCTGCTGACAACATTTAGATATAAAACATTCAAACATATTCAAGGCCAGGGGCATCTTCACATAGGGTAAGGAAGCAGTTTCTTTGAATCTGAGTTGGGGGGTGGGGGGTGGTGGTAAAATCCACCCTGCCTGCTTCTTGAATTTCTCCATGTCACAAAATTAACATGGGAAAGAAAACCATAAACTTATTTGACTCTATATTTTAAAATGTTCTTTGTGGAGTGGGGTTTCTTTATTTAAAAAAAATAAAATTGTCAATTGTCAGGATAAGTGTAACATTGTCAGGATAAGTGTAACATTTTTACGGGAAAACATAGATGGGACTATTTTGCAAGCCATATCATAACTTCCTTTTCACCTAGTCTGAACATGATTATTGTGCAAGACAGATTATAAGCTTATTAACATGCTCTGAGTGTATCCAGCTTGTCTCATTTCAATGGTCTGAATTATTTTATGAATGTGGATAATTTAAATTTAGGAAATCTATATTACATAATAATATAGATCTATATTGTTCATCCCTGACACATGTATTGTTTTAACTTATGACCATAAAGATGTCCATTCTGAATGACCGTTAATACAATATATAAATGCCCCCACTGATTGTTGGTTGATTTAATATCAGACTTTTCCTACTAAATGTTGTTTGATACCACTTCAACGTGCCTCATTGAGTAATCTACGTTTTATAAAATGTCAATGTCTATGATCCTGGACACAACTTATTGTAAGCTGGATAAAAACAGTATTGTACTATAGGTGTTCATAAAAAAATGCAATGTGCAATAAATAGTCTATGACTTAGACAAACGTCTGATCACAATGATGTATGCACTAAATAATGTGCTATGATCACAATGATGTATGCATTAAATAATGTGATATGATCACAATGATGTATGCACTAAATAATGTAACATGAATTCAAACAAAACAAATATTCCGGTGATTAATATGGGGAAGCTGTCATTTAGTTGTTAATATTGGGAAATCTGTAATTAAATTGTTATTATTGGGAAATTTGTCATTAAATTGTGTACTGGATGCTTAAAGTTAAAGTGTGCACTGGATGTTTAAAGTTAAAGTATGCACTGGATGCTTAAAGTTAAAGAGTGCACTGGATGTTTAAAGTTAAAGTGTGCACTGGATGCTTAAAGTTAAAGTGTGCACTGGATGCTTAAAGTTAAAGTGTGCACTGGATGTTTAAAGTTAAAGTGTGCACTGGATGTCTAAAGTTAAAGTGTGCACTGGATGTCTAAAGTTAAAGTGTGCACTGGATGAGCCTTATGACCTTAGTTAATAAGTATGTCACAAGAGCTGCTCTATGAATTTAACAATGAAATTATCCCAGTAAAAAAACACAAAGAATGTGCAGTTAAAAAGACGTTGGGCTTTCTTCAGTCATTTTTTATTGTTTTTTTATGACAACAAACTAAGATAACCAAATAACACAGCTTTAGTAAAATCCCCAGTATGTAACTTATTAATCCCCAGTTTCCTGACATATATTATCTATCCTCTCCAACCAGAAGTCTGAGAAATGTCATCAGTCATGGCTTCGAACTGACTAAATCATAAACTAATTTTCTAATTTTCAAAAAGACAATAGACATTATCAATAGTATAAAAAACTATTTTAAATTTAATGTAATATAATTCATATGATTTTTATTATATTTTAATGTGAACAAATTATGAAGGAATAAATCACTTAAAAATACACATTGAGTTATGAAAAATACAAGATCAAATATCAATAAACAAATGTTTTAATTTCAAGTAATTATTTTACAAAATTTTATTTAGTAAAACAGATCAAAGCAAAGTTCTCTGTGGCAAGCATAACATGTTTCAGAACCAATAGAAATCAATTATTTGACCAAAATTTATTAACAAACAAAATGCAAAGTAAATAATGTATTTGACTTAAATTTACTAATGAAAAAAGGGTGGGGGGGGAGGGGGGACTTTGCCTTTATGAATCAATTTTAACATGTTAACTGATCTAAAAACTAACACAAAGGTGCTAATGTACAGAGTGTCTACCTGCACTTTAAAGGTGCTAATGTACAAAGTGTCTACCTGCACTTTAAAGGTGCTAATGTACAGAGTATCTACCTGCACTTTAAAGGTGCTAATGTACAGAGTGTCTACCTGCACTTTAAAGGTGCTAATGTA
Organism: Omphiscola glabra; assembly: GCA_964017045.1. NCBI lineage: Eukaryota > Metazoa > Mollusca > Gastropoda > Lymnaeidae > Omphiscola > Omphiscola glabra. The sequence continues at coordinate 32,294,784 of OZ024807.1, read as the reverse complement.
CAGAGTGTCTACCTGCACTTTGTTGTTATAAGTTGAAGGAAGTCATAGTTTTATCAGGTTAAGTTGATAATTAAGATTTTTTCAGATTTTTCAACCCATGAAAAATGGGATGACTTTGCCCTTTTAAAGTGAAAGACATCATAATACATGTAGAATTTATAGATACAAACAAATAAGTAATTTTCTTTGCTATATTTATATTTTGTTCATATTTTATTGTAATGAAAGATGGGGGGAAAATAATATCACCAGTTCACATCAAAAATGATTCTCAGTGATCTTTTCTTTCGAGGCAAACCTTTCGTCATCCTTATTGGCATTTACGCAATTTAATGATAGCTTTAGTTTGTGAATTTGTCAGAGTAGACAGTAACTGTAATGGCTTTCCTATTATCTCAGCTTATATATATGGCAAACAACATCCTGATCCTGTTTTATAAAATCCATCCACCCAGTCATCCATCCATCCATACAGCCAGTCATCCATCCATCCACCCAGTCATCCACCCAGTCATCCATCACCCAGTCATCCATCCATCCAGTCATCCATCCATCCAGTCATCCATCCAGTCATCCATCCATCCACACACCCAGTCATCCATCCATCCACACAGCCAGTCATCCATCCATCCATCCACCCAGTCATCCATCCATCCACACACCCAGTCATCCATCCATCCATACAGCCAGTCATCTCTAGGTGTTACATCCTTGAATCATTTCACCACGATTTCGCCTTTGTCAAGTTTGGTCCATAATAAAAATTTAGGCCTAATGTTTCTAGCTGAGGCATTCCTAAATAATTTATTTAAATAGTAAAAAAAAGACATGCATCACATCCAATTTAAATAAAACATTTTTTACTAATCAACAAAAACAATGCCTCAGATTAATTATAAATAAATTATTTTACATTTACAATTTAAAATAATTTACAAACATGAGATTAAATGGTTCGTAAAATCTTTTTACATCATTATATAAGATGATAAAAATGTGGTTCGTGCCTTATTGAAATTTTATCCAAGTGGGGGGGGGGGGAATTTTTTTTTTAAAGGGGGGGGGGGGGTGTGTGTGTATCTGCATGTGTGTTGAGATATGACGATTATTAGATTCATAATTTTAAAAGTTAAATAGTTCAATTTAAAACATCCCTCTGTTGCCCAGTTATACTGTTGCAGACCCCCACAACTCAGGGGTATAACAAGCAGAGTTAAAGACCCTTAAACCATATAACTTATAAGGTTAACATTCTTGGGAAGGAAATCCTAAGTAAAAAATTCCACAGGATGCTAAACGAGGTGACAGTACCTTGCTGAACTTAGCAGAACTGGACAATCTTGACACACAAGGTGATATAATGCATGCATGCACATGGCTGTAACCTCCCCCTCTATGAGTTAAGGTTAGTAGGTCTGGATTGGTGGGGTACCTACCTTTCCACTAAACCATCCATAACCATCCATCCAGTATGAGCTGAGGTTAGTAGTTCTAATGGAGGATTGCGACCCTATCTATGCCCTCAATAATCCATCCAGCATGAGCTGAGGTTAGTAGTTCTAATGGAGGATTGCGACCCTATCTATGCCCTCAATAATCCATCCATATGAGCTAGAGTAAATACCAAGTGCATTTTTTATATGAAAAAAGGTGTAGGAATTCAAATTTCTTTTATTTAAAAAATATATTAATTTAGATAACAATAACTATGTTAAATTCTGCCAAAAATAGGTGTTGGAAAAACAATTCTAAGAATAATCTTCTGCATGTGATCACATCTGCAAAAATTATTTTTTCTAGGATGTACTTTTGGCTGTAGAAATATTGATGAGTTATTTATATGTTAATTAATGTTTATTACATTTGTAGAAGACTTTTCAGGCTTACACTTGTGGCGACCTAGATAGGACTTCTGAGAAAAAGCAGTACAACAAATGTCACATTTAAATGGCTTCTCTCTAGCATGCAGCCTTTTGTGTGCACTCAGATTTGCTTTAGATGAAAAAGCAGCGGAACAAACATTACATTTGTAGGGTCTCTCTCCTATGTGCATTCTTTGGTGAACAACTACAGTTGATTTGTGAGCAAAGCTTGCACCACAAAGGTCGCATTTAAAAGATCTCTCACCAGTGTGCCCCATTTTGTGTTTACCTAAATCAGATTTTGTAGCAAAGACAGCAGGACATGATTCACACTTAAAGGCTTTCTGTCCTGTGTGCAATCTTTGGTGTTGTACGAGTTTTGATTTTTGAGCATAAGCCACCAAACAGATATCACACTTATGTGGTTTCTCGCCTGTGTGCACTCTTTTGTGTACTTTTAAATGTGATGTAGAAATACAAGCAGCAGAACATAGATGGCATTTGTAGGGTCTCTCTCCGGTGTGCCTTCTTTGGTGCAAAACCCATGTGGATTTGTTGGCAAAGGCTGCACCACAAATGTCACATTTATAAGGTTTTTCTCCAGTGTGCACCCGAGTGTGATTATCCAGAGTAGATTTTGCAGAAAAAGCAGCTGCACAAATGTCACATTTATAGGGTCTTTCTCCTGTGTGCACTCGCTGGTGTACTTTTAAATCTGCGTTACAATGAAAAGATGTACCACATAGTTCACATTTAAAGGGCTTTTTTTTATTGTGGCCTCTTTTGTGACGCGCTAGATCTGATTGCAGAGCATATGTTGCCGAGCAAATGTTACATTCATATGGTATCTCTCTAGGATGACCTCTCTTGTGTACAAGAAGTTCTGACTTTTTAGCAAAACTTGATGAACAAATGTCACATTTATATGGGTTCTCTCCAATATGTAATAATTTGTGTTGAGTTAGGTCGAGTCTTTGAGTAAATTGTAACAAACAAATTTTACATTTGTAAGGTTTCTCTCCTGTATGAAATTTTTTGTGTGTAACTAGACTTGATGTGCTGGCGAAAGCTGCGGGACAAACGTTACATTTGTACAGGTTTTCACTTGTGTGCACTTTTTGGTGTATGTTTTGTTGAGCTTTGGAAGCAAAAGTTGCAGGGCAAACAGGACATTTGTGAGGTTTTTCTCCAGTGTGAATTCTTCTATGCAAATTAAGATGTGGTTTTTGAGCAAAGGCTGCAGGACAAAGGTCACATTTGTAAGGTTTTTCCCCAGTGTGAATCCTTTGATGTGTATCCAAGTAGGCTTTGCGAGAAAAACTTGCTTGACAGATATTACAACTATAGGGTTTCTCCCCAGTATGTTTTCTGGTATGTCTAATTAACTGTGATTGTCGAAAAAAAGCTGCCGGGCAAATGTTACACTTGCAGGGTCTATCTCCGGTGTGCACTCTGTGATGACTGCTTAAAAATGACTCGTGAGAAAACTGTGCAGAACAAATGTTGCATTTATAAGGCTCATCAACTGGGCTTTTTCTCTTGAGAGGATTTAGAGTTGATTCTTTTACACAAGACGCTATAGAAATGACAGAGTAGCCATTTTTCACTTCACTTTGCACAATTTGGTTATTAAATAAAGATGAACTCAGAGCACAATTGATATATCTTGTCTTATCTTTACTATTTTTTATTTCATTAAATGATTGTGGTGAAGACATTTGTTTCTTCCGTGTCTCATCATTTACTGCAGCGCCTAAAGACTCGACTAAGTTTGTTGGAAGAATGTCCTCCTCTTTATGATTATTGCATAAAAGTTCATTGCATTGACCCGGGGAATATTCCTGTTTGAAAACGTCTCTGTTTGGTACAATTTCAACTTCTGTATCAACCTCTATTTTTGGCTTAACATCTCCATCCTTTTTTAAACATCTTGTATCAAGTTTATAATCTTCAAGCTCTTCCATATTGTCCAAAATTTTCTTTTATTTTTAAATGTCTTTTTAAAGTAAAAAAAAATTAAGCAAAATATTACTCAAGTTCTGAAATATAATATTTAAAAATTTCTTTCAGGCTGCTTTCACTAGGACCAGCGCTTTCATTGTTAAGACATTTCTGAAATAAAAATAAGTATTAATTAGTAATTACAGACATTTAACTAATAATACAGTACATCTGCTTTTAAGTTAAGTGTAATATAAAATAAATACTGAGCAATTTGTCTGATTCTGATTAGTGTGAACATTGTAGACTAACTGAAAGGGTAGTGATAAAGTTTGGACCAGTGGATCTCACCCCTTTTTTTTTTTTTTGCATCACAGACCCCTATGATGTTAAGATTTTGGTCAAACTGAAAGCTATGAGCTATGAACCTTTCTTTTTTTTAAATACAGAAATCTATAGCAGGTCAGTAACACTAGTTGGTACATGGAACTATAACAGACAAAGGGTCCCTAACTTTTACCAGTATACACTACAGTACAATAAAGACTACTCTACTTCTACTGTAATTAAATGAAATAATTTGAAATGCTAGCCAGTATCTTAAATTATGCTAAAATGATAGACCTCTCTTTTAACTTTTGTAATTCTGGCCAGTATTTGAATATGGTAGAATGAAAGAGCATGGAATCTATGTTAAGATTCTCTGATTATATGGATGAAGCACATAAGTGAGTAACTTTGTTGAATAAGGCATAAGGCAAGGGTTATAAATACTTATAATTATAAAGAAAGTTATATAATTCAATAATAATAAATAATAATAAAATATCACTTCTTAAGTCTTCAGTTTGTGTTTAACCTTCGGTCGGGCGCGCTTGATCAGATTGATACAAGTCAACCATTTTTGTTTTGCACATGTTAATGAGAGATGCTGCGAGCTCTGCTTATCAGTAGCTTAAGGTTTTCCTTTCCTTTATAGACCAAGGCCGTTTAGTGTGTAGAAAATGCTTTCAGAGTCTAGATTGTGGCTGTCTTGTTGAAATTGATAAACTGTACCTTTCCATGGTACTTCTTTGAAGTTTGAAAATTATATTATTTTCTTGCTCTAGTAACAAAACTTTTTTCATATTAGTATACATGCTGATATATTATCTTATAATTGAATAGTAAAAATCATATTGATACATTGTGCCAAACTGAGATATTTATACTGATCCTTATACTTGTATACTTCACTTTACTTCTGCTGTCTAACATGGCGGGTGGTAAGAAAATGTTTGATCTTAAGAATCTCAAGGATATAGAGGAAATTTTTAAAAAATACATATTGTGGATGAATTTTATATTGTATGTTGATTAACCTATTTTAAAAAACAAATATTTTACGAAATTTCAAAACAATAAACTGTTAAGTCACTCATTAGCCATATCAAATTGATACACTGCACCCTGTCTCTTTGCGAAAAGAGCGTGCCCACCGGAAGGTAAATAATGATTATAATTTATAATGGCAATGGGTTATTGGTTATATTATTATTACATAGTGACTATTCGGACCCAGGAAAGACAGAGAGATTAGGTTTATTAAAAAAAAATATTATTGTTGGGTTTGTAAGACAACATCCCAAATGATATCTGAATTGTCATTTAGTCTCTTTAGACTAAATGATAATGAGAATGCTATTTGGGTGTCATTTATTAATATGGACGTTTATTTTAGTTTAAATGAAGGGCTAATGCGAAGAGATAGTACCGTGACTTTGTTCGGTATACTTTTAGGGTTCAGGTTAGGTTTAGGGATAGATTTAGGGTTCAGGTTAGGTTTAGGGATACATGATTTAGTATTTAGGAAACTTTGTGACACTCCTCAGAACGGCGGTCCCAAATTCAAAATATAATATTTCTAGAAAAATAAAATTTTTAAATTCATTTTTACCTCATGGAACTTCATTAAAATTATTTTTAAAAGTAAAATAACATCTTTTTGTTGGAATACAACAACAATTTAACAAATTTTACGAAATCAAAAACATTACATTTCAGTGAATCTTTTGTCTTTTACGGTGCCATTGTGGTAAGTATAGGAGAACTCTTCTGTCCTTAAAGATACCTTATAAAAGTTGCCCAATTGGATGTATCTAGATTAAAATAAATATGTTGTATTTATTTTATTACTTTAATTATGTCTAGGTGTCTGATATTTCTTTCTAAACAAGTGGTGGGTTTACAATTTTAAATATTTAGTTCTCACATATTTAAAGTATCTTTTATCGGTTTATTATTGTGAAATAAGGTCTTGTTTAACTAATAAAATCGGATATTCAGATATAGGCATAGGCCTATGCTATGGTTTTTAAATTAATTCACAAATTTCTTTACAATAATTAGGACGTTTATTTAATTTCTGCCAGGGAGCAAATAGCAGAAGGTTGCTTTAACTATATAATGGGTGCCCTATTTTCTTCATTCATAAATAGTTGTACCAGGAACAAGGTCAGTGCATTAACTATATAATAGGTGTCCTATTTTCTTCATTCATAAATAGTTGTACAAGGAACAAGGTAAGTTTTTATTTAAATAATGATAATGATTATGACAAAGCTCCAGTGGTTCTTCTTTTTTATGATGCAGGGGTTCTCAACCTGTGGGTGATGAACCTTTGAGGGTCGAATGACCCTAACTCATATATATAAATCTGCAGGAATCATTAACTATGAATGAGTATTAATAAAAATCAATTTATAAGAACAAAAGGATTATTTCATCAAGGCCAGATTCACGCAAATGAAGCAATTTTTTTTAAAATCATAAAAGATTAAGAAGCAAGGTATCTAGTATCTACATAAAATCTATAACACATAACACTTGAAAATTAGTTATCCCCCTCATCAAGCATATTAATACATTTTTGAGTTGAGGGGAAAATCTTTAAAAACATGATGAAAAATAATATCAATGACATAGCAAGTAGCATAATGGACATGCTTTTCCCTACTTGCTAGGAGGCTCCACTAGCATAATGGACAGGAGGCTCCACTAACATAATGGACATGCTTTTCACTACTTGTAGGAGGTTCCACAAGCATAATGGACGGGAGGCTCCACTAACATAATGGACAGGAGGCTCCACTAGCATAATGGACAGGAGGCTTCACTAGCATAATGGACAGGAGGCTCATCTAGCATAATGGACAGGAGGCTCCACTAACATAATGGACAGGAGGCTCCAAAAGCATAATGGACAGGAGGCTTCACTAGCATAATGGACAGGAGGCTCATCTAGCATAATGGACAGGAGGCTCCACTAGCATAATGGACAGGAGGCTCCACTTGCATAATGAACAGGAGGCTCCACTAACATAATGGACAGGACGCTCCACTAACATAATGGACAGGAGGCTCCACTAGCATAATGGACAGGAGGCTCCACTAGCATAATGAACAAGAGGCTCCACTAGCGTAATGGACAGGAGGCTCCACTGGTGATATGGTCTCTATAGCAGATGCCAAGAATGCTTTTGAAACATTTCATCTCCATCGCCTTTAATTTCCTTTCAAGTTCTGCTGTTAATGTCCAGTACTCACAGGCATACAAGAAAATGGAGAGGACTTATGAGCGCATCAGCCGGATTTTGGTGCTGGGGGCTATGTTTTTGTAGTTCCATATTTTCTTGAGCCTCTTTAGTGCTGTTATGGTCTGCACAATCCTGGCCATCAATTCGGGCTTGGAGCCTTCTTCCGAGAATATTGCTCCGAGGTACTTGAAGCTGCGAACTGCCTCTAATCTTTCCTCCCCGACCTTAATTTCAGTGGCGATGCCAGTGGTGTTATTCGTCATCATTTTTGTCTTTTCTGCACTGATTTGCATGCCAAAGGACCATGAAGTCTTGTCGAGACGCTTTACTAGGTTGGCTAACTCTTCTTCACTTCCAGCAAGTCCGTCTATGTCATCCGCAAAGTGTAGGTTGGTGAATGTTCTGCCACCAATGCTGACTGTCCCTACATGCGTTTCTAGTGCATCTGACATAATTCTCTCTAAGAAGATGTTGAACAGGGTGGGGGAGAGCAAGCAGACTTGTCGTACTCCAACCATTCTCCGATGTTATTGTTGAAGAAGACTGCACTGGTGGCCTTATCATAGAGGCTGCATATCATTCTGGTTAGGTTTGTGTTGATGTTGTAGTGCCTCATGGTGGCCCATAAAGCAGCATGCCAAACCCTGTCGAATGCCTTCTTGAAATCCACAAAGACGTTGCATAGGTTTTGTTGGTGTTGAGCATATTTCTCACATAGTTAAGACTGGCAAAAAAGGTTGTTCCCAGATTGATTTCAGATTGGATTTTATTACTTTTTGGTGAACTTCTTTTTCGGAGATCTTCAAACTCATGTCCCCGGTAACAGCACATGCTGGATATAATTCTGGATCTTCTTCTTGAGATTCAGTGAAACAGGGTTCATGAGTAACAATGGGTTTGGCTACCACCTTCCCACCAGCTAAGTCATTGCCTAGCAGCAACGAGATTATTAGTTCATCCTCAGACAAAATATCCTCATCCACTAAGTGGACGATGATCATATCTCGTACCGTCTTTTTTGGTGCCGAATGAGTTAAATTTAATTAAAAATTATTGACTTACAGTATACTGTAAGTCAATAGTTTTTAATTATATTTCTTGTGGTTTTATAATTCATTATAATTAACATAATAAAACTTATTAATTGTAATTAGCCCTGGTTTGTGTATCGTATTATTTGCAAGTGTATTTATCATTTTGTATAGTCTTTTGATATGTACCGGTACTGTTTTAGAACGAGCCATACACTTAAATAAGAGATTAATTTCTCCATATTGATAACAGTACGTAACACCCCCATCCTTCATACTGGCATATAGCCCATTAGATGGACTTATAGTGTATGGACATCACAACGGGACCTTTAACACTCGAGAGAGCCTGGTCCTACACACTAGTGTAAGCTGATGCCCCTGAATCTGACTTAATAATGGTCTATTATTTTTACATTATTTTAACCGTATGAATATTGCTTTTGATCTGAGACTGGAAAAAAATCTGTCCACAAATCGGCAAAATAGACCAAAACAACCTAAGCGTTTGATTGACTTTGTAAATACATGTTTTATATTAAAATTTCACTTTAAAACCACTGAAAATACATGACAAAACAATTGGAAAACAATAAATAAATGTTATAGTAGCCACTGACGTTTTTTAATTTAGTTCCATGAGGTACAAACTAAATTTTTAATTTTATTTCTGTACAAATAATATGGGACCGCCGTTCTGAGGAGTGCCAATTTTGTCATTATTTTTAAACGTTTTATTCTTAATTTTACGGGTCACGGCAATCAAGTTGGCGGCCATGGTAAAAAACGCAGTGTTATATCTTCGCATTTACCAACTGAAGAAGTAAGTTTACAAACATAGTATACAGTATAGACATAATCCAATTATCTTTAATTTGCTACCAACTCTTGTCTTACAAAACAAACCCAACAATAGCATTTTAATTATAATTATTTAAATATATATTTTTTTTTAATAAACCCAACCCCTCACTCTTTTCCGAGTCAGAAGCCCGGGTCAAAAGCATTTGACCGCATCCTTGATTATTTTTATTATTATTACTATAGTCTATAGCAGTGGTTCTTAACCGGTGCTCCTCGGAGCACTGGTGCTCCGCGAGGTAGTTGCAAGTGCTCCGCGAAATTATGAAACTCAGAATTTAATGTTCACTCACTCTATCTGATTGAGCTGAACAAATGCTTATAATAGGTAGTCCAAACGGGGAAAAAATCGGCCTTTTTGCCCAATTTTTAGTGTTTTTTATATCAATTGAAAGCTTGGCTTTTAACCTAATTTTTGTTGTAAAATCAAATCGGTGTGTAAATTTCACTCGGAGCGCCGCCGTTGAGAACAACGCTACCCACAATTGAATTTGCCTAACACTAACATGGCAGCGTAAAGCTTGCTCGCCCGGCGAAAGTAGGTCAGTGAAGCTTTAATCGGAGCTGTCAAATTTTCAAGTAAGTAGTAAAATAAACATCTTCTTTTAAATATATGAAGATATTTGATGAATAATTAAAAGTTGAAATTCTAAAAATAAACCCAAAAAAATATTTATATAAGTAAAAGAAAAAGTTTAAAATTTTAATTATTTACGGGTGAAGACCTAGGCCTACATACCTATTGGGATGGATTTCAGTCGTTAAGTTCGGATCATAATGTTAAAAAAGTATTATTAATTCCCAATTCATTTTTGGTTTTTACAGTAATACCCCATAATGGACAAATATCTTATCAAACGAAAAGCGAATGATTCGGAAGAACAAAATACTAAAAATGGACCGAGTACAAGTGGAAGCGATAGTAATGCTCTTGCTGCACATATTGTGTCTGATACAAACGGTATAATTAAAAGAAGAAAAATTAATCGACAGTATTCTGAAGAATATTTAAGTTTTGGATTTACATACATTTGTGAGGAAGAATATCACATTCCACTATGTATTGTATGTGGAGAAAAATTATCCAACAGCGCGATGGTTCCTACCAAGTTGAAACGTCACTTTTCTACAAATGACGCCAACCTTGCTACAAATACTAAAGATTATTTCAAACGATTGTTAGATACACAAGCTAAACAAGTAAAATATTTTGAAAAAACTGTGAAAATTTCCGATAAGGCACAATTGGCGTCATATAAGGTTGCTGAAATGATTGCTGTTCAGTTAAAACCACATACTATAGCAGAGTCTTTAATTATACCTGCATGTTGTGAAATGGTTAAAATTATGTTTGGCGATGAAGCAACAAAGGAAATAATGAAAATTCCTCGTTCAAATGATACAATAAAAAATAGAATTAAAAATATGTCGGATGATATCGAGAAAACAGTTGCCGATAAGCTTTTCAAACGGCATTTTGCTCTGCAAATTGACGAGTCCACTGACATAAGTGGAAAAGCTCATATACTAGGGTTCGTTCGTTTCATTCATGAAAACAAAATAGTGAATCAATTTCTATGCTGTCTTGAGCTTACCGAACGTTCGACAGGACAAGATGTCTTTGATTCTATTTCTTCCTATTTCGAACAATTCAAAATATCATGGGAGTTGTGTGTGGGAATTTGTACGGACGGTGCTCCATCAATGGTAGGCTCATTAAAAGGGTTTGTGACTCTCGCCAAGAAAAGAAACGCCAATATTATATCTACTCACTGTTTTTTGCACAGAGAATCTCTGGTGTCCAAAACATTACCAGTAGCATTAAAACCTGTGCTAGACAAAGTTGTAAATATGGTAAACTTCATAAAATCGAGACCTTTGAAAATACGCGTCTTTAAAAATCTTTGCATCTCTATGGAAGCCAAGTACGAATCTTTGCTTTTGCATTCTGAAGTGAGATGGTTATCCAGAGGAAAAGTGTTACGTCGTTTCTTAGAACTGAATGATGAATTGATGAACTTTTTCCAAAATGAAAATATGGATGATTTTGTGGAATATCTTCAAAATGACATTTGGTGTGCTAAATTGGCATATTTGGCTGATATTTTTGATTATTTAAATTGTGTTAATACCAGCCTTCAAGGAAGAAAAGAAAATTTTTTAACATCGACCGACAAATTGACAGCCTTTCGGAAAAAAGTTATTTTTTGGAAAAATCGTTTGTTGGAGAAAAAGAAAGTAGATATCTTTCCTTCTCTTAATGATAACACTACCGACAAAATTATTTCAGCAGTAACAGAGCATTTAGCTTTATTAGAAGAAAAAATTGAATTTTATTTTCCATCAATAAACGTAGAAACATATGACTGGATACGTAATTCCTTTGCCACGGTTGATACATCAAATAGTAAGTTGTCATACCAAGAAGAAGAAGAATTAATCAACCTATCATCGGATCGTACACTTAAAATAAAATTTTCTGAAATGGTTCTGGAGGAATTTTGGATCTTTGTGCAAGAAGAATACTCAGCTCTCTCCATGAAGGCACTTAAAATCTTGTTGCAATTTTCAACATCATATTTGTGTGAACTCGGTTTCTCGATAGTCAACAACATAAAAAATAAAAAACGAGCAACACTTACTAATTTGGATGCAGAATTGAGGGTAGCTATTTCTAAAATTAGGCCTAATATCACTGAAATTTGTAAAAACAGTCAAGCTCAGGTTTCACATTAAATCTTTTTATTTTTCTGAATTAAATTTTGCTCAATGTTATTTTTTTACTTATTAAATTTATGTTTATTAAAAATTTGTTTACCATGTTATAATTTTAACTCTTATGTTATAATGTTTTATTTTCAATAAAAGTCGTACGTATGTGTATTTGTTGTTTTTTTTTACTCCTTGATTTTGGTGCTCCCCAAATTTTTGTCATGATCAAAAGTGCTCCCCGACTTCAAAAGGTTAAGAACCACTGGTCTATAGTATGACTTTAGTCTTTAGACTAAGACTATTTACTATGACTATGACTATATCTATATATAATAGTATTATAAGTAATAATATAATAATGAAGACTTGGTTGGAATATCATTATTATTATCATCAAACTATTGGTAATCCCTTATTTTGACGCATTTTATTATTTCTACAGAAATAAAATAAAAAATCAATTTTTACCTCATGGAACTACATTAAAACACTTCAGTGGATATTATAACATGTATTTATCGTTTTCCGAATGTTTTGTCATTGGTTTTAAACTGAAATTTTAATATAAAACATGTATTTCCAGTGTCTGTCACTTGTTTGTGTTGTTTTGGTCAATTTAGCCGGTGTGCGGCCAGATTTTTTGCCAGTCTCAGACCACATGTATTATTCATACGGTTAAAGTAATGTAAAAATAATAGACAATTATGTCAGATTCGGGGCATCAGCTTACACTGGGGTGTAAGGACCTGGCTCTCTCGAGCGTTGAAGGTCCCGTCGTGATGTCCAGACACTGTAGGCCGATTTAATGCGGGCTGTGCCAGTATGAAGGTTAAAAATGTCATAGCTTGTTCAGCTGTTCAGGGGTCGCCTACAACCATCAGAAAAACTTATTTCTGAAGTAGTAATTTAATGATTGGGGGTCACCACAACATGAGGAACTGTATTAAAGGGTCGTGTCATTAGGAAGATTGAGAACCACTGTTCTAATGGATTTCCAACGTTTTGTTTTTATGAATCTGATAATCGGCATCACGCCCCCTACGCTCTCCCTTTCCCTCAGAGCATGATCATCGGCATCACGTACGCTCCAATTTCTCCCCCCCCCCCCTCCTCTCTCTCTCTCTCTCTCTCTCAGTGCACTCGAAGTATACGGATAACCCCTTAAAGTTGAAGCCATGGTGGGGAGGAGGGGGAGGATTTGGAGTTAATTACCAGGGCAGCGGACACACACATCATCATTAACTTGTGAATAAAGCTATCTGACCAAAAGTGACCGGGACTTGGCATTATGTCACTATATCAAAGAATGACAACGAAGGAGTTTCAGGGGTGATGTAAGCTGACCAGAGAAACCGCGAAACAGTGGGCCAGGCAAAAGACGCCAAACTCAAAGTCTCGACGTAATAGTATTCAACCGACATCAAAGAGCGACCGATGTCCACGCCATCGACACCGGGACCAGAGCCCCGCGGACCAGAGGCATGGCTCGAGCACGTGGTGTTGATGTAACACTTTTGTTTAACTAGGGCTGAAGTTAATAAATTAATAGCCCGTCCCCCGGGGGGGGGGGGGGGGGAGTTTGTGATAATGCGTCCACTTTTTTTTTCAATTTATGGTGATGGAGAAATTTGGGGGGGGGGGGGGGAGATCGGCCATGATAGCGTTGGGTCAATACGTTGTCCGTGATTGGTCAGCTCTAATTTGAGCTCCCCTCCCCCTTTTTCGTATGCCAATGAGCTTAAGTTGACTGATTTGCGTTAAGTAAAATGAGGGTGAGGGCTGGTGATTTTATATAATAAGACGGACTCATTTTGAGGTATTAATGGTAGTGGGATCACTTCGTTGAAAATGGCAGGACGACCAAGGTTAACCCGAATTCAAATTGTTGATCCAACGGAAATTTTAAATGATGCAGCAGTTCGGACTGAGATTTGGTTTATGCGCACACTATGTGAAGCAACAAATAATGTTAATACAACAATGGAATTTCTAGCAAGGCGCTCCCTTTTAAAGAACAAAATGGAATGCAACAATTGCAATGTGGCTTGTAAGCTGGCTACCTACAATCAAGGGATTGATAAACAGATATGGAAGTGTTCAATTTGTGGTTTGAGGAAAAGTATACGAGATGGCTCATTTTTTACCAGGAGCCATCTACCATTATCTAAACTAGTCATTCTCATGTACTGTTTCGCCAATGATTTTCCTCAAGATGCTACAAAGCATGAGTCACAAATACAGAACCAAAACACGGTGATTGACTGGTTTAATTTTATTCGAGAGGATATAGGGATATATCTGAACCAGCATGCAACTCAGATTGGTGGCTTTGATGATAATGGGGAGCCCATGGTGGTTGAGCTTGATGAATCCAAATATTTTCATAGGAAATACCACAGAGGAGCGTGGCGTCAAGGCCACTGGGTTTTTGGTGGAATAGAAAGGTCCACTGGAAAATGCTTCCTAGTGGAAGTTCCAGACAGAACAGCTGGAACCCTGGAAAACATTATCGTCCAACAGGTTTTGCCAGGGACACACATAATAACAGATGGATGGGCAGGCTATAGAAACATAGGGCAATTGTCCCATGGGATATTCATGCATTCCGTTGTGGTGCATGAAAGAAATTTTGTTGATCCCAACGATCCAGAAGTGCACACACAAAACATAGAAAATCTGTGGATGCGCGCCAAACGTAAACTGAAAAGACAATATGGAACAAGTGAGACATTGTTTCCATCATATTTAAAGGAGTTTCAGTTCCGTTGCAATATCACAAAGTTTAAGGTGTTCAACGAGCTTTTGATTGTGTTAAAAGGACGATATCCTGTTTAAAGCATTTTAAACAGTTCAGTTTTTTTTTCTTGGACTTCTCAGAGCATAAAAGGTAAGATCTTTTTAATTGATTTGTTTTGTACCATTTAGTCCTTGTGTTACCGGTAGCTGAAGAGGACTTTTGCCGACGTCGTTGTTGTATACTTTATACTTAAATCTCCTATCGGATTGTTATTGCTTTCAATATTTCTATAATTTTCCATGATACACATAAGGGCCATCCATAAATGACGTCACTCAAATTTTTGACCCCCTCCCCCATCATCACAAATCGTCCCAAAAAGTTAGCCCCCACCCTCAAATATAACGTCACAAATCTCTGCACCCCGCTATAAAAAGTCACTGTGTCCACTAATGACCTTTTAAAGAACGAAGCGGCTATTCGCACTCGGGTACCAGAAGTGAGAGGTTGGGATTAAAAAAAACTATTTAAAATATTTTCGATGGATTTGTAAGACAAAATGAGGTATCAAATGAAAGATAATGGAATGGACTATACGTTTGTAAACTTAATTCTTCAGTTTAACTAAAATAAACTACCACAAATGACATCCGAATAGTATTTAAATTTAGTCAAAATGGACCCAGACACGCACCGCCGCCATTCGGACCCGGGTCCCATTACACCAGTGCTTCTCAACCTTTCTAATGCTGCGACCCTTTAATATATTTTCTCATGTTGTGGCGACCCCCGGCCACAAAATTATTTTCGTTGCTACTTCATAACTGTAGGGTATGTGTGTTTTCCGATGGTCTTACGTGACCCCTGGGAAAGGGTAGTTCGACCCCCAGAGGGGTCGCGACACACAGGTTGAGAACCGCTGCATTACACTTTAAAGAAATTCACCTCCCGTAGATATCAAATTACTGCACCCGTGTCAGAAACATTTCACTATAACAGTGGTTCTTAACCAGAGGTAAAAGTACCTCCCCAGCCCTGAGGTATGGAAGACCAGAAAATAGTATTCAGTGGCGTAGCTAGGAGGCTGCGGACCGCACCGGGTGACACCATCTCAGGGGGTGACAAAAAGTTGAAAAATTGCGTATATACAGAGCAGACACTGCTTACAGAGCATACACTGCTTACAGAGCATACACTGCTGTGTCTAACCGAATATCCATAAAACGATTACAGATGACACGTTCATTTTCCACCCATGTTACCAATCAAAATGCGGTTTTATTTAAATTTCCAGGTTGTTCGTCGGCAATTAGGTTACCTTATTATTAGATCAGAAATCCTCCGTTTTGAGAGCATTTACTAAGATATCCCCCCCCCCCCCCCCGCGGTCAACCATTTTCGTTCTATCCCACTTCATGTTGTAGGCCCCCTAATCCTAATTCTATTCTATGATTCCCATGTCCACATAAAATAAGAATAAACGTCCTATTTATTGTAAAGAAATGTGTGAATTAATTGAAAAACCACATATTATTTATCTGAATATCCAATTTTATTAGTGAAACAAGACCTTTATTTCACAGTAGTAAACCGATAAAAGATACCTAAAATATGTGAGAACTTAATATTTAAAATTGTTAGCCCAACACTTGTTTAGAAAGAGATATCGGACACCTAGACATAATTAAAGTAATAAAATAAATACAACATATTTATTTTAATCTAGATACATCCAATTGGGCAAATTTTATAAGGTATCTTTAAGGACAGAAGAGTTCTCCACATTTTACCACAATGGCGCCGTGAAAGACAAAAGATTCATGAAAATGTACTTCTTTTGATCTCGTAAAATGTGTTAAATTGTTGTTGTATTCCAACAAAAAGATGGTACTTTAATTTTAAAAATACTTTTAATGAAATTCCATGAGGTAAAAATGAATTTTAAAATTTATTTTTCTCGAAATAATAATTTGCGTCAAAATAAGGGATTACCCAAACTATTTATACAAACTGATACTTTGGCTTACCAATACTTTTAATTTTGCCTGAACTGCACTTTAAGCCTTAAGCAAAGTTTGCTAACCATGACCATACTTCATAGTCTCCATAGATATTTATAATTACATTAAATTACATGTACAACATTTCATTGCAACCAATGATTGCAACCCTTAGCCTTTTTTTAAATTTGTTTTGAATATCGTGACGGCAGCCCTGTTGAGTATAAGCCCAAAAACACAACAATGGCAAAATTCCGTCGTGTATTTGAGGCCACGGAGTTTTTGCTGTTCAGAGCTTCGGAAAAAAAAGGGGGGGGGGGGGGGTTGGAGCTACTTGATTTTGCCGTAATTTTTTTCTAATTTTGTGTATGTCTGGGTGTTTAACAAATTAAGTTTTTTTATTGAAAACTAGAACTTTAAATTCCCTAATAGTGATAAAGAATAGTAAATGATTGCCTTCAACTTAGTTTCGAATCAACAAATAATTGCTCTTGGACGTGTGCCTCAGATATGACTCATATTCAGGCCTAGGTCAGATTCATATTTCTAAAACTTAACTTACTCCTTAGTCTTAGTCAGCCTGGGTCTTAGAATTAGTAATAAATTATTTCTAAACTGAACTTAAACATTAAAATTTAATCATAAGGGACCAAAGGATTGGGTGAACTCTCGTTAGAGGGCTAGTTAGCACAGTCAAAGTAGATAGAGAAATTTAATTACTATGAAAGTGCGGGGCCCACTGCGGCCGCATAGGTTACAGTGGCATAAGGCCGGCCCTGCAACATCGTAACCCACAACAAACTTGTAATTTACCGGTATGTTCAAATTTTGTCTTTACAAAAAATAGGAAGACACCATTAATAAACGAAGAAATTTTTTTTTTAAATGCTACTTTTAACTTGTTAAAAGAAAGCGTTAATCTTGGTTGTAGATATTAATTTTCAAGAATCTATATTACTTTACTTTGGTAACCAGATCCATTTTTATACTGCTTGAAAGTATTGAATGACTTACCCCCTACTTGCTACCCACTAAGACCTACCCTCACATTCTCTCAATTTCTCTCCCCATGCTGCCTCACGAGCTTGGCGTAGGAAGAGGAGCGAATCGATCAACAATTATTTTGTGACGTCACTCCCTTTTACACACTTTATGAATCTTATTTTTATGACCGTTTATTCTGGGGTGGCTTAGTCAAGGACCTCCCTGGGCTTCACAACTCTAATTGCTCCATTGTTTCCGGAGACTACCCCACTGCCATGACCCCCCCCCCCCCACAAATCACTTGTTTTTCAGTCACAAAAAAGCAGGGTGTACTAGAGGATATCCATGATGATTACGAAACAAGGCCGTTGACATTTTGGGGGACCCTACAAAATTAAAACTTAATGTCATATCAGCAGTTGCGTAGCTAGGGTTTCTGGTGCGTGGGTCAAGCTTTTTGCCAACTATCTTCAAAGAATAATTATCGGTAGTTGGGCGAAAATGCAACCTCTCAATATAAAGAAAAAAGCGTCACGTAGGTTGGACCGCCCCCTCCAAAAAACCCTGTCTACGCCACTTCATATCAGTTACTGGTAATTTTATTTTAAAAATAAAACTTTAGTTAAATGTGATACCGAGGATTCTTTAGCCCCACCCAAGAAAGTGTTTGATAAACTTTCCTACCCTCCCATTAGAGTGTTATTTCCTACCCTCCCATTAGAGTGTTATTTCCTACCCTCCCTTTAGAGTTTTATTTCCTACCCACCCATTAGAGTGTTATTTCCCACACTCCGATTAGAGTGTTATTTCCCACACTACCACTCAGTGCTCTTTCACACCCTTCCTTTAGAGTGATACTTCCCACACTCCTATTCAGTGCTCTTACCCACCTTCCAATTAGAGTGCTATTTCCCACCCTCCTGATAGAGTGCTATTTCCAACCCTCCCGTTATAGTGCTATTTCCCACCCTCCCATTGTAATGCTATTTCCCACCATGCAATTCAGTACTCTTTCACACGTTCCAATTAGAGTGCTATTTCCCACCCACCCATTAGTGCTATTTCCCACCTTCCCCTTCAGTGCTCTTTCTCGCTCTCTCATTGGATTGCAATTTCCAATCCTCACATTAGATTGCTATTTCCCACCTTTCAACGGAGAGCTATTTCACACACTACCATACAGTTAATTTAGCGATATTTTTACGCCAGTGGGCCTATGGAATTTTTTAGGCATTTGTTTAGTACGGCGATAGTATTTAATTTAGTGAATTTAAATAACCACAGACTATTTTTGAACACAAGTTTGTTCAATCCTATTTAAGAACACAATTAAATATTTTGAAACTAATTAAAACTTATTTTGCGTGCCGTTAATACCAATAGATGTTACGATTTAATTCGAAGGTTGTTTTTAGTTTAGATTGTGTTTGTAGGTTCTTATATTTAATTGATCAGCTCTTTTATTTTCAGCATTAACTTTAACTTTAAATTTTTTTACCAAAATGCAGATATCTAATATTAAATTGGTGGAAATTCTATCATTTTAATGTTATTTTATCATTTATTATTTTGTTGGCATCCGTCCGTCACAAGGTGACTACATTTCTTGAAAATATATCTAAATATTATTTATTATTATTTAGATATATTTTCAAGAAATGTAGTCGAATACTCTTGTCAACGAAAGCAGGAAGTGCTGTACTTCTCCGAGTAAGAAAAAGTCGGAAATCACAGAAGTTGTCCTGGTTCATATTTCCACACACAAGTTTACTCATCAATTTGGATACTTTTTTATGATAAATTCTAATTATCAAGTAAGTTTATTTTTATCAAATGAATGTAAGTGTTAAGGAGGCTACTACTATGACGGAAACTGTATTAACCTAGCCAAGTTAGTAGACCTACCTGAACCGAAGTACCTGGCCTAACTCCTACTCCTAACTTACTAGACGTAGTCTGTAGTAAGTAGTAGGCCGTAGGTAGGCTAACAAAATTTTAAGGCTTAAGTAAGGGTTGAGGCCCGGGCATATCCTATACTATGGTTTAACCCCGGGACCAGGGGCGTACCTAATGGGGGTGAAGAGATCGACACCGTGGGTGGGACTTATGTTAATTAACAGTAAACAACACTAGTGTAGGCACAAGCCCATGGCCTACTAATTATATATTAATAACTAATAATAATAACATTATTATGATCATTATGGCTAATGCTAAGTTATGGGGTCATAACGTTATTTGCGTGTTTTCTTATGTTGCTGATGACTTTAGGGTTCAGGTTAAGTTTAGAGGGATACATTTAGGAATTTTTAAAATTATTTTTAAACGTTTTATTCTTAATTTTACGGGTCGTGTCAACCAAGATGGCGGCCATGGTAAGAAACACGGCCCCATCTCTTCGCATTTACAGACATATTTATGAAAATAGAGAAATAAAATGGATGTAATGTAGCTACTAACTACGTCACTACATACTGGTACTTAAACAATATTCAATATTGGCAAAATTTGATGTGCTTTGTGTCAGGGAGCTATTTTGGAAGTTAGTCTCTGGCAGCATTTAGTCAAGGTACGCCAATGAGGCCCAATGGCAGTGGGTAATATACACGGTCTGTTAAGTATTAAGTCACATCGCAAGGTCTGTAAATGTAAACTGTAATCAAATCAATTTACTTATACAACATTATGAAATTTAGAAAGACTTTTCACTCTATTATATTAATATTATCATATTTTTCAACTGAATCTACTTTCCATTATGCTATATATAATATATATGTTTCAGACTGTAATTCTTGCATCTAACTTCCATCTTTTGATGTGGGGGGGGGGGGGGGGGGGTCATAGGTTGCAGATGGAATAAATGGCTCAAGTCAAATAGGCATCAAATTTTCATAAATAAATGCACATTGCCTATTAATACAAGATTATACTTTAAAAGTTTTTAATTTAGACATTTAGCTTAGTTACATTTGGTATGAACCAAGTTGTACAAGACTATCTTGATAGACATGACACATTAATTTTGACTTAACTGAATTTAAAACCAGGTAAAAAAAATTTACCAGCCATGGCAAGGCTGTTAAACCCCTTAGTATCTACCCCACTCATGGCTACAATCTACTGCAGTGCTTTTCAACCTATTTATTGGACTGGAACCTTTTGGAGTGTTTAGATTGATTGAGGAATCCCAGGCAGTAGCTTCACTACTTCAGAGTTTTAGTTTGGTCCTCAGCTGTGGCATTTTCTATTTATCTCTTTTTAACAAATTGGACAATGTAAAAAGTGTTATTAAAAGTAATTCAAACACTAAACGTTCATTAGAACAACAACGGAAACAATAATTAAGTGGATAAACAATGACTAATTACCATACAGTGCCAGTACTGACAAATGTGGTCACTGGTGAATTCAGCTGTTATTTTTATATTTTTACTGGCCACTGGCGGAACCCCTGGCTGGCATTCAGTCAACCCTAAGCTTCCCCAGAACCCCTGACTGGCATTCACTGAACCCTTAGCTTCCCCAGAACCCCTGACTGGCATTCACTCAGCCCTAAGCTTCTCCAGAACCCCTGGCTGGCATTCACTGAACCCTTAGCTTCCCCAGAACCCCTGACTGGCATTCACTCAGCCCTAAGCTTCCCCAGAACCACTGGCTGGCATTCACTGTACCTTTAGCTTCCGCAGAACCCCTGTTGAAAAACACTGATGTGCTGAATAGTAAATACATAATACTGGTAGGCCTACTTTTATATTGTGATATTCTGTTAGTCAGATTAATTTAAAATTGGCATAAAACTAAAAAAGAAGCCAATGAATACATTACATTATATTATATAAATTAATTGTAGAAGTGTACTACTTAGTTCAGTGCCTGTAAACTGAAGTAGTGTACTAAATAGATAGTAAAGTGCCTGTAGACTGTAGTAGTGTATTACTTAGTACAGTGCATGTCTTAGTGTCTACTCAATACTGAAACTGTAAATCACTGTAAGTGTTACTAACTGTATTTGAGATTTATAGTCTTTGAATACTTTGTATTGATGAATTTGTAAGAAGTTCATTGAAAACTTGGGACCACATGGGTAAACAACTTCTATTAAGTTGTAAACAACTTTTTCTATTTTGAAATGAGGTTAAACTAGTTATCACCACATTGCTAGCATATTGGCAGATCACTGCTAGCATAGTCGCAGATCACTGCTGGCAAAGTGGCAGATCGCTGATAGCTCATTAGCAGATCACTGCTGGCTTAGTGGCAGATTACTGTTAGCATAGTGGCAGATCACTGATAGCATAGTGGCAGATCACTGATAGCATATTGGCAGATCACTGCTGGCATAGTGGCAGATCACTGCTAGCACATTAGCAGATTACTGTTGGCAAATTGACAGATCACTGCTGGCATACTGGCAGATCACTGCTGGCATACTGGCAGATCACTGCTGGCATATTGGCAGTTCACTGCTAGATTCTTGGCAGATCACTGTTAGTTTAATTGCAGATTACGGCTAGCTTTTTGACAGATCACTGCTAGCTTATTTGCAGATCACTGCTAGCTTATTTGCAGATCACTGCTGGCTTAGTGGCATATCACTTCTAGATCACTGCTATTACAGACCGTTATAATTGGAGGATTTGATCTCTTAATTTTAGACTATGGCTCGTTCTAGAAACAGTCCATAATAAAGGACGATACCAACGTTTAAAAATAATACCAAATAAAACAATTAAGGCCAGAGCCAATTACAATTAATAACTTTTTAATTTGTGAACTTCAATTAAATAATAACAGCAAGTGAAATATGATTGAAATTATAAACTTACAGATTTGCTGGTACCGGTACTGTATATCAAAATACAATGAGTACAAAATTGTACGAGGAAATAAAAATCTCTACACACAACAAAGTATAATGACACATAGCATGCCTCGTAATCAAGGAAAGGAAAATCTCTCCCTCGTCATTTATTCTTATCCCTTTTATACCCAGTTTCATATGATCTTTCTGGAAATGGAATGCGCAGTCTTACTGCTTCCCGCATTCTCTAGATCGTTCGATCCTGTTCCACAGAAACGTACGATAGTAAACAAAAGTATCAACAAAGGGATATTTTTTTCTAGCCGCCCCAACACAGGACCGACTTGAAAGAGGTCATGCACGTGGAAGGCGGGCAAAGCATCTCAAAATACGTCATCCCTTATAACCCTCCCCTCTTTAAAGAAAAAATTTCATTTTTCAAAAAATGGAATTCTTTTCCATTAAACAAGTACAAAAAAATACATTTCTTCCTTTCAAAAATATTAAACAAGCTTCTTAATAGCTTATAATCAACTACATAATTTTTATGCAGAGAAAATTAATTTCTGGACAAAGTATCAGCAATCACATTATCTTTGCCTTTGATATGTTTTATGTCCAAATTATATTCTTGTAAGAATAGACTCCATCTTAACAGTCTTTGATTTTTGGAGACCATCTTATTCAAAAAAGTTAAATGATTGTGATCAGTAAAACAAGTACTGAATGTAAGGAAGAACTGACATAAAAATCAAATTGCTGTAGAGCAAGGATTAAACCTAAACATTCTTTTTCTACAGTGGAATAATTTTTGCTTTAAATTTCTTTGAGAAATAACAAACAGGATGATCTACACTGTGGTCATCTTCTTGAAAAAGAACTGCACCAATGCCAACATCACTGGCATCTACAGCTAATTTAAACTGTTTGTTAAAGTCTGCTGCAATGAGAACAGGAGCATTAGCTAGTATTCTTTTAATGTTTTCGAATGCTTCCTGACAGGCATCTGACCAATGAAATTTTTGCATTTTTCTTTAACATATTACTTAGGGGAGAAGCAATAACTGAGAAATTTTTGCAAAATTTTCTATAGTAACCTGCCATTCCCAAAAATCTCATTAACTGTTTTCTAGTAGTGGGTGGTGGAAGTGCTGCAATAGCATTTATCTTAGCTTGAACAGGTTTTACATGACCTTGACTC
Organism: Omphiscola glabra; assembly: GCA_964017045.1. Lineage (NCBI taxonomy): Eukaryota > Metazoa > Mollusca > Gastropoda > Lymnaeidae > Omphiscola > Omphiscola glabra. The sequence continues at coordinate 32,271,076 of OZ024807.1, read as the reverse complement.
ACTATGTGACCTAAATATTCCACAGTTGCATGACAAAATTCACACTTATTTAAATTTACAGTTAAATTTGCCTGCAAGAATTTTGTAAACAGAGATCTTAATTGGTTTACATGTTTGGAAAAATCTTGACTGTAAATAATTACATCATCAATATAGGCGCTGCAATTTTCCTGGTCAGCAATAATGTTGTTAACTAGATGTTGGAATGTAGCTGGGGCATTTTTCATTCCAAACGGCATTACTTTATATTGGTATAAACCATCTGGAGTACAAAAAGCAGAGACTTCTTTTGCTCTGTCAGTTAGAGGAACCTGCCAATAACCTGATAGTAGGTCTATCTTGGTTACATATTTTGCATCGCCTATTCGATCTATAAGATCGTCTATCCTTGGAATCGGAAAGGAATCAGACTTTGTAACTGAATTCACTTTCCTGAAATCAGTGCAAAACCTGTAACTTTTGTCAGGCTTTGGGACTAAAATACATGGAGAACTCCAGTTACTAGAGCTTGGTTCAATTATATCATTTTCAAGCATGTATTTTATTTCAGATCGGATTACTTCAAGTTTTTCCGGATTGACCCTATAGGGGTGTTGCTTGACCGGAACTGCATTGCCAATGTCAACATCATGTACAGCAATGTTGGTTTTATTAGGGACATCAGGAAAAAGTGAAACAAAATCTGCAATAACAGACTTGATAACATTTTTTCCGACAATGACAAATGTCCAAGTTTCTGATCAATATTGGCCAGTATTTCTGAATTTTTAAATTTGTAATGACCAACTTTTTCTGGGACACTGTCAAATATTTCAGTAACATTTACTTTAGGTACTGAAGTTACAGTTGAGATTGTGTTAACATTAGTTTCTGAGGATAGACAATTGTCATCACATTTTCTTTCTACATATTCTTTTAACATGTTAATGTGACATAACTGTTTCTTTCTTTTACGATCTGGTGTTAACACAATGTAATTTAAGTCATTAAGTTTGGACTCAACTACATAAGGACCAAAATATCTAGCTTGTAGTGCCTGTCCGGGTATTGGCAAAAGTACAAGCACTTTGTCCCCTGAGCAAACTGTCTGAATTTGGACTTTTTGTCATACCAAACTTTCATTTTGGATTGAGAATCCTTCAAATGTGACTTAGCCAAATTAACGGCGTTAAAAAGTTTAGTTTTAAACTTTAGGACATAGTCCAAAAGTCCTTCAGTGGGTGTCGATGACATCCACGTGTCTTTTAAAGGGGCCTCGAACCGTATGGCCAAACACCAGTTCGAAGGGGCTGAATCCAAGTGATTCTTGAACTGCTTCTTTTGCGGCGAACAGTAGCATGTTGATCCCTTCATCCCAGTCTTTCTCTTGTTCTAGGCAGTACGTTCTCATCATGTTCTTTAATGTCTGATGGAATCGCTCAAGTGCTCCCTGCGACTCAGGATGATACGCACTCGACAAGCAGTGTTCTATACCCAATTGGTTCATCACTTGTTTCAATAGTCCAGCCTTGAAGTTGGTTCCTTGGTCAGACTGTACAGACTTCGGAAGACCAAACAATGTAAAAAATTTCGTCAGTGCTTTGACGATGTTCGGAGTCTTGATATTGCGAAGAGGAATAGCTTCTGGGAACCTTGTTGACGCGCACATGATTGTCAGCAAGTATTGGTGACCCGATTTTGTCTTTGGCAGAGGCCCAACGCAGTCTATTATGACGCGACTGAAAGGTTCTTCAAACGCTGGAATGGGTTGAAGAGGAGCTGCTGGTATCTTCTGATTTGGTTTCCCTACCACTTGACAAGTATGACATGATCTGCAGTAGTCCACCACATTTTTCTTGATTTTGGGCCAAAAGAAGTGTGACGTAATTTTGTGATATGTCTTGTTCACTCCCAAATAACCTGAAAGTGGTGAATCATGGGCTAAGTTGAGGACTTCGTTCCTGAAAAGTTCAGGAACTACAATCTGGTGAACAATCCTCCATTCTTCATCAGCCTTGGCATCTGGAGGTCGCCATTTCCTCATAAGTATGTCATCTTGTAAAAAGTAACAAACAGGGAATTGCTCAGATTCTTCTTTGGTCATAACGTTTTCTCGAAGTTTAATGATTTCTGGATCATTCTTCTGCTCTTCAATGAGCTGTGTTCGAGTTGGTCTTTTGTGATCCTTTGATTCTTCATTCAATTGGGCAAAAAAGGTCGTTCCCAGATCAATTTCAGATTGGATTTTATTACTTTTTAATGAACTCTCTTCTTTGGAGATCTTCAAACTCATTGCCCTGGTAACAGCACATGCTGTATTTATTTCTGGATCTTCTTCTGGAGATTCAATGTGACAGGGTTCTTGAGTTACGATGGGTTCGGCTATCATCTTCCCACCAGCTAAGTCTAGCAACAATGTAAATAAAGCGAAGGCAATATTTATGATAATGTCAGAAAATACGCACTGATGACTTCATCAATATGAACATCTACGCCTTTGAGAGGGTAGCTACTTTCAAATATCTAGGGGTGACTATAAATAAGCAAGAGGAAATAAAATCGGATGTACAAGAGAGAATAACAGCATGAAACCGTTCTTATTTCAATTTACAAAAGCTACTTCAAAGCAAAAATCTCGATAAGGGAACAAAGAAGGAAGTATACACCACTGTCACAAGACCAGTAGTGAGACTTGGTTCCTACCAGAAAAGCAGAGAACCTGCTAAATATATGACCCGATGATAGACAATTTTGTTTTGGGAATACGTACAAACTAAGAGCTATATCAATTGTACAAATACCCATCCATAGTCACTAACTCTTCCACCAGCACAATATTAAATAAATTCAGTCCAATTGGGATCCCTTAGGGTATGTTTTTTATCGAGAGATACTCCTTAGCTTAGACTCGCCCCTTAAAACTTTATAGGCCCCGAAATTTTTTTGATAAATTCAAAATGCAAGAATGCATTTTTTTTTAAAATACCGTAGTTAAATTTAGTTTTGCATCATTAAACACTTAACTGTAGAGCAACGGGAGAGATGCTAGTTCAGATTTTATGCGTCATTTGACATAAGAGCCATCGTGCAAGCGACTTCTCTGCTTGACTAAGTGTGGTATGCAAACATTTTTTTAAAATTGAAAAGTAATGTATTTTTAAAGTTATTATTTTAAAATATTTTTGGGATCAACTACATAAAAATAATGAATTTACTACAAAATATTTGTAAAATTAAGAAAAAAGACTTCCTTCCAAAAAAGGTATCCATCCCAAAAAAGAAATGCTAAAATAGTTTTACATTTTGAACAAAAAAGAAAAACCAAAAACATACGTTTATTTCAAAATATTTCCAAGTTTCACCAAAGTCAAAAAGAAAAAAAGTTTTTCTGTACAAAAGGCTATAGAATATATCTTTATGGGTTTTCAAAATTGGTATTTATTTATAAATCATATGTAACCGATATAATTGTTTAGAAGTCAAGAATTGTTTACAAAAGACTCATATATTTATTAATGTGTGATTATTTTTCGTATAAATTATTAAAGTTTCAATTCTCAATATTCAGTTGATTTAAATGTTAATTAAGAAATTTAGACTACTATAATTTGCTTTAGATCATTACAACTTGCCTCTTTGATATTATACTTGAAAACAATTTTTTTACCAATTCCATATAATTTTTTTTTAACTACTACCAAAAATGGCATTTACAAGATAATCGAAATACTCAAATTTTTTTTATTCGTTGTTTAAATATATATTAGATTCTTTCTACTGGATTATCATCTTAAAATATTTTTTTTAAATAGTTCAAACAGCTGGGGAAGATTGTTTATTATTATTATATTAACAGAGAAAAGTCATTGGGGATTTAATAAATAAAGACTTTTTTTAAAAATCATTTTACTCTGTTCCCGAAACTGTGTTAAAAAATTAGAAACACTCGATTTAATAATTATGATGAAATGTCCACTATTTGTATGTAACTGCTAAATTCCTAATTTTTTGTTTTAAAATTATTATTATTTTTAAATTTTCATTTTATCTATGTCAGCATACATCTACTACATTAAAATGTTTGCTAAAAATGATTTTTTAAAGCATGATGCTATTATACAATATAATTTAAAAACAGATTGCACATGTTTATTTATTAGCAAGAACTATATTTAAAAAGTCTTTCAACTTTTGCAGCTGCAAAATGTAATTAAATAAAAGATACCGATATTTGCAAATCAGAAAAAGTAAGATTTAGCTTATGATCAGGAGCGGCCAATTTTCAGAACAATACCATATTTATAATCGATTTCTGCGAGCCTGTAACAAGATTAACCTGAACGCTATGGATCATCAATATATATCGAACAAAGCGATATTTTATTTGTTCCAATAATTGTTATCGATTAAAGGCACACATTTCAATAACTTTTAAAAATTTTATAAAAATTAAATTTAGAGTAGTTTTTTTTTTAAATTATTTTTTCTTACACATTTCCCCCCGGGGGGGGCACTTGACTTGCTCCGGGGGGGGGGGGGCAGTGCCCCCGGAGGTATGCCTGAAAGAAACACTGTTCATGATTTTGTCATTGTTGGCTCAGTTGCCAGCACTTATCAAAGCTCTTCCAATGCCTCATGATTTTGTCATTGTTGGCTCAGTTGCCAGTACTGATCAAAGCTCTTCCAATGCCTCATGATTTTGTCATTGTTGGCTCAGTTGCCAGCACTTATTAAAGCTCTTCCAATGCCTCATGATTTTGTCATTGTTGACTCAGTTGCCAGCACTTATCAAAGCTCTTCCAATGCCTCATGATTTTGTCATTGTTGGCTCAGTTGCCAGCACTTATCAAAGCTCTTCCAATGCCTCATGATTTTGTCATTGTTGGCTCAGTTGCCAGCAATTATCAAACCCAATGGATGTTGTTTCTGTATCATGAACATCAAAGAATCTGCAGCGAAAACAATTTCTGACTTATGGGTGAATAAATCATCCACGACTGTAGTATTTCTCACCATTTAGCATCCATGTCAATCTCTTCCACTTTCTGCACTATTTGCTGTTCTATAGAATGCATGCTGCTGGTATCCAAGGAATCAGTATCAATGGTAGGCTGAGGAACTCTTTTGATGAACCCTGGACATCATTTGGTTTCTTGACATATGGAAGCATGGATCCTGGTAGTGTTTTAGTGAGTCCCATCTTTTCTTATTTGCTTTTCGCTGCTGGCAGCCTCTTTGCCGTTTAGATTTGTGCACGTCGTGTGACATGATATAATAATCTTGAACAATAAAAATGCTTTAATTGCGTTGTGTTCAAGACATCAAACAAAATGATTACTTAGGACAGTTCAAAAACAACAGTTAGAGCACTATCCCAAGGACAACACACAAAGGAGGCAGGTCAAACCCAGCAATTGAAATATGACATCGTACTTAAATGTGAAGGGGTGGTGCTAGTGACGAATCGGCGAAAATATTAATTTTTGAGTATTTATTTGTTTCGATATTTTTTGTTTCAAAAACCTTTTTAAATTTTTTTTAATAAATTTGAATTCATTTTTAAAAGATATTCGTAATTTTTTAAAGTATTATTTTGTTAACCCTATAAATGGGTAAAAAGTCATTTTTTAAAAGATTTTAAATGTTTGAATAGTTCTATATGTCCTTATTTATAATCGCCCGACCACACCGTATTTGTTATAAATGTAAATCTTTCGTTCTCGGAGGTAAGATAAATATAGCTTCGTGTCCCTTTCGAAGTTTACCTAACAGTTACTGACCTAATTAGGGTCACAAAATTTCTGACGCTTTAGTCTTAAACTTTTAATACAGTGCACGTTTGGATTGGTTACATGTGTGGCAAATGTACGTGTGATCAGTTACCCTTCTATGAAATTCCGTTTGACCGAGCAGTTTGTGCTCTGTAAATATGCAATTTTTTCAATTTGGCGACACCTGGTGCGGTCTGCACCCACATAGCTATGCCACTGGTTCACATTAGTCTTACCGTGGCCGTGGGTTGTCTGGTCCCATGTAATGAGAGTCAGCAGACAGTGCCACCCTCCTCCCCGGGGCCACGATAACTGTAAGGTTACACAGATTGGGTGGCCGTGAGCTAGCATGAAGAGAGCCCCCCTGCACCATCTACTCCCCTGCACCACCCCCCACATCTGCTCCCCTGCACCACTGATCCCTGGGTCATTGTTCTTTCATCGATTCTTCATCTACTAACACTATTGAATGTAGTGACAATGGTTCCAAATCCGTGTTTGTCATTTGTTTATTAATACAGTGTTTATTATTTGTTTATAAATACAGTATTTATTGTCATTTGTTTATTAATACAGTGTTTATTGTTATTTGTTTTTTTGATATAGTTTCGATGCTAAATTGTTTCACTGTATAACAAAATTTGTTGTGCTGACATCCTGTGTTTGTTAACTCCATTAATGTATTCCTGAGGCTCTAGGGTGACGTCTGTATTTGTTGAGAACTGCACATGTAGTCCATGGAATGACTCCTGTTTTTGTTGAGAACAACTCATGTAGTCCATGGAGTGACTCCTGTTTTTGTTGAGAACAACTCGTGTAGTCCATGGAGTGACTCCTGTAATCACCAGTAGTCCTTGGGGGTGACTCCTGCATTTGTTGAGAATCACCCGTAGTCCCTGAGGTGACTCCTGTAATCACCAGTAGTCCTTGGGGTGACTCCTGCATTTGTTGAGAATCACCCGTAGTCCCTGAGGTGACTCCTGTAATCACCCGTAGTCCTTGGGGGTGACTCCTGCATTTGTTGAGAATCACCCGTAGTCCCTGAAGTGACTCCTGTAATCACCCGTAGTCCTTGGGGGTGACTCCTGCATTTGTTGAGAATCACCCGTAGTCCCTGAGGTGACTCCTGTAATCACCCGTAGTCCTTGGGGGTGACTCCTGCATTTGTTGAGAATCACCCGTAGTCCCTGAGGTGACTCCTGTAATCACCCGTAGTCCCTGAAGTGACTCCTGTAATCACCCGTAGTACTTGGGGTGACGCCGTCACTGTTAACGAGAGGAATCTCCAGCATTCATGGCTATTTTAATCAAAGCCAACTGTTAGAAAAGTGAGTCACCATGTAAAAAAGTGAGTCAACCCGTATAAAAATGATTCACCCCATAGAAAAGTGATTCACCCCGTTACAAAGTGAGACACCCCTGTGACGATCTGAGGCTGGACTTTGTAAAATTCTTCCATCGTAAATCCGCCCATGGAAACCCTTGTAAAATAATACCATTCCTCCCCTCTGTTTTGCCCCGCCGTAGCATAGCCCGAGTGACTTCCCTTGTTGTTATTGCATTCTTACACCAAATAGCTCACGCAAAAGCGTGATTATGGATTTTCTACCTCACACCGATAAACTTTGAGGGTAGAAGGTCAAACCCGCAATATCAAAAGTGATTATCATTGGATGGGAAAACATACAACATTTAAATCACCCAAATGAATAAATAGCCAGAAGAAGCAAGAATATTTCTTTTATGATCTGATCACTTGACTGTGGACGCTGGAAGGAACTAGACTTAAACCTTCATTAGCGTGATACATAACTGCAACCCAGGCTATTAGCAAGTATATGTCTTTTAAGATCTGATCACTTAACCGTGGACGCTGGCAGTACCTAGACTTAGGTCTTCATTAGCGTGATCATTAACTGCGACTGCTACCTGGAGTACTACCTGGTTTCTATTACTGGACCGACTGACCTTGAAGCTGGAACTAGGGGATTGATTTACGCCCTACACCAAACTACCTGACGGCTACTAGGACTTCGAGATCCAGGCTCTCTTACTACCACGATTCATCGCTGGAGAGTCATCTTCCCCATCGCAGAGATCCCACGGAATCTACGACCAGAAACTCCGACTTCGCTACGCTTGGAACAGCTCCGAAGACCGGAACAGGGACACGCTTCTGGAACACAAGGAATTCCCACACTTTGTGATCCACCGAGATCCTCAGTGAAACTATAAAGGCTAAGTCACCAAAGATTGAACATAGAACCTTGAGCAATATAGCATTTATAATGATGATACCGTCAGTATGTTAGTGACACTTGCATTGCATTAATATATCTGTCTAATTAGAGGACATCTATTTGATGTATATATATTAATATTAATCACCAAAAGTGTATTACGAAGGAATTTGTAAATATTATTATTCAATAAATAATTGTAGTTATTTTCTCCTTTAACCAAGACTTCGTTTCAGTCTGTGCTATAAGTATATAGATAGGTTATTATGTCTGTGTGGTAATTTGGCTTAATTAACGAATCCCTAGACATGGTGCCAAGAGAAGATCTAATACGAGAGATACCCCTCACTAATATACTATAAGTCAGATCACCACAACCCCATAGAAAAGTGAGTCACCCCGTAAGAAAAATGAGTCACCCCGAGTATTTAACTTTAAGTTGATTGCTTTGATGTTTGTTGCTTACATAGGCTTATCTGAACCAGTGGTGTAAGGGTGGTGGTGACGGATGCAGCTGTGTAGGGAATGGCGGAGGAGGAAGTGGTGTAGGGGGTGGCGAAGGAGGCAATGCGTAACATAAGCTTATCTAAACCAGTGGTGTAGCGATGGTGACGGCGGAGGCAGTGGTGTGGTGGGTGGCGAAGGAGGCATTGCATAACATAAGCTTGTCTAAACCAGTGGTGTAGGGGGGTGGTGGCGGAGGGTGTAGTGGGTGGCGAAGGAGGCATTGCATAACATAAGCTTATCAAAACCAGTGGTGTAGGGGGTTGGCGGCAGAGGAGGCATTCTGACCAGTCGGCATTGTTACACATATATGATGGGGTGACATTTGCTGTAGTATTTTGTGTGGAAAGGGTCGGCAAAAATCGTGGTGCATCCCGTCGGGCACTAACCCTACTTACGAGCCTTTCCTGAACTCTGTATTCTAAATGCTGTCAAAGTCTGTATGATAAGCCAGCTGACTTAATGTCATCAATTACTATCAATATCTGTTACAACCTGTAGACCAGGTACGTGTGATGTCAATATCTTGTACCACCTGTAGGAACGTCGTTGCGGTGACTAATCTCTGGGGGGGGGGGGGTCTTCTTTATAAAATAACATTCAGAAGTGACAGTAACATAACAAATGTGACAGCTATTTGTAGGATTGAAGTAAAATAAGTGTTGAATGTAAGCTATTTGTAGGATTGTATAAGTGCAAGAACGTGTGTAAGTGTTTTATCATTTGTAACTTTATATCTATATATGTATAATATGCTTTGTAGTCCAGTGTACTACCATCGGTGTACCATTACGTCATAGGATAGACTACATTGTGTTGTCAAGTGTACTTGTTTAAATAATCGTGATTGAGAATCCCTGGACTCGAAGATGATTTGTTACGTAAACGTATCAGCCATCGTTGTGATCATTAGTTGTAGTGTCAGTTTGCCTTATGATGAGCAGGTTGTACTGACTCGGTCCTAGGAGAATGTCATCATTAGTTGTAGTGTCAGTTTGCCTTATGATGAGCAGGTTGTACTGACTCGGTCCTAGGAGAATGTCATCATTAGTTGTAGTGTCAGTTTGCCTTATGATGAGCAGGTTGTACTGACTCGGTCCTAGGAGAATGTCATCATTAGTTGTAGTGGTAGTTTGCCTTATGATGAGCAGGTTGTACTGACTCGGTCCTAGGAGAATGTCATCATTAGTTGTAGTGTCAGTTTGTCTTATGATGAGCAGGTTGTACTGACTCGGTCCTAGGAGAATGTCATCATTAGTTGTAGTGTCAGTTTGTCTTATGATGAGCAGGTTGTACTGACTCGGTCCTAGGAGAATGTCATCATTAGTAGTAGTGTCAGTTTGCCTTATGATGAGCAGGTTGTACTGACTCGGTCCTAGGAGAATGTCATCATTAGTTGTAGTGTCAGTTTGTCTTATGATGAGCAGGTTGTACTGACTCGGTCCTAGGAGAATGTCATCATTAGTTGTAGTGTCAGTTTGCCTTATGATGAGCAGGTTGTACTGACTCGGTCCTAGGAGAATGTCATCATTAGTTGTAGTGTCAGTTTGTCTTATGATGAGCAGGTTGTACTGACTCGGTCCTAGGAGAATGTCATCATTAGTTGTAGTGTCAGTTTGCCTTATGATGAGCAGGTTGTACTGACTCGGTCCTAGGAGAATGTCATCATTAGTTGTAGTGTCAGTTTGTCTTATGATGAGCAGGTTGTACTGACTCGGTCCTAGGAGAATGTCATCATTAGTTGTAGTGTCAGTTTGTCTTATGATGAGCAGGTTGTACTGACTCGGTCCTAGGAGAATGTCATCATTAGTTGTAGTGTCAGTTTGCCTTATGATGAGCAGGTTGTACTGACTCGGTCCTAGGAGAATGTCATCATTAGTTGTAGTGTCAGTTTGTCTTATGATGAGCAGGTTGTACTGACTCGGTCCTAGGAGAATGTCATCATTAGTTGTAGTGTCAGTTTGTCTTATGATGAGCAGGTTGTACTGACTCGGTCCTAGGAGAATGTCATCATTAGTAGTAGTGTCAGTTTGTCTTATGATGAGCAGGTTGTACTGACTCGGTCCTAGGAGAATGTCATCATTAGTTGTAGTGTCAGTTTGTCTTATGATGAGCAGGTTGTACTGACTCGGTCCTAGGAGAATGTCATCATTAGTTGTAGTGTCAGTTTGCCTTATGATGAGCAGGTTGTACTGACTCGGTCCTAGGAGAATGTCATCATTAGTTGTAGTGTCAGTTTGCCTTATGATGAGCAGGTTGTACTGACTCGGTCCTAGGAGAATGTCATCATTAGTTGTAGTGTTAGTTTGTCTTATGATGAGCAGGCTGTACTGACTCGGTCCTAGGAGAATGTCATCATTAGTTGTAGTGGTAGTTTGTTTTATGATGAGCAGGCTGTACTGACTCGGCCATAACTGAATGCAGGTTCATACATAGAATCCCTTCCAAGGTTAAAATAACACTCATTTGTGAGAAATTTTGTTGACACCCTCACCCTATAGGCTATAGGCCAGTTTAACAAGTGGGCTCTAAGTAACGCTGGTGTTAAATTTGAGACATGGCATCTGAAAATGTTAGCATGTGTAGGTCAGAAAAAAATGTAACTTCTCACTATGACACAGCTACTCAATATGCTTGGTAGTGGTGTCGACCACAGGAAGATAGACTACATGGCTTAAAGTATGGGTGATAGCGACCATAAGAGTATAGACAAAATGGCTTAAAGTATGGGTGGTAGCGACCATAAGAATATAGACAACATGGCTTCTTAATAACGGGTGGTAGTGACCTAAGAAGATATATTGCGGTGATTCTCAGTGTGGGTGGTAGAGCCCCCAAAAGTGGAAGCGGATTCTAGAAAATATTGGACCTGGCTTTGAAGCACTATAATGAGTACATATTTTGATTAAATTATTTGAGTCAATATTTTATTAAAGACTTGACGAATCCATTGTATGTGTGGTTAGCGATGGTCAAGCGTACAAGATTTGTCTTAATTTGATGGTTTCGTTTGGGAGTAGCGGTAGTACACAAGGCCTAATATAGAACTGTGCATGACATTCAACGATCCATGGTTTGGGGGGGGGGGCTCTGTTTCTCTCCAATTGAGAGATGTTTGTGACCTGTGTTTATTTGGGTCAGTTCGCGCCGTGTCCATAAAGCTAGGTTCTTACGAATACATGCGAAATGGGCAAATTTAAAAAATATGGCGTTTTGTTTCGTTTAGAAAACAAACCATCTGTATTTTGACATTGAGCCATTTAAAACTGAAAGCGTGTATGACATTTATGCGACTCAATGGCTCATGGTACGTGACTTGACCCCGACCCACCGTGACTTGACCCCAACCCACCAACTGAAATATCTCATTGGGAAATGGCGTCAGCGGGCCGTCGAGCTCCCGCTCCTTATGCCCTCCCTGTCGCTCCCCCACACAAGTCAGGCGCCGGGTTTCCCCGACGCCGGACCGTGCGGGGGTACGCCAGAGACTACCAACTACAACGGTTTCTTTCATCTAAAGCTATTCCCACGGCTAACTGCGGACAAAGTGGCCTACGATGTTAGTACACAACACACCGACTGGGTCATGGCAAGATCCGATCCCTTTGCGTAAGAAGTTGGTAGTTCACTGCTGGTGAGTCATCCATTCCAGCCAGTATCATGTCATCCATTCCAGCCAGTATCATGTCATCCATTCCAGCCAGTATCATGTCATCCATTCCAGCCAATATCATGTCATCCATTCCAGCCAGTATCATGTCATCCATTCCAGCCAGTATCATGTCATCCATTCCAGCCATTATCATGTCATACATTCCAGCCAGTATCATGTCATCCATTCCAGCCAGTATCATGTCCTGTTGGTCATTTATTTGGGCTAGGTTTTATGAGTTTAGAGGCGTGTAATACATAGTTAACATACATGGGTGTCCCTAGCAGTATATGTATATCAATGGTTGACTTCCACCGCCGACCCCTGTATATTTCTAGGGTTGACTCCCCCCACCGACGGCTGTATATATCTAGGGTTGACTCCCCCCGCCGACCCCTGTATATATCTAGGGTTGACTCCCCCCGTCGACGGCTGTATATATCTAGGGTTGACCCCCCGCCGACCGCTGTATATATCTATGGTTGACTCCCCCCGCCGACGGCTGTATATATCTAGGGTTGACTCCCCCCGCCGACCGCTGTATATATCTAGGGTTGACTCCTCCCCGGCGACCCCTGTATATATCTAGGGTTGACATCGTGCCCCCCTTTATTACTAAAATTACTTTCTAATGTGGATAAAAAATCTGTTAACACAACTAAAATGTAAGTTAATTGATTAGAACTTATAAGACTGTCAGATAACACAAACACAGTAACTATTTGAGTCCTCTAGATCCGTGTTCCCCATATGGTGGTCGCGAGCCTTATGTTGCTGGCCCGCGAGACTTATATTGTTGGCCCGGGAGCTTTACGTTGCTGATCCATGAGACTTACATTGCTGGTCCACACAACATGTATATTTATGGTCACATAACAAGAAAATATAATTAATAAATCTGACCCCGGTCCTTGATGCAATTTTGAAACATGTCCACCAATCTTCAAAGTTTGAGAAACGCTGCTCTAGATTATAATGTCATTACTTATCACCCAACCATGTCTTTCAGCTGTTATTGCAGGACCGCCCAAGTTTACAGACAAATACTGGTTTCAATGAATAGACTGGATGCTATCCTATAATATACTCGTACATAGGCTAATATATGTGTTGATATTTTGTCTGTTTTACTTAAAACCTCGGAGGCACGCATTTCACAATGAACTTATATTTTATTGGACAGGTACTGAGGTAAACCATGAGTGTCTTACAGAAAACTAAAAGTTAGGATGTGCCTATGAATTTCACACTGAACTTGTATTTTATTTGACAGGTACTGAGGTAAACCATGAGTGTCTTACAGAAAACTAAAAGTGAGGATGTGCCTGACATCAACCTGGACAACCTGGATGATTTGTTGGGGGCCTTGACAGCCGAAGAAATTGAAGAGCTCAATGGAGATTTCGACCCAGACGTGAGTGAATATTTAATGACACTCTAAGATGGTTTAATGACGTGTTCTAGTTACTCTAGACCAGTGGTTCTCAACCTGTGGGTCGCGGCCCCTTTGGGGATCAAACGACCCTTATACAGGGCGACCCTTATACAGGGGTCGCCTAAAACCCTTGGAAAACACATATTTATGAAGTAGCAATGAAAATAATTTTATGTTTGGGGGTCACCACAACATGAGGAACTGCATTAAAGGGTCACGGCATTTGGAAGGTTGAGAACCATTGCACTAGACCCTTATGTTAAACTAAGGTGTAACCCTGTGACCATAAAGTTTAAGAACCCATGTCATGGAAACATAATCAAAATTAGTACTGTTCTGTTATGCTGTTCTGTCATACTGCTCTGTCATGATGTTCTGTCATACTGCTCTGTCATACTGTTCTATCATGCTATTCTGTTGTACTGTTCTGTCATACTGTTATGCCATAATGTTCTGTTTTGCTGTTCTGTTATTGAAACATAGATATATGTGTACTGAGTTTGAACATGTATCTTAGAATTTTTGTATCGTACGTGTTTGCGAACCCACTCTACAAACATACGAGCCATAATAATCAATACATTGATCTTGTGTCCTCAGAATATAGAAGATGAAGAAATAAGAGAGGATGTTTATGTACATAACTGTTCAAATAAGAGAGGGTGTTAATGTCCATAACTCTTCAAATAAGAGAGGGTGTTAATGTCCATAACTGTTCAAATAATAGAGAGTGTTAATGTACATAACTGTTCAAATAAGAGAGGGTGTTAATGTACATAACTGCTCAAATAAGAGAGGGTGTTAATGTCCATAACTCTTCAAATAAGAGAGGGTGTTAATGTCCATAACTGTTCAAATAAGAGAGGGTGTTAATGTCCATAAGTCTTCAAATAAGAGAGGGTGTTTATGTTCATAACTGTTCAAATAAGAGAGGGTGTTAATGTTCATAACTGTTCAAATAAGAGAGCGTGTTAATGTTCATACCCTGATTTACTGACAACAGCGGTTCTCAAAATCCCACTGCAGTGGTTCTCAATATCTGGCATTTACGACTCCACCCTGTTCTCTCTTTGATTCAACCACCACAGTGGTTCCCGACATCTAACTTTAATGACTGATATGCACATCAATAAACCATTCTTTGTTTCCAGAATTCTCTGCTCCCCCCATCCCAAAGATGTCGTGACCAGACCAGCAAGACACCGACTGGTCAGTTCAGCCGCCAGAAACTACTTCAGTTCTTGGAGGAGAAGGCTAAACAAGAGAAGGACTGGGAGAATACTGTGCCATTCGCTAAAGAAGTCAAAGGTTAGAGGTCACATGCTATAATAATTAAGAATATAAATGCTTAGGTCATAGGTGGATCCAGAAATAGTATAAGTGGGGGTCACAAACATTTTTAACTGTTAGTTCTTTAAAAAAAATAATGCAAAACTAAATGTGTGTGTGTGTGTCAGGATAGTGTCCACAGAATCATTGAAATGTGTGTGTGTGTGTGTGTCAGGATAGTGTCCACAGAATCATTGAAATGTGTGTGTGTCAGGATAGTGTCCACAGAATCATTGAAATGTGTGTGTGTGTGTCAGGATAGTGTCCACAGAATCATTGAAATGTGTGTGTGTGTGTCAGGATAGTGTGGACAGAATCATTAAAATGTGTGTGTGTGTGTGTCAGGATAGTGTCCACAGAATCATTGGAAGCTACTCCACAGTTCCTTTGATTGCTTACAGGGAAGAAGTTTATTGCCAAGGAGCAAGAAAAGACAACTATCAATGATGATGATGCAGCTGTTGAGACAGAATGGGATGAAATCTTGACTGCAGCAAGTGAAGAGGAGTTAGTGGACCTTGCAGGTGAGAAAAGCTGGGGAGAGGGGGGATGACATGGGGTCTGCTAGATGTAGGTGAGAATAGCTGGGGAGAGGGGGCAGGAAATGGGGCCTGCTAGATGTAGGTGAGAATAACTGAAGAGGGGGCAGGAAATGGGGTCTGCTAGATCTTTTCAGGTGAGACCAGCTGTGATCCATGTGACATAAGGAAATATCATCAGATGACATGTCTTATTAGCAGTGACCCGTGTGACATAAGGAATTATCATCAGATGACATGTCTTATTAGCAGTGACCCGTGTGACATAAGGAATTATCATCAGATGACATGTCTTATTAGCAGTGACCCGTGTGACATAAGGAATTATCATCAGATGACATGTCTTATTAGCAGTGACCCATGTGACATAAGGAATTATCATCAGATGACATGTCTTATTAGCAGTGACCTATGTGACATAAGGAATTATCATCAGATGACATGTCTTATTAGCAGTGACCCGTGTGACAAAAGGCAATATCATCATATCGCATTTCTGATTAAAAGTGATCCATGTGACAAGCACTTAATTAATTTGTCTATATAAGCAACTAGCCTATATACCCGAGTGGCCCGGGATTGCATTAGGACCCCGATTCCGGTGACCTACAGATCCCGTTAGTATACTGTTCTCTATGGGATCACGTTCCATCTAGGAACCTATCTTTCCAATGTTATCCCATTTCCCGATAGGATCCCGATTTGATCGTGCCATAGATATAGCGTTTTAAAGTTATCGAACTTTCTGGAAAATTCTAGATTGTATATCAATAGTTTTAAATCCACCGATAATGCAATACGGACAGTGAAGTGCAGTTCTAACACCCTAAGGCTATACCCATCAATTCACGTAGAAACTATAGTGTTGTCTTTGGTATTTATATAGCTTATATAAGGAAAATGAAATGGGGGCCCCCGGCCCCAGAGGGATGGATATTATGAGTTCAGTATCCTTTTGTATTTGAATTTGGATAATAAAGTGTACGTGTACTAAATTTGGTCAAGATCCATCTATTCATGCAGGAGTATTTGTCTGTCATTTTTTTATATAGCTCATATAAGAAAAAAACGAATTCGGGGCCCCCGGCCCCACACGAAATGTTATTAAAAGTTCTCAACCCCTTCAGAGTTCCTTCTGGATAATGATGGATATATGTGCCAAGTTTTGTCAAATTCCATCAATCCATGTAAAAGCCTTTGTGGAACAGACAAACCCACAAATTTTCACTTTTATATATATACATGATTAATAATGTTTTAAGCATTAACATAGCAAGATAGGAGTTAGGTTTAGTGATAACAGAAAAGTTATGATGTGTTGAATGTTCCCCTGTATTTGACTGTTTCAGTAAAGTTATGATGTGTTGAATGTTCCCCTGTATTTGACTGTTCCCCTGTATTTGACTGTCTCAGTAAAGTTATGATGTGTTAAATGTTCCCCTGTATGTTACTGTTCCCCTGTATTTGACTGTTCCCCTGTATTTGACTGTGTCAGTAAAGTTATGATGTGTTGAATGTACCCTTGTATGTGACGGTCTCAGTAAAGTTATGATGTGTTGAATGTTCCCCTGTATTTGGCTGTGTCAGTAAAGTTAGGATGTGTTTGTTCCCCTGTATTTGACTGTTCCCCTGTATTTGACTGTTCCCCTGTATTTGACTGTTCCCCAGCATTTGACCATTCCCCTGCATTTGACCGTTCCCCTGTATTTGACTGTTCCCCAGCATTTGACTGTTCCCTGCATTTGACTGTTCCCCTGTATTTCACTGTTCCCCTGTATTTGACTGTGTCAGTAAAGTTATGATGTGTTGAATGTTCCCCTGTATTTGACTGTGTCAGTAAAGTTATGATGTGTTTGTTCCCCTGTATTTGACTGTTCCTCTGTATTTGACTGTTCCCCTGTATTTGACGGTTCCCCTGTATTTGACAGTTCCCTGTATTTGACTGTTCCCCTGCATTTGACTGTTCCCCTGTATTTGACTGTTCCCCTGTATTTGACTGTTCCCCTGTATTTGACTGTCTCTGTATTCTCAGCCGTCCTGGGGTTTCACAGTATGCTGACTCAGACCCAGTATTACGCTTCACTGGAGGACAGAGAGGTTCATGAAGGTGGATTTACAGGTAAATGATTCAGTTTGGCATGGGGGTAGACATTGTACAACTCACTTGTACGTTGGTCATGTACAATAAAATTGAATGTTGGTTGTATACACCTAACTTGTATATTGGTCATGTACAACAAAAATTTTATCAAGATAACAATATCTCAAAATCCAATCATATTACACAGTTGAAATTTAAAGCTTTAAAAATAGAGCCATCATTTTTTTTTCTTCATTTTCCAAAAATATACCTACAGGGACATGAATAAAGTTGGGTTAAGAATTTCTTTAAAAAATATGACAATATTTATTTTTTCATTTTTGCAAAATACAGTCATGGAAAAGTCAGATCAATTTTATTAGATTAAAAATACTTCTAAAATTCTTGTTAAGAGATTCTTGTGTAGATTTATGAGTTCAGTGTTTTATGATTTTCTGATATTATAGTTCAGGATCAAGGCATAATGCTGGTTTAATTTTTATGAAAGATATTTTATATGCATAGAATTTAAAAAATTAGGATTTTCTGACTTACTATTTCTTAAAGGGCATGGAATATGGTGTTTTTGTAAAACCTGATTCAGTAACATACATAAAAAATGAATTTTTATATATTGAGACTTCCCAATAGGAGGTAGAAAGTTATGCAATATGCCTTCCATTATTTACCCCCACCCACCCTTTCATCTCTTCTAGTAATGTTAATAAAATAATGAAAGTTCTTGGGTTAACCATCCAAATTCATCTGTCCTTAACATATAATCCAAGTGAGTAGTTTCAGTTTATCTTCATCTGTCCTTAACATGTAATCCAAGTGAGTAGTTTCAGTTTATCTTCATCTGTCCTTAACATATAATCCAAGTGAGTAGTTTCAGTTTATCTTCATCTGTCCTTAACATATAATCCAAGTGAGTAGTTTCAGTTTATCTTCATCTGTCCTTAACATATAATCCAAGTGAGTAGTTTCAGTTTATCTTCATCTGTCCTTAACATATAATCCAAGTGAGTAGTTTCAGTTTATCTTCATCTGTCCTTAACATATAATCCAAGTGAGTAGTTTCAGTTTATCTATCACTGGTACGTGTTTCATAAACGTATCACTAGTACATGTTGCATGAACTTATCACTGGTATATGTTTCATGAACTTATTAATGGATTTTGTTTCATGAACTTATTACTGGATATTGTTTCATGAACTTATCACTGGTACATGTTTCATGAACTTATCACTGGTACATGTTTCATGAACTTATCACTAGTACATGTTTCATGAACTTATTACTAGTACATGTTTCATGAACTTATCACTGGTACATGTTTCATGAACTTATCACTAGTACATGTTTCATGAACTTATTACTGGTACATGTTTCATGAACTTATTACTAGTACATGTTTCATGAACTTATTACTGGTACATGTTTCATGAACTTATTACTGGTACATGTTTCATGAACTTATCACTGGTACATGTTTCATGAACTTATTACTAGTACATGTTTCATGAACTTATTACTAGTACATGTTTCATGAACTTATTACTGGTACATGTTTCATGAACTTATTACTGGTACATGTTTCATGAACTTATCACTGGTACATGTTTCATGAACTTATTACTAGTACATGTTTCATGAACTTATTACTAGTACATGTTTCATGAACTTATTACTAGTACATGTTTCATGAACTTATCACTGGTACATGTTTCATGAACTTATCACTAGTACATGTTTCATGAACTTATTACTAGTACATGTTTCATGAACTTATTACTGGTACATGTTTCATGAACTTATTACTGGTACATGTTTCATGAACTTATCACTGGTACATGTTTCATGAACTTATCACTAGTACATGTTTCATGAACTTATTACTAGTACATGTTTCATGAACTTATTACTGGTACATGTTTCATGAACTTATCACTGGTACATGTTTCATGAACTTATCACTAGTACATGTTTCATGAACTTATCACTAGTACATGTTTCATGAACTTTATCACTGGTACATGTTTCATGAACTTTATCACTGGTACATGTTTCATGAACTTTATCACTGGTACATGTTTCATGAACTTATCACTGGTACATGTTTCATGAACTTATCACTAGTACATGTTTCATGAACTTATTACTAGTACATGTTTCATGAACTTATTACTGGTACATGTTTCATGAACTTATTACTGGTACATGTTTCATGAACTTATCACTGGTACATGTTTCATGAACTTATCACTAGTACATGTTTCATGAACTTATTACTAGTACATGTTTCATGAACTTATTACTGGTACATGTTTCATGAACTTATCACTGGTACATGTTTCATGAACTTATCACTAGTACATGTTTCATGAACTTATCACTAGTACATGTTTCATGAACTTTATCACTGGTACATGTTTCATGAACTTTATCACTGGTACATGTTTCATGAACTTTATCACTGGTACATGTTTCATGAACTTATTACTGGTACATGTTTCATTAACTTTATCACTGGTACATGTTTCATGAACTTTATCACTGGTACATGTTTCATGAACTTTATCACTGGTACATGTTTTATCCTAGGTTGTGCTCAGGCTCAGAAATTAAAGATTATCCCAGATGAAGCTCCCAATATGACAGATGTAGAGGAAAGCATTAAACAACTTCGGGACAACAACAAGGATCTCAAGTCTCTGAACTTAAACAACATCAAGGTATGTTTTAAACTAGCTAGATTTACAGGGGTCAACTTAAACAGCACTATCAAGGTATGTTGTAACATAGCTAGATATGCAGGGGTTAACTTAAACAATATCAAGGTATGGTTGTTACATATTATACACATAGTATTAAAAGTGTCTCTTGTTTGCCGGACATTGTCCATTTTTCAATCAGTTATGTTTGTCTTGTATGAGTAATCTTCTCATGGCTATAAAAATACACAGTTTAACATTCCTTGGCAGTTTCAACAAACATTACTCAGTACGAGGACTTTCCTTGGCTGTTTCAACAAACAATAGTCAGCAGGATGTTCCTTGGCTGTTTCAACTGAACATTCCTTGACTGTTTCAACAAACAATAGTCAGCAGGATGTTCCTTGGCTGTTTCAACAGAACATTCCTTGACTGTTTCAACAAACATTTGTCAACAGAGGACATTCCTTGACTGTTTCAACAAACATTAGTCAGCAAGACATTCCTTGGCTGTTTCAACAAACATTAGTCAACAGGAGGTCATTCCTTGGCTGTTTCAACAAACATTAGTCAACAGGAGGACATTCCTTGGCTGTTTCAACAAACATTAGTCAGGAGGATGTTCCTTGGCTGTTTCAACAAACATTAGTCAGCAGGGCGTTCCTTGGCTGTTTCATCATTCCATGATAGATATTGTTGTTCTCTAAATTATATGTCTTGCTGCAAACAATAGAAATTATACATTCAAAGTCCTTATGAATTTATCTGAGGGATTATAAACATATTGATTTTTTTCTCCAGAATATTTCTATTGAGAGGTTGATAGATTTGTGTGAAGCACTTAAAGACAACACAGTCTGTGTACGTTTTGATATGGCCAGTGTTGGGGCCACTGACAGAATAGCCAAGGTATTTATTTTTTATTTTTTGAGAAGTGTTTATTATCAATATGGCAAGTGTTACGTAATGAATCAATTTTTTTTTTCTAAGTACACATTGTGTAACATTTTGAAGAGCTAATCTCATCCATTGAGATCCACAGTTAATCTCATCAGTTGAGATTCACAGTTAATTTCATCAGAAGAGATCCACAGTTAATCTCATCAGTTGAGATCCCCCATTAATCTCATCAGGTGAGATCCACAGTTAATCTCATCAGTTGAGATCCCCCCCATTATTCTCATCAGTTGAGATCCACAACTAGTCTCATCAGGTAAGATCCACAGTTAATCTCATCAGTTGAGATCCACAGTTATTCTCATCAGGTGAGATCCACCATTAGTCTCATCAGGTAAGATCGACAGTTAATCTCATCAGTTGAGATCCACAACTAGTCTCATCAGCTGAGATCCACAGTTAATCTCATAAGTTGAGATCCCAAGTTAATCTCATCAGTTGAGATCCCCCATTATTCTCATCAGTTGAGATCCACAACTAGTCTCATCAGTTGAGATCCACAGTTAATCTCATCAGTTGAGATCCACAGTTACTCTCATCAGTTGAGATCCACAGTTAATCTCATCAGTTGAGATCCACAGTTAATCTCATCAGGTGAGATCCACAGTTAAGCTCATCAGTTGAGATCCACAGTTAAGCTCATCAGTTGAGATCCAGCACTTGTTGAAACTTCCCAAACATACCTGCCCCATGATTGAATGTTTGCAACATGATTGAATGTTTGCACCATGATTGAATATTTGTTGACAGGCCCTGGCAGAATCGCTGAGTGTAAATACAACACTGAAGACAGTCAATGTCGAGTCCAACTTTATCTCAGGGGAGGCCATCGTGGAACTAATCAAGGCAGCTAATAAAAACCAGTCTCTTCTAGAATTAAGGGTTGCTAATCAGGTCAGCTTCATCTGTGTCTCATCTAACTGTTGGTTGTATCTCATCTAACTTGTGGTTGTGTCTCATCTAACTTGTGGTTGTGTCTCATTTAACTATTAGTTGTGTCTCATGTAACTGTTGGTTGTGTCTCATCTAACTCTTGGTTGTGTCTCATCTAACTCTTGGTTGTGTCTCATCTAACTATTAGTTGTGTCTCATGTAACTGTTGGTTGTGTCTCATCTAACTCTTGGTTGTGTCTCATTTATCTGTTGGTTGTGTCTCATCTATTAGTTGTGTGTCATGTAACTAATGGTTGTGTCTCATCTATCTGTTGGTTGTGTCTCATCTATCTTTTGGTTGTGTCTCATTTAACTGTTGGCTTTGCCTCATCTAACTATTGGTTGTTGTATGTGGTCACACTAAACCATGCAGTTAATTGCATTCTGTAGCTTTTTAAAACATACAAATGAGTATATCTGGGATGATACATACAGTACTGTCTCTATTAAGACAAAAGTCTTGCCAGATGACAGAGTTAGCTGGTCAAGAAATCTAACAGCCTCATATTTGTTATTGTAGTGATCTGATTATGGTGGTCATGGACAGTAAAGTACTTTCAACATTTAACTCAAAGGTGCATTGTATCCATTATGTCATCCAGCATATGCAGGAATCATTATGTCATCCAGCATATGCAGAAACTATTATGTCATCAATGCAGGAATCATGTCATCCAGCATATGCAGAAACCATTATGTCATCAGTGCAGGAACCATATTGTCATCCAGCATATGCAGAAACCATTATGTCATCAATGCAGGAACCATTATGTCATCCAGCATATGCAGAAACCATTATGTCATCAATGCAGGAACCATTATGTCATCCAGCATATGCAGAAACCATTATGTCATCAATGCAGGAACCATTATGTCATCCAGCATATGCAGAAACCATTATGTCATCCAGCATATGCAGAAATCATTATGTCATCCAGCATATGCAGAAACCATTATGCCATGCAATTATGTCACAAAACTTAGTTTCCGTGAAGAAATCTTCAAGGTGCTCATTGTTTTCCCCCTTGGCTTAGAATTCAACACATAACATTCTTGAGGAGCGCTCACCGTGACAACACATAACATTCTTGAGGAGCGCTCACCGTGACAACACATAACATTCTTGAGGAGCGCTCACCGTGGTATGGGTTAAACATCGTGAGGGTTAATTTAAGGTCAAGGTTCAGACAATTTTAACCTTGTTAAATCTGTCCACAGAAACCGGAAGTGTTGGGCAATAAAGTAGAGATGGAGATAGCCAAGCTGATCAAAGAAAACCACAAACTTTTGCGTCTGGGCATCCAGTTTGAGTTTCCTGCAGCCAGAATCAAAGTCCATGATAAACTCAAGGAGAACTTTGATGCCTGTGAGTTGGCCCAGTTGTATCTTGTTTCATTGAATATCCATCATTACTTATATATCGTGATAAATCCTATCAACGTCTTTAGAATTATATTTATCTCCGTAGTTTTCAGTAGCTTCTAAGTCTTGGCAGTAACGACATTGCTTGGTCCATACGTTTTGCCCCATACTTTGTAAGCACAATATCTCGTTAGTTTACAAACATGGCACTTGACATAGCCAGACTTAGCTTTAGAATAATGGCTTGTTCTTTTGAATAAAAAAAGTAATAAAGTGGCCCACTTTAACATTTTATTGACTTCTGTGGCCCCTTGAACATTTTATTGACTTCTGTGGCCCACTTATACATTTTATTGACTTCTGTGGTTGTTGTATAGATAAAAAATATGCTATTTTGTTTCCATAAAGTCATTTAAGCAAAGTTTTGGTACGCCCAAGAAATAAATTGTTGCTTCCTTTGTGTCGTGGGGTCCTCCTGGGTGCCATATGGCCCACTTGAGAACCTCTGACCTACAAGATCCTAAGATTCTAAGCTAAAGGGATACCTTCATCAGACTATTGTACAATTGCATCAGCCATAAAGAGTTAAATAAGTGGTGAACATTAGCAAGGTTACATTATAACATGAGCCACAGTGTAAAATAACCTTGTCATCTTTTTTTTCTCATACAGTTATGTTCTTTTATAGTTATGTTCTTCTACAGTTATCTTCTTCTACAGTTATCTTCTTCTACAATTATCTTCTTCTACAGTTATCTTCTTCTACAGTTATGTTATACAATTTTTTTTGCTTGTTTCTATGGGACTGATGATATTTATTTTTTTTATCATCTATTTTCAGTGAGGAAGAAAAGAGTTGGAAAAGACAGTTAAAACTGTGCTAACATGACCTTAATAAACCACCCTTATTACCAATGTTACCCAAACCTTTTCAACTGATCTTTTATTCTACACCTGGATATACTAATTTAAGTCTTGGAGCTCATTTGCTTTGTACATATTAGAATGTAGATAGCTGGACTTGTTTTATTACAAAAAGTTTTTTTTTTAATTAAATATTTCTTGTCAAGAGTTCTGTAACTTGAACCAAGCCAAAAATGTCTGCATGTACATTTGTATGATTTCTGTTTATTTCGTTTTTTAGTTGACAATGATGTTGTCATTGGTGCTTGACTGGCTTTTCTAACATGTTTCATTTTTATCAATATATGCACTAGGTTAGGGAGTGTTGTTTTACAAAGTGACTTGCTGGGATTTTGGGCTAAGGTGATTCTGAGTAAAATGTTCCAGAGCCATGTAATGGAGACACAGTTGTTATGGGAAGACAGATGTAAAGGAGACACAGTTGTTATGGGAAGACAGATGTAAAGGAGACACAGTTGTTAAAGGAACACAGTTGTTATGAGGAGACAGATGTAAAAAAGGGACACAGTTGTTATGGGGAGACAGTTGTTATGGATACACAGATGTAAAGGGGACACAGATATGTATCTGGAAAAAGCAAAGCTGTTCCAAAAGTGTTTTCTCTTTTGACCGTAGTTACACATAGACATATGAAGGGAGCCATTAATTGAATTGAAAAAGGCCCATCACAGACATATGAAGGGAGCTATGTTAATTGGATAGAAATTGTCCATCACAAACATATGAAGGGAGCTATGTTAATTGGATAGGAATTGTCCATCACAGAAATATGAAGGGAGCTATATTAATTGGATAGAAATTGTCCATCACAGACATATGAAGGGAGCTATATTAATTGGATAGAAATTGTCCATCACAGACATATGAAGGGAGCTATATTAATTGGATAGAAATTGTCCATCACAGAAATATGAAGGGAGCTATATTAATTGGATAGAAATTGCCCATCACAGACATATGAAGGAAGCTATATTAATTGGATATAAATTGTCCATCTCAGACATATGAAGGGAGCTATATTAATTGGATAGAAATTGTCCATCATCAGAGTTGAGCCTAAAAACCTAATTTTATCTCTCTTAAATCACACAAGAAAAGAAAGGTCATTAACCCTGTCTCATTTACATATCTGACTTAGTTTATCTTTACTAATGTGTCAAAGGCAAATGACTGAAGTATGGATATTGCCTGGAAGTTTGGTGGGATGGCTTACCCAATTCTCAGTTACCTTCTTAATCTGCAAATTAGAAACATTGTTGTATTCAGTTGTATTAACATTGTTGTTGTTTCTTTCATTTGAAACTTAAAGAGTATTAATATCCTATTGTTAGGATTAAGATCCTATTGTTAGGATTAAGATCCTATTGTTAGGATTATGCCCATGATGCACCTATTTTTCTATCTCTTCAAATTCAAACAAAATCCGATATGTCAAATCTTATGTCTAAGATAAAGAAAGGTTGTTCCATCTTACCAACACCTTGTGCTATTGTTGAGACTTATCAGATGTTTGCCATGATCCTGGTCAATGGCAGAGCTGTCCACCAATCTGTGTGATCAAAACCTAATTTTATTTAATTTGAGCTTTTACTTAATCCAAGTGGATGTGATGGGTTGACATGACATTGTCAGTGTTGACATGACATTGTCAGTGCTGCGCAGTGATTTATCAACATTAAAAAAATGTATATCCAACTTTTGGGTTTTATTATTGTTTTTGAAAGATCTTAATTTCTATTTTTTTTTAAATTTTAATAATTATTTTTGAAAATAATTGAAAAAATATCTTGTCTGTGTAAATATTCTGTTGTATTCAATTGACTGACATTTTCACATTTCTGGTCAAACTTCTCATATAAACATGGGTAATTATATGACCATTAACAACTAACTCAAGAAAGTTTTAATAGCAATATAACTTAATTTAAACAACCTGAGGATAATTTCTTTGTTGCACAAGGTATGACGTCACTCAACCCTCTGTACAATAGATTCATCATTTATTGTTAGTATAGGAAGAGCCCCTCTTAGAGTTTAGTGAAGCACTGTTTATGTTGATTTGTTGTTTTATTAGTAAAACTTTGTTATGTGGCCAGTTGAGAGCAGTGGCTGGATTGTTAGAGGTTCAGTTGAGAGCAGTGGCTGTAATGCTAGGGGTTCAGTTGAGAGCATTGGCTGGAGTGCTAGGGGTTCAGAATTGATTTCATAATTTAACCTGTTACGAAATTAAAGCTAAAATAAAAAAAGAAAGAATTTCAGGTTATTAAATCTTCTTTCCTTAAACTAAACTCTGGGCCTTTCAATTACGTCGCATTTAACTAACATCATAATGTTCTGATGGAGAGCAAGCACAGCACGGTTGACATTTGTGCCTTTACGTCACATTTAACAACATGATGTTCCCCTGGGGAGCAAACAGCATGGCTGACATCAAAATGTTCTGCTGGAGAGCAAGCACAGCACAGCTGACATGATGTTCCGCTGGGGAGCAAACACAGCACGGCTGACATCATGATGTTCCCTAGGGGAACAAGCACAGCATATCTGACATTAGTTAGGGATTCATATATTTTTTTAAAATGTTATATATTTATTTTAACTGGGTGAGATAAATTTAGTGGGTATGTTTAGATATTAATTAGTAGCTGTTTAAATCTTCATTAGTTGTACCAGTTCATTACTTGTACCAGTTGTACTTAGATGTGATAAAAAAAAGTTTTTTTCTATATTTATAATTTATTTTTAGTTGTTCCATTTTTTAACATAATTATTTTCTTTTGACTGCAGTCACTAAGTTCATTCACTAAGTTAAGTGATTTATTTGAAAGTCAATATTGTATTTAACATAAAGCTAGAGCATGTGCTGTAAAATCTGACTAGGAAATTCTCTTAAATTATATTTTTTTACTTGAACTATTTCATCCCTGACATGTTTATCTAATTGTTAATTTTATTCTGTTTTAATGTCAACGTCCACACAGTTTCTTAAGCTTGGGCATTCATTGACTGTTCTTGATTAAAACAATTATAAGAATCTTTATACATTTAAATAACTGTTAATTTTGTTTAACAGCATGCAGCCAATTCTTTTTAATCCAGATTGATCTTGTTTGGTGTAATTTATTGAAATATTTTGTTCTCTTTGTTTGTGGTCACCTATTTACCATTAGCTAGGAAGCCGCTGCCAGCTAAAGAATAAATAAACCTTTTTTTAGTATTATCATGTTTTTGAGTTGTTTCTTTTAACTTTTGTTTGATGTCAAAATTAGTGCAGCATAAGATGTGTGTACACCTCATGTACATAAATGTTAATATCACCATGACTCTTGTGTACATCTCATGTATGTGGGTGGTAATACCAACATGAGTCTTGTGTACACCTCATGCACTTTAATGTTAATATCAAAATGTGTCTTGTGTACATCTCATGCACTTTAATGGTTATAAACATGGGAATTGTGTACACCTCATGTACTTTAATGTTAATATCAACATGAGACTTGCCTGCAGCTAGAGAGTGTGAGGATAGTTATGTACATAAATATGTTCAATGTTAGACATTGAAATAGAGGTATTTTAGATGATTGGGTGAAGGTAATAAGTTCCAACATAAGTGCATTATCTCCCATTACAATTAAATTAACTTCTATTATAATTAAATTATCTCCCATTATATTTAAATTATCTCCCATTAAAGATAAATGATCTCCCATGATGAAGCCAGGGAGCCAAACAAAAAAACATGAGTTATCCATATCCATTTAACATTCATTGGATCTAACATTAAAAATTGTAAAATCATATTGGTCACCCGCACTTGGGTATATTTTCGAGTGTTTAGGGACTTGATCTTTGCAAGCTGCTTGTCAGACATTCATTGCGACAGGGGCAACTATTGCAGAGATAACAGAAATTATATTTCAACATTGCCCCCATTGCCTTGTAAGTCAATTTTATTTAAGATTCATGCTAACTCTTAATCACAGAATAAGAAAAGAAATGGCAAACAAGGACACGGAAAAGTCATAAGAGAGAAGGCCATCATCTTGTTCTTTTCATATCTTTCATTATGTATATCTTGCTTGCCATTTCCCACCATGCCCACTTATTGTCCCAGTCATTTCACACCATGCCACTTAACGTCCTAGTCGTTTCCACATTTCACTCCATGGGGCTTCACACATTCAATCTTGATGAATAACATTTAATGTTCGTTTGTCCTAACACGGTCCTTGTCTACATCACCAAAAAAAAATTTTTTTAAAAAAAGGAAAAAATTTTTAAAATCTCTTTTCTTTTCATTTTCCATTATTTCCTATGTAAAAAAAAAAAAAAATGTGTTAAAATTGCTAAATGTAAAATAAAATTAAAGTAAAAATAAAATTTAAACTCTAAGTTAACGCTAAAGGGCGGAAGTCGATAAGAGAATTTTGAGGTTTCCGCTGCCACCCACCTTTGTTTTTTTTTAAAAATAAAAAAATGCTAACTCTTAAGTTGTATGTCATTTAGTTCAAAATTACTCTGTAGTTATATGTCAACATATCGTGATCCTGTTGAAATCTCATCTGTATAACAGTAAGTGCCATAGTCAGACTGTGTGATGTCACTCATCACTAACTGTTTATAGCCCTTGTTGTAGCTGTCTTATTGTAGATGGGATGTTATAGCTGGAATGTTGTAGCTGTGACATTGTAGCTGGAATATTGTAGCTGTGATGTACCTGTGATTTTGTAGCTGTGATGTATTAAATGTGATTTTGTAGCTGTGATATTTTGGCTTGGATGTTGAAGCTGTGATATTGTAGCTGGGATGTTGTAGCTGTGATATTGTAATTGGGATGTTGAAGCTGTGATATTTTAGCTGTGATGTTGTAGCTGGGATGTTGTAGATGGCAATCCTGTAGAGTTAAGTGGACTAGGAAAACATAAAATGACAAAGCTGTACATTTTAGACAGATTCCAATGTGAGATAGTTGGAAGCTTGATAATGTTTTCTTAAATGTCTGTCTGGTAAGTAACTTTTTCCTGTGTCTGGTAAGTGTACATTTTTTCTGTGTCTGGTAAGTGTAACTTTTTTCTGTGTCTGATAAGTGAAACTTTTTTGTGTCTGGTTGGATGAGTGATACTAGGACGTATGATACCAGCATGTGTGATAATGGCATATTTGATATTGGCATGTGTGATGCCCCCATGTATGCTACCAGTACTAGCATGTGTGATCCTACCTTGTGGGATACTGGCAGTGGCATGTGTAATACTATGGCGAGTGATATTATCATATGTGATACCAGCATATTTGATTCTGGCAAGTGTGATGCCCCCATGTGTGATACCTGAAGCTTTTCTAAATGTATGCACCTAAGTTTTGAGTTTATGAGACAACTTCTTGGTTTAAATAAAATTCATGTTCTTGATATTGGACTAAAAGATTCATAAAGGAAAACCTCTCACACAGAAAAGACAAAAAAATAGTTTTAAAAACAGAATGAAATGTTTAATTAAAACTCATACAGAACTAACACAACCATCTTTGACAGAACAATCCCAATCATTGACAGAACCATCACCATCAATATTTTCCATTCAACTCGTAGAATAGAGCTGTCACACTGCACTCAAGCTAAATTAGTTTGATTCTGTCAGACAAGGGTAAGTGACTTCCCTAAGTAAAGTAGTATGCTTGCAAAATACACATTCTACAACAATCATTCAAACTGTTTAATTTATTATACACTGTTGCCATAGGTTTGGGATTTTTCTTTAGGTCTTAATTTCATAATGCCTAAAAGTAAAAGAACAATGTATCATAAAAACAAATTGCATATTCTTAGAGCTTGGAAAACATGCTGAACATTTTCACCTGACATACAAACATGCTGAAGACTTCACCTGGCATACAAAGATAATAAAATATTGTAAATGTAAGATTTAATTTATAATATATACAGAATATTTAATCTCCAAGACAAATTGTTACAAATAAAACATCTCGACACATTACATGATTCTCAACTTCTTTTCAAAGCATACAATCTCCAGAGAGTAACCGTCCAATCACACCACATCAATTGTATGCAAGTATATACCTCCAAAAAAAGATTTCAGTGAACAAGACAGTCGATCGGAAAAAGCGTTGAGTAAAAGAAGTCCAATGCATAACAGGAATATTTCTTTCATGGAAAACAGCTGACCAGGAACAAACATTCTAGTCATTGGAACAACAAACAGTCTACTCACTGGCACAAGAGTCATTGAAATAAACAGTCTAGTTATTGGAACAACAAACAGTCTATTCACTGGAACAAGAGTCATTGAAACAAATAGTCTAGTCATTGAAACTAACATCATCATTTCTTCATGTGGTAGCTTGGCTTGCCTAGACAGCTGCCTAGGAATGCAGATTTGACAACATTTACTGATAAGACATTTTTTTTTATCTCTCCTTATAGACAAATATCAGTAAAATACAAATAGAAATAGCCAACAGAAGGTTACAGCTCTACCTCACCACACACAGGTGACGTCCATAGCTGATAGGTATAATGTTGTGTTGAAATTAAATTCAAGATATATTTTAAGAAGCAATTCGATCGTCTCATTGTGCCCCCACAACCCTGGTTAACACAGGTGAATTAAATCATACCGGTCTAATCAGATACATGTTGGGCTATTTTTGAAAGTCATTTTAAGATGTTACTGTAAACATTGCTATAAGACAAATATAATTGGCATAGATTGGAAATGTAATTCTTGCTAAAAGAGCTGCTGTCCTATGAATGAGATATACAGTAAATAGAGCCAATGGAATGTCAAAATCATAGAAATACCTTGAACTTGCTCTTATATAAAAACTGTTATTTACATTTTAAGAGGAAAAAAAAGTCACATATGTACATGTACATAATACACATCCGAAATGGCTGTTACATATGTACAGGAAATATTGAAACTTGTGGACGTTCAATAAACTATTTATATATATAATTTGCATACAGATCCTTAATAAAATTTGTTTTATCAAAATATTGAAATGGAATGTTCATTGGATCAGAGAGCTACAAGTTGAAAATTCAAATCCCAGCACTTAAGATCAATATCTTGTTAAGAAGTGAAATTCATGAAATATGAAATTTGATCTTTCCATAAATCCAATTAGTTAAAATGGCCATGTGGCAGGTAATTTGGAAAAAAAAAAAACCAAAAAAAAACCACACATTTAAAAAAATAAATCTATTAATTAAAAAATAGATTTAGAGCGAGGGGACTGGGGTCACACAAAAGCTGCACTAAATATTTTTTCACATTTCTAAATAAGCTTTTATTTGTTCATTTAAAAAAAATTAACAAATCAATAAACTGCCCCAAAATCTTAAATAGATAATTTTTTTGTTTTAAAACCAGCCCAGGGAAGCCCAAACTCTCTTTTATAAACATGAATTATATACACTTATATTAAAAGTTATCTTCAATTCTGGTGTAACCATGACAACCTAACAGCCAAGATCAATTAGTTATGCATATAGGGATTTAACAAACTGAGCAAACGTGGAATCTATCTGATGAATCCGATGTGATGCAGGAGAAAAACTGTTGCCAGCATAAACAGAGTTGCCAAGTTCAAGGACAGGAATGGAGCTCCACCTCTGACAGATCCTGACCTATCTTCAGTTGGGACAGATGAACCTGCGGAGAAATGTATGATTGATAAATGTGTTAAAAAATCAATGTGGGCAATCAATCTTGATTGGGAAAAGGTTGTTTACATTCTAATTTGTTCTAAAGAATGATATCTCATGCTCTTATTAAATTTCTTTTCTGGAAGGTTCTAACTCCCTACTTACAAATAAGCTGGCAGGTTTCCCAGCCCGAAGAAACTTTTCTAGATTTCGACGACACAAAACTGATGAGACTTAATAAACTTATTGGAGCATCCAAGATTTTACTCTTTGTGTGTGTGTATATTAATATTTGTAACTCGAGGAGTATACTCTTTACTTGATTGTTTTTTATATCAATTTAAAAGGACAATTAAATTGAATATTGTTAATATCACTAGCTGACCTTTTGTTTTTCTTTATATACTGGTTATCAGTTCTTTGTTAAATATTGTTCATATAAACTAGCAAAATGTTAAAGCATATTTAACTTACAAAACCAATTAATGGTACGTAACAATGTGTATTAAATGAATTAATAAGTTATTAACAAGTTCACTATCTTACACAGTCTATTCAACTCGGTGGTTCAATACGGTACTTACTTTGTAATTCCATTGTTACATAACGTGATCCCTTGTCATTCTCTGCTGAGCACTGGTACCTGCCAAAGTCTGAACTCTGAACATTCCATACGACCAAAATGCTAGTAATTCGATTGGATGCGCCAGGAATGTTACGAATTTCATATCTGGAGTCAAAACAAGTTTTTAAGAATCAACAAAATCTTCTATTTTAATTTTTTGTTTGTGTGTCCTATTTATTATCTTAGTTACTTAGCAAAATGACCATTAAACCATGAACTGTCATAACATGGATGTTTCTTGTGTGTTACAGCCTCCGCTAAAATTAATATCATTAAATGTGAATCAGAAATTTTAATTTTTTTTTTTTTAAAGGGGGACAACTCTCATAAAGTAGATTTACTTCTGTAACATCATATTTCTTCATTATAGAAAACTAAGGTAAATATTTCAGTCTACATGTTTTTTTTTTAAATTTTTAATCCAGCAGAAATGGCTGAGGGTTTTTTTGTTGTTGCTGTTTTAAAGTATTTTGTACTTGTAGGACTCCAATGTAGGTCCTGCTAAACAAGACCCTAATTTATTTTAATTATTATTTTATCAAAGTGATTTGAAGCTTTGTTGGTAGTGATAATTATTATAGTGGAGCTAGTAACGGTAGCAATTCAAGTGCTAATAGTGGTAGTACCATAGTGGAGAATAGGGAACTAATTAATTTAATATGAATGATATAAGAATAAGGAAATATGTAGGTCGCCAATAAAAAAATTATTTCACTTCAGATTCTATAAACCCAAATAACTTTATATTTTCTAAAATGAAAGAATAATGTTCCTCTGTCTGAAAAACATATTTAGATGGTAAAAAGGAACCAACAGTCAGTGTGGGTTGAGGAAAGATAAACAGCAGCACAATTGTTTTCACCTTTGAAAGATCAAGGTCATATTCATTTCACATAGTACTTAAGAATTCAAACAGTCATACTAATTGATTCCCTGTCCAATTTACTCTCAGAATATCTATACTTATATGGGGCTCTGGATTAATTAGTTTTGTTTATTTTAGCTATGTGTATCAAAGTTACTAGCAAATGTTGAAAACACAGCATGTTTGCATTTGAAAGTGAATGACAGTTGCTGGGTTCAAAAGTCCTCACAACTAAAACAAAAAAAACTGACCTTCCACCAGAAATGATGGGCCGGCTTTCTCTTGACCAGGCAATTTGGTTTCCACCAGGTGGAGGGTACCCCTTAATATTACACACCAATTCTTTAGTGTAGCCAATAGCTTGACGGGCAACAGGTGTCCCTGTGTAGACCTCAGGACGAACTGAGAAACAAAAATAATATTTGTCTTTAAAATATAACAATTTAGGAAGCATTAAAATCAATATTTTATCTGTTTAATTTATTCAGCGGATGTTAATGGTTGTTGCGCAAGATTTTGACTTGAATAAAATAAATTAAAAGAGAAAATCATTGGCGGACATTTTATCTAAAATTTATATGGAATACAATATATGTATAGAGCATAAATAAAAAATAAAATAAGAGTGTAATATAGTGACAAGAAAGGTCAAATAATTTTAAATTTGCTCCACTTAAGTTTACTGACTCACAATTGACGGTCACTCTGATCTCTCTGTAGTCCATACCAGCAGAATTTTCAGCTGTGCACTTGTAGATTCCAGCATGATCAGACTCAATGCGGTTTATGTTGAGCACATTTCCCTAAGTAAGACCATAAAAGAAAAGCATTACACAATCTTATTAATGTTTAATCAAATGTATAATTTAAGACTTAAATATTATTAATTAATTTATCTTTAAAAACAATTTTAAATCAAGACCTTTTAAAAACTTATTAATTTAAAGAAAATATGAGACTTGCTTGAAACTCTGTTCCCCCATTTGGCAAGAGCTCCCCTGCCATTCTTGTCCACTTAATTAAAGGCTTGGGTCTACCGTTAGCGTAACACTCCAACTTGGCAGGGTCATCTGCATTCTTGGTCATATCTGTGCTGGTGTCAAGGTCAGAGATCCGGGGCTTCTCTGTAGGGAAAAATTGTTATTAAATCAATCAGTCTACTAAGACAATTTGTTTAAAAGAACTATATTTTTAAACTATGCAAATCGAAACATAATTGCCAGAGATAGCTTAGCAGTTAGTGAATGATGGGGAATATTTTAATGAATCGATAACAGCGGGGAAACTGTGCATATTTCATTCTAATAAAGTTACTAGGAATCAGAAGCCTCTCAATTATTATAACACTGGTACCAGAGATATGCACCCATGCAGAGATTATGCAATACTTTTATATGTAAAAAACAATTTGCTGCTAACATGAAAAGTTTATTGTCTATAAGTACTTAGCAAAGAGGAATTCTGACTGAACCCAATCAAATCACTTACGGACAACTCGAAGCTCTCGTACACTTGTCACGTAGTTCTGCGCTCCAACCTGAACTTTACATGTGTATGAACCCTCATCCGTGGGTTGCACATTCTGAATACGAAGACGCCATGCTGTTGGAGATGGTTTGTCAATTGCCCAGCGGAAAGCATCATATGACCGGGTCCCTGTTGCAATCTGAATGAGAGTGGCATTGCCACGGTTTGCCTGCACTGTCCATTGCACCTGGTATGGAAGGTAAAAATTATTGATGAGGTGATCAATGAAGTCTTATATGTATGATTATGAATTATCAAGCCTCTATGAAAGAAAATTTAATTTTCTAAATTTAAAAAATCATTCTGTCCATATTAGTGCTCCCCACTTCTCTTTCTACAAGAGAAGCTGACACTGAACAAAATCTGCATTAAAAAAATAAAATTATTAAAAAAATATATGTAGTTCTTCCTCATTTTGAATATCTATTGAAATTCTATAATGTTAAGCACCTCAACATCGACAGGTCGGTTCTCCACAACACATATCATCTGTGCATCCTTGTCCTGCTCTTGTATTATCATCTTGTAGACTGGATTTACAGGAGGGTCTGTCTCACTAATATTTACTTTGGGGTCATCAGCACTGACCACTGGAGAATAATAAAAATAGATTTGATGTAAGTTATTGTAAGCGGTCGGCCAAGTAACACAAAATAAAATTACCAGACATTCACATAATAGTAATAGAGTTAAAGACAGGGTAATTTAAACCCTTTACTAAATAATAAAAGTAATTTATCATGAAATCATGACGATGCAATTTAAATATTTTTTATGTTTTACCGAGTTTCAGTTTTTTAAACTTTTTTAAAAATAACTCAAGTGCTCAAGTTAATCTAATAAACAAAAAAGCAACAAGAAGAAAACGTTTGTGGTTTTTCAGTTGTAATGATACAGTTAAGATGAAACTTTACTACTTTAGTATTCGTACCTAGAGACAAACACGGAAGTATCCTTTATTCAATCCATATTGGCAGTAAGTTTAAGTTTAGACTACTGTTACTAAGAGTGAAATCAAATGTTGTTTAATATAACTGTATTTCATTTAAATCGTCACATATATAGGACGGGCTTACCTGTTAACAGGGATGACAAGCAAATACATAGAACTGTAAAATGTCCTGTGCCCATTTTGAGGCAATTCTTGTTGGTTAATTATAACACTTTCAATACAAGACGCCTTTACCAACTTATCAACCTGATAAAATTATTTCCGGTAGTTGGTGCGCATGCTCATAACTACCTGTCCTATATTACCTGTGTCCTCTGTCGCCTGTAAGGTACACTGCGCACCTGTTATGGGCATTGGTACTTCCTGCTTCCGGTTATGTATGTTAGGGTTATAAAAGTTTGATGTAAAGCGCTTTTTCATGAGGCTGTGACAACAAAAACGATAAAATCATGGCCTTTCTTTGCACACTTTTAATTGCAGCTTTATCCTTAGCGTCTTACGGTAATGTTATTTCCATTTTTTAAAAGAGATTTTGTTTTTAGGTTTAGGGTAAAACGTTGAGATTTTGTTGTTCCATGTTAATAGTTCAGTTTAAGTTTATTAGTAAAATTAAAATGTTGAGATTTTGTTGTTCGGTAAAAATTGTGCAGTTTGAGGTAAATGCAGACAATTGGTGCCATGACGTATCACATGGCTGCCATTTTGGTTGCCACGACCCTTGAACTTTTATAATTCACTGTCACTAAACCTAACCTGAACCCTAAATGTATACTTAAAACTTAAAACCTAACCTGGACCCTAAATCAGTAAATGTATCCCTAAAACCTGAACCCTAAATCTGACTAAATCATGTATCCCCGAGGCTAATGGCACCAATTATCTGCATTTGCCCAGTTTGATTGTGGTGTTGTGTTTTCACCACCAAGTCTAAAGTACAAAAGCATTAGCTGAGTAGGTTCAGTGGGCAGACCTACTAGTTGGTCAGTTTAAACTAATAATATTCCAGCCATGCATGCTTCATCATTGTACCAGTAAATCTTTATATAATTGACATAAATATAGGCAAGGTCTAATGTTGTACATTAAAGTCAAAATAACTAGTCAAAAACAAAAATGAGGGGTATATTATGGCGCTCATAAATCTTGATAATTTTTAGTCAATTTTGCTAGTTTAAGTTTAGTTATAAAAACCAATTTTTTCTGACATAGGGTTAGCTGTACGTAGTGTTATGTTAAGGGGTAAATTTGTAAATTAAAAAATTTAGCATCAAATTAAATAAAAATAACATATTCCTCCACCCCGCGCCACACCCACTCATTGCCAATGCTTAATTCTAAATGTATGTAACATAATTTAGATGTAATGTGATATAAATTATTTTAAATACTATCATTAGATATTTTTTTTGTGTAGTTTCTGCCCAACAACCTGAGATTGTAGATGAAATCTGGCCTGAAGTTCAGCCAATTGGGCGTACTGGTCGCATCAACTGTACGGTTGCACGTTTGGGTGATAACACTGTAAGTTTATACGTTTTATTTCTTTTATGGTATCCCCATCATATCTGCAATTAATTTTAATTAGGTTTTCTTCTAATTGAATTATTATACGAGGCTACGAGGGTTTACATATTGAAAGTTTTAATGGATGCTAATATATGTAGGGCTGTTATAGAACTGCTAATAAATGTTTTGCATATATTATATATTTTATTATTAGTTAAAATTATACACTCAAATTTCATGTCCCCAGTGGATCTGTTTTATATAACAAGGTTGTAATATTGTATTACCATCTTTTAATTTACTATCCAATTTATTTTGGCCTATGTGTATAAAAGAAATAATTGTGTTTGAAAAGGTTATTAGTAATTAGTATTAGTGATTTCAATTCAGATATATTTGTCTAAAATTTAAACCTGACAAAGTAATTTATCAAATTCAAATACATTAAAAGCTTGGCAATGGCTTTAAAAGTTTCAAAGTCTGAGTTGCAAGCTTCACAATGACTTTAAAAGAACCTGAGTAAAGCAGTTGGAGCAACTAAAGTCAAAAGCCAACCTCAACTTCACCATCTCTTAGATTATTATCTTATATAGGCCCTGCTTTCTATTATTTTAAAATCTGTTAAGTTACATAATCTTTTTAAACTCTATACATGTTATTGTCTTAATTTGTTACAGATTGTTTTCTTATAACTCAGTTGTTATATCCAAGAGACAATCAGTGCATTAATTATGCAGACATGTAGGCATTTTATTAAATGTATTTTTTATGTTACCCAATTTGAAATTAAAACCCAAAAGTAGGGTAGCACTTAAAAATCGATGTCCCAAAAAATTTAGCTTCATTTGACAATCTTTTTTTTTCTTTTCAAAATGACTTAATCATCCTTACTTATCATCAGGTGACCTGGTATCATGAGCAGTACTCGCAAACAATTTCTGTTGGAGAAACCATCGAGGTCACGAATGATATTTTGGGAGGATTGAGGAAGTATGAGGTGCAGATCAGGAGAACAGTAGACCGTGTTACATATATGTTGGTCATCAGACGTTTGCGGCAACAGGATGCAGGAAACTATACATGCACTGTTCGAATCCAGTCTGTGTCTGACAACCAGTGGCCAAGGAAGAGAGGGTCACTGATAGTTCAAGGTCAGTCTGTCACTTTTTTGTAATTTCTTTGTTTTATTTTTCCATGTGGTAAATACCGGTAATTGTTTTTGGCCCAGATGATAGCAAGAAACACGCTGACGCAGACCTGTCTTCTTGTCAAAATTTTACACTTTGTTCAACTTGAACACAAAAGTATGATCTTTTTAAAAAATGAGAATTTCACACAAGAAAATACAATATTTTTTTTTGGTCAAGACTGAGGATGTATGAAGCATTCTATATTAAGATTGATTCCTTTTCATTTTGTTTGACCTACTGTTACCTTTCCAATTATGAACATTTGTGAGACCCACTTTTAAAATGACAAGAAAAATAGAGTAAAATAAACAAATATGCTGCTATACATTGTTTGAGAAACACTGATCTTAGGCTTAGTAATAATCATTATTATTACTGCTGGTGTCATTCCTAACATTCAGTGTTTGACAAGATTTCTGTTCAATTGGCTGAGTCAGAAACCATTTTATAGGATCATGGTTGATTGCGATGTTTCAACCACATCATGGTTGACTGCGATGTTTCAACCACATCATGGTTGACTGCGATGTTTCAACCACATCATGGTTGACTGCGATGTTTCAACCACATTTCTTTACAATGTTTCAGTGGCTCCAACCATCAGGGCAGGTGACACGACAGCTGTACTACAGGTCAACAGGGGAGAGAACTCAAGTTTGCAGTGTGCAGCCACAGGTATTCCTTACCCCAACATTACCTGGACAAGATCAGATGGTGGCTTGTTACCTGTCATACCAAACCCTGTTGCCCAGTATAGAGTAAGTTGTTACCTGTCTTACAAGGCCCCATTGCCCAGCATAGAGTAAGTTGTTACCTGTCATACAAGGCCCTATTGCCCAGCATAGAGTAAGTTGTTACCTGTCTTACAAGGCCCCATTGCCCAGCATAGAGTAAGTTGTTACCTGTCTTACAAGGCCCCATTGCCCAGCATAGAGTAAGTTGTTACCTGTCTTACAAGGCCCTATTGCCCAGTATAGAGTAAGTTGTTACCTGTCTTACAAGGCCCTTTTGCCCAGCATAGAGAGCCCTAATATTTCCTCAAGTCACATCTATTAAATGTATATTTGAGTTCAATCTTTGTTTATTATATATTATTTTTTTTAAATGCTAGAATGCAACTACTAGCTTTCATTAACCATTTTAATTAACTCTTTATTTATTTCTAGCATTCAGTAAACTATGTATTCTGATAGAACTATATTATGATAGTTTTTTGGACAATATCACAATTATAAGTTTTATACAAAAGACAAATATACTGTAAAGTTTAATGATTTCATACACTGTAAAGTTAATGAGTATAAAGATGTCTTTTTTATAAAATTTCCTAGATATGTAAACCGAATGTGTCTGTCTGTTGTGAGAAAAAGCTTCTTGGAGATCGTGAGGAAATAATTATAAAGCTAACCATTTTCAACCAATTCTTTTCTGTCAGTCGTTGAAAGCATTCTGTACATTTATTTTGATAGAGTCCCCAACTTCCTTTGATTAATGTGGACATTCAACACATGGGTGTGTATCGTTGTGTTGCTGACAACAACATCAAACCACCAGCTGAACATTTGGCAGAGGTCTTGGTCTTCCATGCACCTAAAACTCGTGTGGTGCAAGATTCTGTTGGCCAGGCACAGAACAGAAGGTTTCATGCCAAGATAGAATGTATTGTGCAAGGTATTTATATCTTTATAAGAAATCACCTGATCTACAGAGAGTGGGACAGTGATTAAAACAAATATTGGGGAAATAAGTTGCTGCCATATCAGACATGTTTACCCGTAAGATTTTGTCATTGTGACTATGATTTGAAGCCCACAATTATGGAAATACAAAAATGCTAGAAATAAAATAATTTTTTTTGTATTTACACCATAAACAAACAAATGAGCTGCTCGAAGGGGGCTAGGATTTTGCTGCCACCCTTCCACAAAAAAATAAGCAATTGGCTGAAAATGCCTACCCTTAAAATAAAGAAATAAGAGCCGCACCCTCTTCATATGCCACTGTTTTTTATTACTCTCTGCAGTGCTGCAGATTTCGTCCATACCCCTAGAACATCTCCCCTCTTGTTTTCAAAATGCCTCCCCCTCCCAGATTGAAAGTGGTTGCCGGGCTAGTGATATTCATACATAGACATGTGTTACCTTTGTTAAATTGCAATACATCTTTTTAATATTAATGGTATTCC
This sequence comes from Omphiscola glabra, assembly GCA_964017045.1. NCBI lineage: Eukaryota > Metazoa > Mollusca > Gastropoda > Lymnaeidae > Omphiscola > Omphiscola glabra. The sequence continues at coordinate 32,230,130 of OZ024807.1, read as the reverse complement.
AATTGTTTTTTTTTTTGACGTATTTGTTTCTGCTCTTTCATGTTATTTATATTGAAAATTATTCAGAGGAGAACCTTTATATAACATTTTACTTAATTTTAAAAACAAATTAGTTTTTATTTTATACATTTTTAAAAGTGTTTTTCTTCAATGTGTGGGTCTTCCCAGCCCTGGTTGAAAGCCCCTGAATGATGTCCATTAGTTCAGTTATTACAGCCTCTGATAGTTTATTTTTATGTTATGTTTAATTCCGAATTAGGTCACCCGGAGCCTACTGTTACATGGGAGCGTGTGGTCAATACAGGTCGTGTGCGTATTACTGATGATGACAAGTTTGACATCAACAAGCAGACTACAGACAACCAGAATCTGAAAGCCATGGAGCAGTGGTATACAATGAAGATTAAGAATGTGCAGGCCAATGACTACACAACTTATTTCTGTATAGCTGAGAACAACTTTGGAAAGTCTAATTCAACAATTGTTCTGTTTGGTAAGGTTATCATATTTTTCCTCCATCATTATTTCTATTTAACTAAAACTTTTTTTTTCCCCCTGGCTAGTCTGCTAGCATAATGCATTACATTGTATGTTGACGACCAGTCAATTTTGGCAAGTACTGGTACAGACCTCTGTGCTAGTATGGTGACGGCAAGTAAAGTTTGGCAAGTACTGGTACAGACCTCTGTGCTTAGTTTTGCAAAGTAAATAAATAGTGGAACTAGAGATGTTTAGCTTGAAAATAAAAAATAAGACAGTTCAATGGATGTTTTGGCAAGATGCCTTCTCAGCAAACACAATGAACAGCAGATAAATTTAGATTACAAATAAAACGTATGTATTTGAAGATCTCCATAAAGACAATATTCAGAACATAATTGCTTTTTTTCATTTGCTGTTAATGCTGTTAAAAATTTCATTGACTTACTTTTAAATATACAAAGGATGGGTCATGTTTTTGATGATTAATGTAAGCTGTGAAATAGTGTCTGATCATGGGATGTTGTTCTGTGTATAATTTTGTCAGTGAGCGATGGTGTTCATTTTGGAACTTCCCTATATAATGCACCACTTTTACTCACCCATGAATGAGCTAGGACGTATTTCCCGGTGGTGCGTAATTATTGTTATGGGCGATAAGACAGCATTTTTTTAGGAGTGAGTTAGGTACATCTTGGATGGTGGACAGGAGTTCCTTTCTTATGGTGTCAACGCCGTTATGCTGGTTTGTTTTATTGTAACTATTTTAACGCAGTGTGTAAATAATTAAAGAATGTTTTTTATTCCAACCATCTCAGCATTTTTTGGAAGTGTGAATGGTTAACTACACATCAGGGGCTAAGAGAAAGAATCAGAGCTGTAGACTCAGAAATTGTTTTCTGTGGCCGTACGGAGGGGACCTACCCCTAGATGACTATTCGCTACAATAGAGTGGTTTCATCCATATTTAATTTACGCAAAAAGGGCATATTATCATACAACCCACTGTTCCAAACATACATTTTTGGATGTCCCTCCTAAATCACAAACACCCACCCCCAGGGTATCTAATATTTTGAAGACCCCTATTTTAGTGAAGCTTGTGTGAAGTGCCTGGGAATCAAAGTGTCTTGTTTCTCTAATGAAATTATTAATACTGTATAATTATATTTGAAACATTTTGTGGGAATAAAGTAATTAAGAAGATATAAATTCAGGAGAAGCCAGATAATCTACAAATGTTTTTATTTTAAAAGGTGTTAGAGTTTAAAGGTTTTCATTTTATCAAGCCTAACTTAAATGTGAAACACTGGTAGGACTGTGTATATTTCTAAACTAAAGGTCAGATATTTAATATAGAAATGTTCACCATTATTCACCAATGCCCATTTAATAGTAATGTTCCATATTTTCTCTGCTACACAGAAACGACCGAGTGCCAGGGACCCAACTGCCCTTCTCTTCCTCCATCAAGCTCAACATCAATTATTCTAACATTTATGACAACGCTTCTTGTCACCATGCTACATGCTCTGGTTCATTTGTAAGCCTTCGTGCATGTTAGATAAATGTTTCCTTTATTTTTGCCTTGCTCCGAGAGGAAAACATATCTTACAGATTGCTGTTGACCATTTTATTTTTCTAAGAAGGTACTACTTTTGTGTGCATGATGACTGCACAATTGCATTCCGATCTTTCTCAAAGTGTGAGACTGAAGTATTCTCCATTTGTGACTAAAATCTCATTTGTGACGATTATTTTAATAAAGAAACTATTAGAATGTGTCTGTAGACATGATTATGTAGTGTTCCTGTATCTTGTCATCTAATTTCAATACTTCAAGTCAGATTGTTAAGAAATCTCTAATCTGCATTGTTAAGAAATCTCTAATATGCATTCTTAAGAAATCTCTAATCTGCATTTTTAAGAAATCTCTAATCTGCATTGTTAAGAAATCTCTAATCTGCATTGTTAAGAAATCTCTAATCTGCATTGTTAAGAAATCTCTAATCTGCATTGTTAAGAAATCTCTAATCTGCATTCTTAAGAAATCTCTAATCTGCATTGTTAAGAAATCTCTAATCTGCATTGTTAAGAAATCTCTAATCTGCATTGTTAAGAAATCTCTAATCTGCATTGTTAAGAAATCTCTAATCTGCATTGTTAAGAAATCTCTAATCTGCATTGTTAAGAAAACTTGTTTAATGATAATGCCTTAACACAATTGTTTTTTCTGGAGTGTTCATGGCATAGTAAACATTCATAGTAAACATTCATAGTAAACATTCATAGTAAACATTCATAGTAAACATTCATAGTAAACATTCATAGTAAACATTCATAGTAAACATTGCATAGTAAACATTCATAGTAAACATTCATATGTGACAGTATACACTGGGCTACTTAAAATGTTTACAAGCAATTAAGTTTTTAATCATTAAAAAATATGTGGGATAAAATTATTGTAAATGTAATGTTGACTTTTTGATTGAAAGAAGTGTGGCTGTACGTAGATGCTGATAGACATCTGTGTAACCCTGATCACATTCCTCACAGTGTAAATAACAGTTCATTGGAAATATTGTGTACATTTCTTAAATGTTTGTTTTCAGTATCTATTTGCTAGCTACTTTGTACAGCCTTGTAAGATTTATTTAGTATGTGGCAGATGGACTTGGACTTTCAGACTTTGAAATTGTGAATTGTTAGCACAAATGAAACAAGTGATCTTGTAACCACCTCAGTATGTAAGTCATATTATATGACAATATTAACATATGTCTGAATATTCTGGTGGGCGTACATTTCACTGTGTACCCTTTTGTGGTGATTTTCTACATACTTGTATATTATACTGTGTGGATGTTGTATGTACTAAAATGATGCTAGATATTCTGGTTGGACAGTATCCTATAAATGAGGGCATGATATTTTTAGATCTAAGGGTGGGTTGTTTATGAACTTTTCAATTTCGTTTTATTCCAGGGTGAGATTTTAGATTATATATTTAAAGGAACTTGACGAAAATTAGAATTTCCCTTGTAAAGACTATCATAATCTAGACTCTTATTTTTACAACAAAAATTATTTTGTTCATTTGATGTGTGTTGGTTTGCTTGATAATACTTTGAATATTGTGAATAATTGGTTGAATATACTCAAATATATTTTTTACATCATACATTATATTTCTCCACTTGGATTTTTAAGTAAGATATTTCCAAAATTTTAAGATTAAGATCTGAACTTCTCCTTATAATTTAAATGAACAAACAAATAATGTGTCCTTGAAATGTGTGTTCAATTGAGAAGGTATTAGTTTCATGTTGATTTTTCTCAAAATAAGAGTTGAACAGATTACAAAAGAATTTTTTATTGGTGGCATAATTTGTGAAGAAAAGTAATCACATGAAAATTGTTTTTAATTATTGGACTGTTTACCAATGTGTAGCTATATTTTGTTTCAAAATGTCCATTAGAAGCATGAAGCTCCTGCTAAAATGAGGCTTAGTTGAAACTGTTTAAACATTTTGGTTTATGCTACATGAACTAGAAAATAAAAGACTTCCATTTTTCTTTCTTTTTGAACTTGAGTTATTTATAAAGGATAATAATAATAGTAAATTATTTTTAAAAACCAAATTGTAGAAGAATTATTTCTTAATTCTTAAAAGTAAAAATCAACCATTTTTAACAGGAGTTCACTGTGATGTGTTACTTGAACAATGGACATGTTGCTGGTCTTGATAGTGTTTGCAAAGGGGTTGGTTTTGATAGTGTTTGTTAGGGGGTTGACTTTGACAGTGTTTGCTAATGGGCTGAGTACAAAGAAGAACCAACTGGTACTCTAAATATCCTAAGGAATTAATTTTGAAAGAATGTTGTCATGTGACAGAGACAAATAGCCCCAATGAACCAATACACACATTGACACATCCAGTCAATTGTTTAATATGTTTTGGTCAACTTCTAAGGTTGACAATAGTCGTCAGCCAACAAGAAAAGAAATAAATTAGGTCTATAAAAACACATCAGTGATTATCACAAAATATTGGTCCTTTATTTTCTTCAGTCAAAGTTAACAGGAACAGATCAGTAGTTATCTCTCCTTACTGCACTAGTTGTTCATTCAACTCAACTGTCTACTAAACGTGCACTTATTTCCTTTGGATGATCTCCACTTGACAGTCAGCTGCCAGATCTGCTGCATACGCAGAAACTCTCTCATTGTCATCGAGGACTTTCACTTCTGTTTGGAACTTAATTATCATTTGGTAGTTTTCAGCAGGATCTGAAATGCCTTGTTCTTCAAGCAACCTGGATTTGACCTTTTAAGGGTGGGAAATACAATGTTCAAAAATTAAAACAAAAATAGTATGTACTAAAGAAATAAGAGCGTTGTTTGGGTAGTCTTTACATTGGTTGAAGTATTATCACTGTAAGCGTATGTCACGGACATATCGCGTGTTGATGTTATGTGTCCGTGTTTATAAATTTAATAGTAAGAAATAATGTTTGCTTTTGGGAATTCCCCAAATATCGCACCAAGCCTAACAAGTAATGAATGCGCCATGACGCAATTCCGGGTTGGTGCGATATATATATGGTGGAGAATTGTTGTTATGGACGTCAGGCTAAAACGGTTTCTTTTATAAGGAAAGATTGAGTGTTTTGTTTCTCTGGGCTGTTTTCAACAATGAGCGGTATTGTCGTTGTGTCCTGGCACATCCAATAGGAAATTAAATAACATTTATTTCAAACACTATCTTAAAGTTATTATCAATAATTATCAGAGAGAAAGAAAACGGAGCTTAGGCTCTGATTCGTTTGTGTGTGTTTCTGTGGCTTTTGGAAGGGACCTAACCCCTAGACGACCTTCCCGCCACAGCGTAGTTTAGACAGAGATAAAGCTATTTAAATATTGTAAGGACCCAAAGGTTAAAACATACAACAGTTTATGGGAATAATTCTGATTGTTAAATGGGTCCAGTTTGTACAGATCCGGGGTCTGACTTCCACCTTCTTCACCCCGTCAAGTGTGGAAGTCAAGATCAGAACGTTTGGGAGATATGGTAAATTGATAAATAACGTATTTGGCTTTCTAAGCTATGGATCTTTGACTCTCATCGAGTCTTTTTTCTTGGACTAGACAAAGCTTCCTACCTTATAACCTCATTTGTTAGCTGAAGAAGGCTTTTTGCAAAATTTGTGGTATGCAGTGCTTCTTTCAGAAAATTTTCCCCGAGATGAGGAACGCATTTCAAATTTTCGGGGGGGGGGGGGGGGGGGTGCCAGTTGCCAGAAGCGTAGCTAAGAGGTGGCAGATAGGGCATGTGTCCCAGGGCGCAGGACTAAAAGGGGGGGGGGGGTAAAATGGGCTTTGATTGGTTGAAAATAATCATTTTCAGAGTTGAGGGGGGGGGGCGTAAAATAAATATTGTCCTCTTAATCCAAATACTGTAGATACACCCCTGCTAGTGGCATCGAAATAAGGTGGACTGGAGGTCCACCGAGGTGTCACTTTTTCTTTATATGCATTTTTGGACAACTTCAGAGTTTATATCGTGAAAGTAAGAGCGACAAAAATAAGTAGGCCGCGCATGACAGCAGTGTATCTATCGAAACCAAAATCGGCGATCATCTTCATCGGGAATTAGGGCGGAAATTGAGGGCGCCGATGAATCTTGATCTGTGGAGGGGTCTGGGGAGCCTGCTACCCAGAAAATGTTTGATTATTTAAAAATCAAGAGGTTTCACTGTTATACTTTTTGAACGGGTTAGGACATTTTTAAGGTTTTGTGGGAGACATCATGGCGCCCATTGCCATACATAAACTGAATTCACTCCGTTTGTGGCATGGCCCAGGGTAATCATTTGGCACAAGCTTATAATCAATCCCATACTGTAACACTGATCAGCGTTAGAGAAGGGGGGCAGAAATTTAGGGTGCTAAAAACAGACGGGCAAACTAAAAATGCCGGGATGCATTTTGGCGCATACTTGAATTTGTTGTATCTTGTAGACAATTTTGACGTGGCATTTCAATAATAATGATAAAGGACATCTTAAATTTCGCACCAGTGGGACGTAAACTATATTCATTCTAGTTGTGTCCTCCTAGGGTAAGCTTTTGCCCTAGCTTAATATCGCCTATTAAATCTTTATAGTCCCCAGAAAATGTATGATAAATAAAAAATACAAGAATGCAATTTATTACATATCTGAATTTAGTTTTGCGACGGAAGAGATCGTAGTTAAAAAATGAAGGTGTCACTTAACCTTAGTACCATCGTGTGCGTCCATCAAGCCCTACGACTCTAGAGTGCCTCGGATATTTAGGGGTTTAAAGACGTGATGGGGATATTTTCTTAATTATCACCTTTCATTGCAGGGTGGGGAAAAAAAGGGGGGGGGGGGCAAAACGGAAAAGTGCTTGACCTGCTTGTTTTATGAAATAAAAATTGTATATTACTAACAGTAGTAAAGTGGTTTTTATTTTTATTTAATTTACATTATTTTGGGGAGATAGCTACTTAATTAATAAATGAATTTTCAACACACAAGGGTTTCATCACTAAAAAGCACTGAAAACTTTATTTTTAATGCTGAACACAAATGGGAAAAAAATTACTTATAATAATTAGACTACCTTTCCTAAATAATTCCAAATTTTACCAGAGTCAAAAAGAAAACAAACAAAACCCCTGTTAATTAGAAAGGTCTATACATTTTTATGGGTTTTCAAAACTGGTCATTTTTATAAATCGTATATGAACGGCGAAACTATTTTTAGAAGGCATGCGTTGTTTACAAAAGACATTGTATATTTCTAAATGTGTGAATATATCTAATGAAATCGTATGCAAAGAGGTATATATTTCCCAATATTCAGTTGCTTGAAATGTTTATTTGTAATTTCAAAATACTTATTTTTCAGATAAATTACAAATTGCCTCTTAGATATATTTTAAAACACTTTTTTAAAAACCAAATCCACAGAATTTATTTTAAATTGAACAAAGTGGGAAAACGATTTTTTTTCCTAAAACTAGTCCCAACAAATTTTTGTTTATGTAGAATTGACAATCAAAATTCTAATTCACCAAAATACTTCATTTTTTTAAAATTTAAACCATTTTGTTTACTATCTGATAGATTCCCATCTGGAAAAAACAATATTTTCTTTAAAAATTCGTGCAAATACATGGGTCATAATAAATATAGTCTACGTATTTTTTAAACCTCTTTTATGCAGGAAACTTTGTTACAAAAGTAGCACATTAAAAGAAAACACAAACGCTTTCGATATAATAATTAATGACATGTGAACTTTTTGTATCTCTTTCGCCTTTTCGTCCTCGAGGAACAGCAGCCGATCTTCATCGACGTCTGTGATTAGGACATAGGCCGCCTACAAGAGCCCTCCAGGCATCACGATCCTTAGCCAAAATCTCCAGCCTCCCCCAAGTGTGGCCAAGTTTCCTTGTATCCGCCTCCACTTCACGGCGCCAAGTGTTCCTAGGCCTGCCTCTTTTCCGTTTTCCCTGAGGGTTCCAATTCAAGGCTTGTCTAGTTATGCTGGAGGCAGGTTTCCTGAGCGTATGGCCAATCCATCTCCATCTTCTCTGGAGGATCTCTTGTTCTACCGGCTCTTGCTTTGTCCGCTGCCACAGTTTCTGGTTGCTGATTCTGTCGGGCCAATGAATCCCGAGAATCCTTTTTAAGCAGTTATTGATGAAGGACTGGATTCTCTTCATATTCCCAGCAGTGGTTCTCCATGTTTCTGCACCATACAGTAGAACCAGTTCTACTGAACTTTTTGTATGCGGCCGTTAAATTCTTAATTAAAATAAATATCTCATTTTTTAAATTTTCCATGTTATATAACTCAACACACAATATGGAATCTATGAAATATATTTATTTTTTAAAGACTAATGCCATCAATACAATTTATAATTGACACCTATCCCTACTTTAAAAGTCATGCTTTTATGATGAAATATAATTTGAAAATATATTGTGCATGTTTGATACTTAGCCTGAACTATTATTACAATTGTAGACCTTCAGAATATCTATTTAGGGAGCCGGCTGGCTTCCATACGGGCTACGTGTCCCATCCAACGGAGTTGAGACTGCATCAGGGTGGTGACGATACTAGGTGGGATAGCTCTAGCGAGGACCTCCGTGTCAGGCACTTTGTCTTGCCACCTGATGCCGAGGAGTTTCCTGAGGTAGGTTGTGTGAAAGTGGTTCAGTTTCTTGGCGTGACGCTGGTAGACTGTCCACGTTGCACATCCGTAGAGCAATGTCGAGAGGACTGCTGCGCTATGGACCTTGATCTTCGTTTCTCGTCTGATACCTCTCCTGTCCCAAACAGTGCTGCAGAGTCTGCCAAATATGGCACTAGCTTTTGAGAGTATGCCATTCATTTCGTCATCCATGATGACAGATCTGGAGAGGGTGCTGCCCAAGTAAGTACATTTATCGACCGCGTTTAGACGTTGTCCGCTGATGATGATGCTGGGTTCAACGTAGGGCCTACTGGGAGCTGGCTGATACATCACTTCAGTCTTCTTTGTGTTGATTGTGAGGCCAAGTTGTTGCAGGCCTCAGAGAAGATATCAACGCTGTGTTGCATGGCGGCTTCTGAGGCAGCGTTGACGTCAAAATCGTACACAAACAGAAGCTCGTTGATGGTGTTATGTTTGACCTTGGTTATAGCATGAAGCCTCCTAAGGTTGAAGACTGACCTATCGGTGCGGAAACGAATGGACAAGCCTTGAACGCGTCAGACAGCATTGTAGAAAATATAATACTGAAGAGTGTGGGAACCAGGACACAGCCCTGCTTCACATCGTCTGTACAGGGAATGCTTGACATGACTGATCGTTGTCCTGCACTCGGGCCATCATTCAGCTGTTGAATGATGTTGGTGAATGTCAAGTATGGGAGTTCATTAGTTATTGTTGCGTTTGAATGCATGTTTATTACCCGCAGTGTGTGAAAGAGTTTTTATTAGCTAATGAACTCGCTTGTCTGAATGACGTATTTTTATGTTAATTTTGACGTATTGTCTAGTCCGTATTGTGATGTAAGTTTTAGTCGTGGGGCAGTTATTGTGTAGAACGTTGTGGAAGAAAGATGTGTTTCTTGTAGCTCCAGCCTGTATTACTCATTGATTATTAAAGTTATAGTTAGTACGAAAAGACTTGAGTTTATTGACCTATTACCACGTGTTGTGAGAACTTGATGAAAGACTCAATCCAGGAGACATAGGAGTTGACAGTGAACTTGTCAGGGCATCCGTACTTCTTCATAATTGTCCACAGGCCACCTCTATTGACCCTGTCAAAAGCCTTATTCAGGTCGATAAATTTGGAATATAGCTCCATATTTTGCACCCGACATTTTTCTGCACTATAACTATATATATATATGTGCTAAATGATTTTTTTAAATAATGCATCTGCGTTTGGTGCGTAATATTTTCTTTCGGCCGTGAAATAAAACGTTTGCAATTAAGTATCATGGGGGAAGGGGTGAAGCGAAAAATTGGGATTCTTAAATGTGCGTTACTTGAGTTCATGTTTTATCAAGCAACTTTGGTAGATGGGACGTCTCCGCATCGCTGTCATCAATGTTGGGCGAGCTATAACTAATTTTAATTATGTTACAAAAGGATCCTAGTTTTCCCGTAATACTCCATTTTTATTCCAGCTATTATCATAGTAGAACTAAAACTTTACCTGAGAGAGTAGAACTAAAACTTTACTTTAGAGAGTAGACTAAACCTTTACTTTAGAGAGTAGACTAAACCTTTACTTTAGAGAGTAGACTAAACCTTTACTTTAGAGAGTAGACTAAACCTTTACTTTAGAGAGTAGACTAAACTCACCTCTTTTATTTTATCATCAAAAGAAAATTCGTCTCGATTTTTAGTCATTTCATTAGGAAACAAAATCAACTTGACCTCGACGCTACAGAAGTCTAATTCTGAAATTCAATTTATTAGAGTTTAAATTTTTAATTTTTGTTTATATAGAGATTGAAACACATCGTTCTAACATGAAACTCATTGTTCTGACGTGAAACTCATTGTTCTAACATTACTGTGCCCAAAATCGGATTGTACAAGTGCAAAAGTGGGCAGGATAGAAGATTTGACTTTTACGCACTGTCGTGGCGTCACTAGGGGTGCGGACCAATCCGGGTGACACCCTCACAGTTCTCTCATGTTGCCTTCATAACATGGCTAAATCAAATACATAAGCACGGTGGTATCATACTTAAAAATATGCATATTATCTTGTATAAACAAATCCACACTTTTGACAGCATACCTGACCTATCAAACAGTGATATATGTGACCAGATGTCTGACACAGTGACCAGGTGTCTGACACAGTGACCAGATGTCTGACACAGTGACCAGGTGTCTGAGATTATCAAGTACTCCACACCTGACCTATCACAAAAATGATTTATGACACAGTGACCAGGAGTCTGTGTGGATAAAGCACATCACACCTGACCTATCACACAGTGGCCAGGTGTTCTAGGGGATCAGGAACAGCCCACCTGACCTATGACACAATGACCAGGTGTTCTAGGGCAGTGGTTCTCAACCTTCTTAATGCCGCGACCCTTTAGTACAGCTCCTCATATAGTGGTGACTCCCTAACATAAAATTTATTTCGTTGCTAATTCATAAATACGCGTTTTTCCGATGATCTTAGGCGACACCAGTGTAAAGGTCGTTCGACACCGAAAGGGGCCGTGATCAACAGGTTGAGAACTGCTGTTCTAGGGGATTGGGTACAGTGCACCTGACCTATGACAGTAATATGTGTGAACATATGTATGGCACAGTGGCCAGGTGGCTGAGGGGATCGGGTATATGAAAACTCATTTCAAATCTCTCATCGTGGATTTTCACATGCCTGATTTTTACATACCCGATCCCTAGGATACCTGGTCACTGTGTCATAGGCCAGGTGAGATGTACCTGATCCCCTCACACACCTGGTAACTGTGTCATAAGTGACCATGCGACCCTCGTGAAAATGTGAACACACGAGGTATAGAACAAAGTCTTGGACACACGAAGTACAAAACAAAGTCTTGGACACACGAAGTATAAAGCAAAGTCTTGGACACACGAAGTGCAAAACAAAGTCTTGGACACACGAAGTACAAAACAAAGTCTTGGACACACGAGGTATAAAACATTGTCTTTTGCTTACTGTCTCGAATTTGACGTTTCTCTGCAAACTTTTCTTTTGGGCTGTAAAGTTTGATGTTTAAATAAAAAAATTAAGGCTTTTGTTGCTTTAGGACTTGTTTTACAAAAAATATTTAAGCGAGTACCGGGTAGTGACCTTGACTTGAGCTGTATTTTGTTTAATGTGAGAGAGAGGGTTGCATTTGTCAGCCTCACTCTTTTTTCCTTGCCTATCAGATCCAATGTCAAGGCTTAGTCAATACGACTGGAAATAAACCAGGATGCAGTAGATGACCAGAAGTGTTTCACTTTGCTCTTTATGCGTTTAACGTCGCAAGAGTTGTCGGATTGTGCATCTTGTCAATGTCATGCTGCCTTCGGGAAAATAAATGAAAGACCGCGTTCAAGCTGTGAGAAGGCAACAGTAGGACAAGGTATGTGGAAGGAAACAGTAGGACAAGGTATGTGGAAGGAAACAGTAGGACAAGGTATGTGGAAGGAAACAGTAGGACAAGGTATGTGGAAGGAAACAGTAGGACAAAGTGTGTTGAAGGAAACAGTAGGGCACGGTATGTGGAAGGAAACAGTAGACAAGGTATGTGGAAGGAAACAATAGGACAAGGTATGTGGAAGGAAACAGTAGGACAAGGTGTGTGGAAGGAAACAGTAGGACAAGGTGTGTGGAAGGAAACAGTAGGACAAGGTATGTGGAAGGAAACGGTAGGACAAGGTATGTGAAAGGAAACAGTAGGACAAGGTATGTGGAAGGAAACAGTAGGACAAGGTGTGTGGAAGGAAACAGTAGGACAAGGTGTGTGGAAACAGTAGGACAAGGTGTGTGGAAACAGTAGGACAAGGTATGTGAAAACAGTAGGACAAGGTATGTGGGAACAGTAGGACAAGGTATGTGGAAACAGTAGGACAAGGTGTGTGGAAGCTTGAATCAAAAGACAGGATATTACAAAGAAGAACGTTTCGGCTAAGAACTGTCCTCAGCAGACAGGACAAATGAAGAAGCAAGACGAAATAGTAAGTAGTTCAAACACTCAGCAGACAGGACAAATGAAGAAGCAAGAAGAAATAGTAAGTAGTTCAAACACTCAGCAGACAGGACAAATGAAGAAGCAAGAAGAAATAGTAAGTAGTTCAAACACTCAGCAGACAGGACAAATGAAGAAGCAAGAAGAAATAGTAAGTAGTTCAAACACTCAGCAGACAGGACAAATGAAGAAGCAAGACGAAATAGTAAGTAGTTCAAACACTCAGCAGACAGGACAAATGAAGAAGCAAGACGAAATAGTAAGTAGTTCAAACACTCAGCAGACAGGACAAATGAAGAAGCAAGAAGAAATAGTAAGTAGTTCAAACACTCAGCAGACAGGACAAATGAAGAAGCAAGAAGAAATAGTAAGTAGTTCAAACACTCAGCAGACAGGACAAATGAAGAAGCAAGACGAAATAGTAAGTAGTTCAAACACTCAGCAGACAGGACAAATGAAGAAGCAAGACGAAATAGTAAGTAGTTCAAACACTCAGCAGACAGGACAAATGAAGAAGCAAGAAGAAATAGTAAGTAGTTCAAACACTCAGCAGACAGGACAAATGAAGAAGCAAGAAGAAATAGTAAGTAGTTCAAACACTCAGCAGACAGGACAAATGAAGAAGCAAGAAGAAATAGTAAGTAGTTCAAACACTTAGCAGACAGGACAAATGAAGAAGCAAGAAGAAATAGTAAGTAGTTCAAACACTTAGCAGACAGGACAAATGAAGAAGCAAGAAGAAATAGTAAGTAGTTCAAACACTCAGCAGACAGGACAAATAAAGAAGAAAGAAGAAATAGTAAGTAGTTCAAACACTTAGCAGACAGGACTAATGAAGAAGCAAGAAGAAATAGTAAGTAGTTCAAACACTCAGCAGACAGGACAAATGAAGAAGCAAGAAGAAATAGTAAGTAGTTCAAACACTCAGCAGACAGGACAAATGAAGAAGCAAGAAGAAATAGTAAGTAGTTCAAACACTCAGCAGACAGGACAAATGAAGAAGCAAGAAGAAATAGTAAGTAGTTCAAACACTCAGCAGACAGGACAAATGAAGAAGCAAGACGAAATAGTAAGTAGTTCAAACACTCAGCAGACAGGACAAATGAAGAAGCAAGAAGAAATAGTAAGTAGTTCAAACACTTAGCAGACAGGACAAATGAAGAAGCAAGAAGAAATAGTAAGTAGTTCAAACACTCAGCAGACAGGACAAATGAAGAAGCAAGACGAAATAGTAAGTAGTTCAAACACTCAGCAGACAGGACAAATGAAGAAGCAAGAAGAAATAGTAAGTAGTTCAAACACTTAGCAGACAGGACAAATGAAGAAGCAAGAAGAAATAGTAAGTAGTTCAAACACTCAGCAGACAGGACAAATGAAGAAGCAAGACGAAATAGTAAGTAGTTCAAACACTCAGCAGACAGGACAAATGAAGAAGCAAGAAGAAATAGTAAGTAGTTCAAACACTCAGCAGACAGGACAAATGAAGAAGCAAGAAGAAATAGTAAGTAGTTCAAACACTCAGCAGACAGGACAAATGAAGAAGCAAGAAGAAATAGTAAGTAGTTCAAACACTTTAGTGTCCGTCATTGTTATTGCCGTACTCTATCTAGATGAGTTTCCGACCAAGGTTAGCGAGGTTTCATCCACCCAAACAACAATTCTACTGACGACTCAGTGTAATATATGAATGGCGACATATTTCAAAACATAGCTTTGAAGGGCGTTACTAAATATAGACCTAAAGATTTTCAAATATGATTGATTTCAACACTCCCCCATCTTTAAAGTTTTTTTTTTGTTCAATGTTTTTGTTTAAAGAAAAAGCTTACCTAATTCTTCTGCCATTTCGAAGAAAGCATTTGAATCTCAACACTTACACGTTACACGTTAATTATATTAAAAGATATATATATATTTTTTTACAAAAAAAACAACGTATAAATTATATTGTAATAACATTTAAAATAATTAAACAATTTAGTTCTCGTAGTTTTATTTCTTTAATTTACTTTATAAACTAGGGAAAAAAATTACCAATACAAGCAATGCGCCAACAAAATTCACCAGAAGAATATTTACTGCTGCTAATCAAAATGCATACAAACTATTTTTAAAAAAGCAGCGATAAATAGCAATGGCTGCAAATGCAATCAGTGGCGTAGCTAGGGTTGGTGTCACCCGGTCCGGTAAGCTAGTTGTGTCAACCCCCACCCTCGACTTCCACGATGTAATTCTTCTTGTTAAACTTAGTCCACGGTATAACAAATAAAAGAGCAAAAACAAATTAATTGAAGGCCAGGAGGTGAAAGTATTTAAGAACTGTGACATGTTCTTAGAATCGCCCATTGTTATCAAAGGGTAGCTTTATTTCTCAGAATCTAAATAAATATAGCTTCCTGTCACTTAGAAAAGTTACTGAAAACTTAATTCGGCGCTGGAACATTGTCAAACCGGTGTGTTTCTGATCTAATATTAATGTAAACTAACTGCTGACGCATAAACCTTGAAATTTTAATAAAATATGCATTTTGATTGGTTACAGGGGTGGAAAATGTACGCGTCATTAGTTATCCTTTTATGAATTTTGGTTAGACCGAGCAGTGTGTGCTCTATAATTACGCAGTTTTTCAATTTGGTGCTACCCCTTGAGATGGTGTCACCCGGTGCGGTCCGCACCCCTAGCTACGCCACTGAATACAATTTTCTGGTCTTCCACACCTCAGGGCTAGGAAGGTACTTTTACCCCTGGTTAAGAACCACTGTTCTAGTGAAATGTGTGACGATTCGGGAGGGGGGGGGGTGGCAAAAAATCGGCAAAATTTGCGTGACGTATTTTATGGATGGCCCCTTAAATAAATTAATAAATACGTTTTACTTTGTGCTGTTGTATTTTTAATAACGCAAAATTGTAGGAAAAACATTTCCATCTTTAGGTTTTTATCAAGAAGTTAAAAAATTTGTACAATTAAATTTTATAATGCACTAGCGTTGCAATGCCACTCAAAGAAATAAAGTGTTTGTGTTTTAATTATGTTTTTTTAAAGTACTTTTTATAGACATATTTTTTTGTTTTTCTGGTGCTTACTCGAATAAATTAGAAGCTTTTTCGAAGCGTGAGCAGGCCACACACAGCTGTCCATGTGAGAAACATGGATTTTCAAAATTTAGTTCAAACACTTGAAGCGATGTATCCACCCATGCAATAGCTATGTTTGAAATTATATTTATATAGCTCATTTAGTACATTTAAACAAATTTAGGGCCTCCGGCTCAGATGGAATATTGTAATAGGGATGCACTGATTCCGAAACTAACTTATTATGTCACATACAAACTGAAATGTCGCAGTTTGTATTTGATTCAATTCAATCCACCCATGCAATAGCTCTGTTTGAAATTATATTAACATAGCTCATATAAGAAAAAAAAAACGACTTTTGCCCCCCCCCCTGCCCCAAAAGGAATATGGTAAAAAGGTTTTACTTATTCAGAAACCCTTTGCAGGCGTTTACACAAAAAATAACCAAACTTTTAACGCAATCAAATGAATGGTATAGGAACGCACACGGAACCTATATTTAAATAGCTCATAGCAGAAAAAAACTAATTTAGGGCCCCCGGTCCAGAACAGAATGTTGCAAAATGGTTGTACAAATTCAGAAACCTACTAAATTATGTGAAACACACACGGAAATATCGTTGTTTGTATCTCATTAAATTCCATCCACTCATGCATTAGGTCTGTTTAAAATTATATTTTTATAGCTCATTAAAAAAAAAAAAATTTAGGGCCCCTGACACTAAACGAAATATTGTTAAATGGTTATACTATTTTAGAAAGCTACTTTATTAGGTCACATATAAATTGAAAAGTCACTTTTAGTTTTTTATTAAAATTCCAGCCACCAATGCATACCTTTTGTTTTTGAAATATATTTATAAAGCTCATTTAAGAAAAAAACAACATAAGGACCCCTGGCTCAAAACGGAATATTTTAAAATGGTTGCAATAATTCAAATACCTTCGCAGGGCGTGCACAGAGCATCTCTCCAAAGTGTTATCGCATTTGGATAAACGGTAAAGGAGCGCAAACTGAAATTATTTTTTTACAAAGCTCATATAAGGGGAAAAAAAACGAATGTAGTGCCAACGGCCGAAAACTGTATATTTCAATAGGGTTGTAATAACTTAGAAAAATGCCAGGTTATGTGGACAACATATCACCAAAGTTTTATCGCAATCGCTTGAATGGTGTAGGAGCGCATATAGGACATACATAAATACATACATTCTTTTATATATATATATATCTTGCATGGAACAACCAGCTGTTGCTCTATCGTAGCAATGGGCATCAATGACATCATTTTGGGTAGGGCAGGGAGGCATCCCCCCCCCCCCCAGAGTGCAAGTTTTATTTAAATTGCTATGTGCTCCAGAAATAAACAACTTATCAAGCCGACCAAGTTTTGTTTTTGCCCCCCCTCCCCCCTGAAATGACGCCCCTGATGGGCATAGTCTATAGCAGAATATTTATTATTTTCATCTTGCGGAACTGATATACCAGACAAGTCAACATCATCCTTATCTAACTGATATACCAGACAAGTCAACATCATCCTTATCTAACTGATATACCAGACAAGTCATCATCATCCTTATCTAACTGATATACCAGACAAGTCAACATCAACCTTATCTAACCATTCAGCACTTAAAACAGAAGTATTGTCGGTGTGAGCAATAATTGCAATAAGCTCTCTCTATCTTTGAGTTGGTACAGTTGTTATTGAACAACGATGATTTTGTGTTTTTTTTTATTGAACATCGCGTAGAATGATGTGTTAATAATTCTAGGGAGCAAATTTAGAGAAAAATGACAGGTGAAGAGATGCCAACTTTGTACTTCTCTTGCACTAACAAAGTGTGCTAACATTCTGACCAGCCATCTGCAGTGCACAGACAGACACACATTAAATAACTCTTATATTGTTAAAAGCCTAAAATTAGATCATTATTTACACTCATTAAATTGTTTAAAATAATGTAAGAACCAGTCAATTTTTAAGATTAAAAAAACATGATTGTTGACGTCAACTAATCTACCATACCACTTGTCAACAACTGTTAAAAATTCCCCCCCCCCCCCGTTTTGTGGACGCCCCCTTAGCTAGCTATCTGATACTAGGGCAAAGCATGGGGGGGGGGGGGGTGGCCTAAGCAACGAGAAGCAAGTGATCTACCTTTCAAATAGACTTAAACCTTTTTTCATTTGTTAAGATTCAACACAAAAATAAATAAATAAAAGTGAAAAGATTTTTAAAAAATTGCTTTTAATGAAACATGACATTTTATTGTTTATTTCAGTTTATGTTATAATTTAATTGAAATAATTGTATCCTGGTATGAGAGTCATATTTAGCCCCTTTTGCAAAAAGCAAACCCTACTGCCTACTGAGGATGAATTATATGAAAAATAAATAATTTTTGTCCAGAGAAAAGCGCCACACAGGTTGCTATTTGTACTGGTCAATGAAAGCCTTGTACTGGTCAATGAAAGCCTTGTACTGGTCAATGAAAGCCTTGTACTGGTCAATGAAAGCCTTGTACTGGTCAATGAAAGCCTTGTACTGGTCAATGAAAGCCTTGTACTGGTCAATGAAAGCCTTGTGTTATAATGGGTTAGTATAATAAACACGGAGACTTGGATTATTCAAATAGCATGCCGTTATATTATTATTATTATTGGTAGTTTTCTATAGCGTGGTACCCCAGCCTAGGGCTGCGCTCATCACGCTGCACATACAATTTAACATAATCATGAACTTTAAAATTAATTTACATTATTAATTAAAAAAACAAAACAAATGTGTATTCGCTTTAACCATTCCATAAAGTCCGGACAGCGGAATCGACAAGAGAGGGATGGGTATGCTTGTATAGCTGCGTGTCATCCGCGAATGACTGGCTCTCAACAGCATGCCTCCCAAGCAAGAGGAGCAGTGGCCTGTGAATAGAACCGGGCCCAAAACTGACCCCTGTGGCACTCCATACACCAAATCGGCACTGCCGGAGAGACAGCCATCGACAGCATGCGTTCTATTGGAGAGGTAGGACCTAAACCAAGCCCAAACTGAAACAGAAATGCCAAAGTCATTTTCAAGGGTTTTGTTAAGGGTTTCGTGGTCGACAGTGTCAAAGGCCGTACTGAGGTCCAAGAGGATCAGGAGGGAGACATCACCGCTGTCCAATGCGAGCAAGAGGTCATTGGTGACTCTCAAGAGAGCTGTCTTAGTGCTATGGAAAGGTCTATAGGCTGATTGATTAGGGCTGAGAAGAGAGTTGTCATGTCGCATATATTGGCTATTTAACAAATAGGATGCCATGAAATGTCACGTAGCATATATCGCCAATTTAACAAATACTATGCCATTAAATGTCATGTAGGCATATATTGACTATTTAACAAAAATTATCGGTTAAATATCATGAAATGTAGCCATCATCTGAAATATCTAATTTATTTGATGTAGTTAAATGCATTAATTGAAATGCACACCTGTTAAACAAAGGGGTCAAAAGCAATTTCCAGAAACATTTTTGAAGTTTGGCACAATTTTTTAAGTAAACTTTAACTAAAGGTTTTGCAGTTAAACTGGAAAAAAAAAACAAAGAAACAAACCAACTTTGAATCAAAACTTTTATTTTGTATCATTAAATAAAGTTAATTTTATCTAATTCTTCATTCAAACTTTAGGAAAAGTTAATTCACATTCCATAATAATAATAAATGATTCACAGTTGTGACAGTGCATGATTAGCTTTGAACCATTATAGAATGCCATGGAGTTTCTTCAGAGCAGTAACAAAAAATTAATAATTTACTATCAAAACACCAGTTCTAGATCTTACTCAGTAAAATTCTATTCTCAGAAGTTTTGCTAAAAGAAAAATTCATGATATTTTTTAAAGTAGGTGTGTAGCATTTGCATACTTAGATATGACATCAGAAAACATAGGAAAAGTTCTTAAGATAATTTTTTTTTAAAACGACCACTTCTTTTTTTTTTATTGTAATGAGGATTTAAGTTATGATATATCAATGTTTGGCTCACTCAATCATACAAATTGTCATACAAATTACACAACTCCACCCATCCCCCCTTTTTTTAAACCAAGGGTAATAAGAACCAAAAAAACAAAAAAAACAACATTAAAATATTCATGCTATTGGAAAGTAAATGGCGAACTCGATCTGAGATTCTAACTAATTGCATCCAATTTTTGTTATGAGTAACTCATAATCTATGGCCTAATTAAATTAAAATAATTAATTATAGGTATTTTAAAAACAATTTTTATTTTTACAATTAAAGAAATTTTAAAGAAAAATATAGGACATATATTTCAAATAAACAAGCGATTAAAAAGACAAAATTTCTCTTAGGTGAATATAAGAATGTCCAACAATTTCACCAGCTGCTTTTCATTTTAAAGTTGATTAAATCATGCTAACTACTGCCTTTCATATTAACATTAAACAGATTTGGATTTATTGGCTTGGGATCTTTCTCTGCTGCTCTGTTAGAAATAGAGAAACATGTTACATTTATATAAAAAAGGTACAATTTATTACCAATTACATGTAAGATTTGCTTTTTCTTAGTTGCAATTTTACTAATAAACACATTTATGTGTGCATCTGTAATATTTTTCAGCTCTAATTATTGGATAAATTTGAAATATTGCTATGAAAACAAAACTTTAAAAAGAAAAAATTAAATATAAAGCCATGTAATATAAATATACAGTGAAACCTGGAAATACTGCAAACCCTTGGGACTGGAGCAAAAGACTTGTTGCTTTTAGCAGCAGCCAGTGTTAAAAAACTATCTGGTGATTTAGTGCATAAACCAGGGCCAGCTCAATTTCAAGGTTCATAGTTTCTAGAGTTTTGTTAGATTACTGCATAAGTATCAAGGTATTATAATCATCAAATACCTGATAAAATCCTCTAGTAAGTTTTACTGATTTGTTTTGTTTAGGATTTTTTATTTGTAATTAATTAAAATCACAGTCCAAATAAAAACCATGTCTAACTTTTCTTTTACCCTCTTAAGAGAATCTCCAACTCGATGTCGGCAGCCAATTCTTTCAAATAATGTTTGACTGTTTTTTGGTCATCTAAGACTTGTCTGGCTTGTTGTGGGCCAAGGATCATCATGACATAAAGTGATGGATCATAATTTGTTCCTGTAAGACAATTGGCTTTCTCCTGAAATTTAAATTATTATTTTTATATAAGCTATGGCCTACCATTGACATTGGGGGAACACTGTTTATTAAGATACAATTTTGTTTGTGTGCAAGTTGGCGAAATTAAGTTCATTTTGT
This sequence comes from Omphiscola glabra, assembly GCA_964017045.1. Lineage (NCBI taxonomy): Eukaryota > Metazoa > Mollusca > Gastropoda > Lymnaeidae > Omphiscola > Omphiscola glabra. The sequence goes on along the minus strand of OZ024807.1, from coordinate 32,208,985 downwards.
GTGCAAGTTGGTGAAATTAAGTTCATTTAATCACAAATGTATACACATCAACCCATTGAGCAAGATATGACTAAATTTCAATTAATTTAAAAAAAAAAAAAAGACTTATAAACTGAAAAAATTTCCCCAAAAGCTTCACATTAAGAGGTGGCCACATGTCTGAATATACTGAAATATACCTGATTGTATTTTTAATTTATAATATAGAACAATCATAATAATGTATCTTACCGCACTAATTGAACTTTCCACGGGAAAAAAGACATTCCCTTTAAAGTCACCATTGGGTAATATGACATTTTTTATATTTACACCTTGGATGTCAACCTCTAGAAAAAGGAAAATTAAATCTAATGTTAAAATTTTTTAACAGCAATATATCATCAATCAATAAAGATATATATTTAGCATGAAAAAAGAAAATCTTAAAATGTATGTTATGCAGTTAACAGTCAGTCATATTGTCTCTGAAATAGTTTAACTAGCAACAGTAGTGAAGTAACTCTAATTATAAGGGTTGTTGAATCTGACATGCACCCAAAAAATTTGAAACCAAAATGACAATTAGAGAGTAAGGGCCTAAGAATAACATATGTGATCAATATGTTTTAAGTAGACAACTCACAAGGAAAACAAAAGAGAGGGAACCCAAATGATAAGTCATAAAAAAGAACTCAAATAATAAAGAACTTAAATAATTTCAGCAAGCATTGATTGCTCAAATTTCAAGACTATTATTATTGGACCTTGGATTAAGTTTATTGCCAACATTTTTCCTTTAATCTCCCAATAGTTTTTACCTATGACTATGGGTCGAAGCTGATTGAATATTTAGCACACAATTAAGAGTTTTTGCTATTTTAAATATTTTCTATTTCTTTTTGTATATAAAAGGGGTTTTAATAGTTGGGGAAAAAAAAAGGGGGTGGGGGGAATTAAGAATGGCAATCAATAACAATCTGAACGCATTAATACAAGAATAATGCCTGTGTCAGGCTGTGTCCCTCAATAGTCTGTGTGTTTATTTCTGGGTTAACAGAATGAAATAAACCTTGAGCATGCACTACGAGGTACAACATCATGCATGTAAACTCCGATATTGATTTTGTTGAAGTTAGCATAGAAAGCACATGAATAGTAACAATAACATGTCCTGGAAGTACATGATCATTTATACTGTGTTCACTTGTTAGCTGGCGCATTTCCCTGTGCTACAATTTCCATTCAACATCGATCAGTAATAATTTCAACAATTCCTCACGTTTATTAAAGTGGATCAAGCCATGACCAGTTTCCAAGCTACTTGTGTGCTTTCCAGTGACGCTACAACTAAAAAAGGTTAAAAATAGACCTGGACACATTTTTCCTGACAGTATTTGAAGTTGTTGAGTGACTATTATAAGATTTGACCATTTACTCATGGTAAAACATGATTAAACTGACGAAGTAACTGCTCAATTTACTAGTATTTTGAATTTGCGACAGGCTGTCACAGACGATTGAGAATTACAGAGAAGTTAGCAATACTAACATTCTCATTCCGAGAAAGACATTGATTGGATATTTATATACCGCTTGTATCCATGCTACATTAGCATGCTCACAGATAATAGCATCTCCAGTTTACTTACATACATAATTCATATGATTCATAAATGAAATAAATGACTAACCATCATGGCATGCATGAAAATAATGCAATGATTATAAATAAAATCACAATTTTATAGATGGTTAATAATAATAATTGTAATAGAATAGTAACTGACATCACATTTCAGGAGGAACATTATTGGAAAAAATTGCACATTTTTAACATTATTATTGTTCTACAACAATTATAATTATTTTGTTTTTATACTACAATCCCTGATGGAATCAATACAGGTATGTGAGGTCTGAAAAATGACCTCTGATCAAGTGACAGGACGCCATTGAGGAGGAGAATCGGGGTGAAGTGACATGGACAGTCATGAGAATTTATGTCTTAATGTGGTGCATGAGAATTGGGGATACCATGTGAAGTGTGATGGAACTAAAAATGTTTGACTGGGGGATGATCTTAGTACGATTCAAAGGTAGGGATTCTTAACCATTTCGCAGCACTGCATCCCCTCTCAATTTCAAAACATTTTCAGCACCCACGCATAAATTATATTGTAAAATGTTAAGAACCACTGTTCTATTTAGGACCACCTCAAATATAACGTAACAAACCTCGGCATCATGTATTTTTAAGTCTATGGAAATGTCTCAGTCTGTAGTGGAAGGTGATATTTTGGCTGATGTGTAGTTGTGGGTCCGTGGCGTCATTTGCGTTAGGGAGAGGGTCAAAACTCTGTTAGGGAGAGGGTCAAAACCCTGCTAGGGAGAGGGTCAAAACCGGGTTAGGGAGGAATTTAGGGTTCAGGTTAGGGTGAGGGATAGATTTAGATCATTTTTTCATTTTTAAAAACTTTTTATTCGTCATGGTAAAAAACGCGGACCCATAACTACACATTTACCGATATTTTTAATAGAGGGGGGATCTAACTTTTTGTGACGATGGCGTATATTGGTAGGGGGGGGGGGGAATCGGCAATATTTCAGTGACGTCATCATTTATGATATGGATTAGCGGATAGACTGACTAATTTAATTTTATTAAATTTATGGTAAATGTGTAGTTTATTGATTACAATGTGAATTTATATTTACAATTTACCAAAGTGGTAGATGTTTTTTTGGTAAATTTGGAGAGATAGCACAGCGTCTTTTATTATGGCTGCCATCTTGGTTGACACGATCTATCCCTCAACCTAACCTGAACCTTAAGCCTAAACCTAAATTTATCCCTAACCTGGGTTTTGAACCTATTACTATTATTATTATTGAATAATTATTGGAACCAGGGTTTTGACTCTATCACTATCCACTATCAGATGACTATAGGTTATCGGAACCAGGCGCTTGGAATAAACATGCAAATGAATTCACGATGCTATATCTCCAAATTATCCGGATTTTTTTTTTACTTTCTCATTACATGTATTTAACTTACCGAGATCACCTCCACAGTCACAGTCGTCCATTTTTTAAATTTCCAAGTAAAATTAATTATTTCTCAAATAAAGAGTGCCAAGAATTTAAGTGTAAAATCCGAAATTCCACGGTGTAAGTCTTTCTTTATGGTATACTTTTTTGTTGTTGTAATTTGTAATTTGCTAAATGAACTCTAAACATAGAATACATTTTCGTAGAAGTCATAGTGATAAGTTAAAGTGTGGCCATTTTCATTTCATTGATATAAATATTAAAAATATAATCCAAGTAAAATGAATCCGACTTGGAATAAGGATTGTAATAACTTACTTTTACACCGGAAAAACCCAAACTAAAATGGAGTGACTTACTCTTCTTAACTTTACTAAACTAAGTTACTAAACTAAAGTGTCAGAAATCAAGCTGGCTCCAGCATGATCCTGGGGTATGATATACTATAACTATATTATTATTACTATACTATATCATAATCAATTTACTAATAATAATCTGGTAAGGATGCCACTCAAACAAAGGAATTTTGTATTTTTCATCCTTCCACCTGTCCAAAATGTTTTTAATTTTAATGAATAATTATAATGTGATAAAATATAAGCTTACGATTACCTTACAAAATTTGGATATACATGTATTCAAATAATTTAAATAATATTTATAGGTAGCTCATTACCTACAAAGTCAAAGCTTTGCAATATGCAACGTTTGAGGCCATATATAAATGACGTCACGTCACCCAAATTTTGACGATTTTTTTAACCCCCCCTCCCCCATCATCATAAATTCATAAATCATCACAAAAAAGTTAGAAACCCCCCCCCCCCCTCAAATATAACGTCACAAATCTCTGCCGTGCCCCTCCCCCTATAAAAAGACCCTGTGTCCACTACTGTCCTTTACAAATCCAGCCCTGAGGTTTGGGAGACCAGAAAATTGTATTCAGTGCAGTGGCGTAGCTAGGGGGGTGCGGCCTGACCGGGTGACACCATCTCAGGGGGTGATATCAAATTTAAAAATTGCGTAATTACTTAAATTACAGAGCACACACTCCTTAGTCTAACCAAAGTTCATTAAAGGATAACAGATGACGTGTACATTTTCCACCCATGTAATCAAAATGCGTATTTTATTAAAATTGCCAGGTTGATTCGTCAGCAATTAGGTTACCTTAATATTAGGTTAGAAACACATGATTTTGATCATGTTTCAACACCGAATGAAGTGTTCGGTTACTTTTGTAAGTGCCAGGAAGCTATGTTTATCTAAATTCTGAGATAGAAATCAGTTTAACTCAAACAGTAATGGAAAATGACACAATGTCAATTATTTGTCTGGTGATGTGGATGTTGCTGCAGCAGCTGCATAAACTGTAGCAAATGCTGACTTGTTGGGGTTTGGAAAGTCATGGAAGTGTTTCTCTAAGACTTGCAACAAATACTATTTCTGTTCCTCTCGATTTGTCAGGATTTTTCAGGAACACTTGAATCAAGGCAATCCCTCATTTGGCTGCATCCTTGATGAATTTCAAACTTCTCACCTTCAGTTGGCCAATAATGTAGTCATTTTTACTGTTCCATGTATATGGATTGTTTTATACCAAATGCTGTGAAAATTTCCTGGCCTTTTGCAATACAAAGTCAGAATGAGTCGCAATTTAGAATCATGTCAGAGTAGTGCCAAGCTTTCACCAGATATTCCCCAAAATGAAATAACAAACCATCCTTGAACTTTGCCTTCTAAGAACTTCAAACTTAGAAATTTTAGAATTTTTTAAGCATGAAAAGAAAACTTAACTTAATTATTTTCTTTTTCTAAAATCTAATTTGTGTCAAACTGTAAATATTTACATTTTAAAATAATCAAAGTAACAAAACCTTACTTTCAGTATTAAAAACATGTTGGAATACTAAAATAAGGCCTCTGATTTTTTTCCATAATATTTTCAGGCTTTAGACAAAGGGGATTAACATCCAATTTTCAAGGTGACTTAGAGACACAACGCAACACCACATTGATTGTAGTGACACAGCGCAGCACCACATTGATTGGCATTACAGAACCTAGAGATGGCATCTATTTCATTTCTTGATGCTGGTAATTACTTGAAAAATATCTGTTCTCATTAACCAGCGGACTAAAATATTGCAATAAGAAAGTAATTATTTGTGATTTATTCAGGATCATATCTCATTTCAAAATTTGTTTTTCAATTTGTACAACACTTTTTAAAAGTATACAATTAAAAGTTACAATGTCAAATTGAATAGTTTTCATGTTATTTTGAAATCATAATAGCAACATTAAGGATCTGAATTGTTGGAACCTTAGTCTCAATGTAAAGTAGTCAAGTACAGTTGGGGGCCATCCATAAATGATGTCACACGTCTGGGGTGGAGGGGGGTCAGATTTTTGTGATGATGTGTGATGTGGGGAAGGGGGGGGGGCTTAAGCAATGTGACGTCACATGAAAAGCGGCATATTACAGTAAAGAATCACAATTAAAAACCCTAAATTACAGACATTTTTAACATTATGACACGGGAGTCATAGAAGTAGTACTACCACGGGAAGTGGGATAAAAACCAAAAAAAATTGTTGACGCCGGGGGGGGGGTGGGGGTGATCTTAGTAAATGCTCTAGGGCAGGGATTTGTACCTTTTTTTTTAGTGCTGCAGGCCCATTTTGTTTTAAACCCCCACCTTTCCCCCCAACCGTATAAATTATATTGTAATAAAATTTAAAATATGAAAATAATTAAATAACTTAGTTATCATAGTTTTTTTCTTTTAATTAACTTTTTTATAAACAAGGAAAAAAAAATATCAATACAAGCAATGAGCAAAAAAAATTCACCAGAAAAACATTTGCTGCTGATAACCAGGATGCATAAAAACTGATTTTTTTTTTAAAGCAGTAACAACTAGCAATGGCAGCAAATACAATTATCTGGTCTTCCGCACCTCAGGGCTGGGGAGGTTCTTTTACCACTGGTTAAGAACCACTGTTCTAGTGAAATGTTTCCGACACAGGTGCAGTAATTTGATATCCATGGGAAGTGAATTTCTTAAGGGTTTGTAAAGGACAGTAGTGGACATGGAATTTTTATGGGGGGGGGGGGGGGGAGTGGAGAGATTTCTGACAGAATTTTTATAGGGGGGGGGGAGTGGAGAGATTTGTGCAGTTATATTTGAGGGGGGGGGGGGGTCTAACATTTTTGACCATTTATTTGTGAGGATGGGGGGATGGGTAAAAAATCGACAAAATTTGCGTGATGTCATTTATGGATGGCTCCTTGCACAATATTCTTGTTTAGTTATTTTAGATGGAAATGAGCTAAACAAAGTATGGAAAAAGCTGAACTAACCCAATTGCATTATCTCTTCCTTATTACCTTTTTTAAATTTTTTATATATTTTAGATGGTTTGGTTTCACCCTCATAAATACTAAGCTGGATGAAATGGGTTTTTTTTAGAGCAAATTTAATCATATATGTATTTTATATTCAATATAATATAATTCAAAATATAGTTTAAGAAATGTTCAATCCTGTGGAGCTCTTGTTAGATTAACTTAAAACAAATTGTAGACATTTATTGAAGATTTTATAAGAATATTTTAAAGTCATAATATGAGTTTGAGAAAAATTCAATCCTCACGCTTGGAGTGTATGATTCAGCAGTCATTGTGTAACATGTAGTGTTAAATTTAGCTGACATGATATGACATGGAATGTGACTTGTTCAGCTGTCATGTTGTGAATTGTAGTTGGTCTGTTTGGGTTGACATGGTGTGACCTGTAGATAGTGTGTATGATTCACTCTTGTCCAGGCCTATTTGATCCAATGGATCAAAACTTAGTCAAGACTACTGCAAAAAGACCATAATTCAGCTGTCATGGTGTGACACAGAGTGTGCATAATTCAGCTGTCATGGTGTGACTTATAATGTGTCTGATGCAGCTTTCATGGTTACATGTGATTGGTTTATTATCATTACACTGTTACATTTCATTTCAATTTCTTTATTGTCAATGATTTCTTTCTTTAACTTAAGGCTAATATTATTCAACAGTAATGACACATACATTTCTAATTCTTGAGAAGTGAAATTACAATCACATATGATATTAATATATTGCATTTTTAATTATTGTCTGACAAGTTATATTAGAAATACATTGAATTGTGTTGTTATTTTCTAAAGAATCTGATTGCTTAAACATAAAGATAGAAGTTGTTCTTCCTACTGGACAGAAAGATGTCGCTTACATTAATCCTGAAAATAAAGTCTATGAGGTAAGAGCTTTTAACTGCTTATTGTATGATAAATAGATCATAAATATTACTCAAATTCATAATTTTATTAATGAATTTTTGTTTTTTTAGTACCGGTAAGGTTATTTAAAAAAATTTGACAAAACTATCATGGTTCTTGAAATGAAATCAGTAAAAAAAATTTTTAAAAATTAAACCACTAATAATGAATATTCCCATATTTCAATTCTTAAAGGAACTAAGCAGTAGCAGACATCAAAATTATATCTCTATTTTGTTATAGAAACAATTAATTATTTTTATCTGTGAAAGGCAAATTTTATATATTTTTTTGGATTCAGGAGAAAGAAGCAATTTTACGGAGAGCAAATATCCCATATCCTAATCTTTATGTGTTAGTACTATTTGCTGGGCCAAACAAACGGATAATCTTGGAAGACAAACTGCTAATGGAAAGGTACATGGATGACCTGGCGGGTGGCAAAGAATCTTATATAGAGATTAGAAAGAAAAGGTAATGAAATTATTTTAATAAGAAATACAATATCATTAAAACATAAGACTCAAGGGATTAGCCAAATAATTTTTTCTGTATGAAAAAATCCTACACACACATTATTTATATTTTGCACTATGGTAATTGTTTACTAATTTAATCATAACATTGCCTTTAACTATTGAGTACCACCGGTATTGACGATTCATAAATGGTCATGATAATAGTTATTATTGATCCTATTACTTATGCAATCTCATCAAACAAGTATTTATTCCAATGTATTTCTCAGCTCTGAAATTGAACGTCCTCCCAAGCCAGTCAATTGTGAGCTGTTTAATATCCAATTAAAATGACATCATCAATATCTGTGTAAATATGGTTATGTTTAATAGTATAGATAGGATTTTCTTATCTTTTGGATTTATCATGTTTTCATTCAACTGTTTTATTGTACGTAAAAAGTTTTTTTCACAAAACTCGGCATAACTACCTGCAGCGAAACTACCAAAACATATTGAGATTGAGAAAATAGCCCTGGAATTGTCTGGAGGGTGGGCTTAATTCATGGGGTTTAGAGCAAGTGGGATAAGTTGAGCCTGGCTGTGCAGAGTTGCATTATCATTAATCTTTGGGCTAGATTTCTTTAAAGTCAGTCTATTACTATTTGAGACTGGTCTTGAAAATTTAACCTAAAGTTTTTATAATTATAATAAAAGATTTTATAATTTTAAAAACTATTTAAATTGTTTATGCATTTCTGATATGTTTGATTAAGCAATAAATATTAATGGATCATTCTTTCTAGATTACTGCTCTCAGCAGTTGTCTTGAACGAAAGCTAGATGTGGAAAAAGTGTGGTATAGGTTTTCTTTAATTTAAATGTATACATATATAACTTTTAACTAGTTACTATTTTATTATGTATAACACTTAATAACACAATTCACTTAATTTAATACAGTATGTTATTACATACCAGTATTATCAAAATTTTTATTCATTTTTGATGCTGAACTTTCTCAAATAATCTAAAGAATGAATGCAGGCTACATAACATAAATAATTTTTGAAAGTTGAAAATGTTGTGGAAATTATTTTATGATTTGAGCATGTCTTAATATATAAGCAAGCTTAAACTAATTTGAGCAATTCTTCTTAAGCTTTATACAAAACTGTCCAATGTTGAGGATACCCAGTTGCCTGTCTCCACATAGACTCCACCTGAATGGCTGCAGTCACCTGGCCAATTGTTACCAATCTTTGGTTATGATTAAACATATCTTTCATATACGCAGAAGTGGTTTTTTCTAAGGGTTCAGAGACATTGAGAAAAGTGGAAGGCACAAAAACAACCTAATAATATAAAAAAATATCAAGCCTAATCACATAACTTTTTTAACATTGCCCGACATCTTCTTTTACTGAAGAGACATAACTGTTTTGTTTTCTTAAGTTCAAAATGTTCTTGTCTTAGCACACATGTTTTAAAATATTAAATGTCAGTTTTCTCCAATGTTTAAGATTAGTTTAAAAAAACTTATTGCTTGCAATTTATTTATGAAAATTTGAAATACAGTAGGGCATTGATTCTATCTGAAACATTGGTTATTGTAACTGCCCCTGTCTATTTTATTATTATTAGTATCGTATCAATGCACATGGGGCATTGTGTACAAACACCAGAAAATATTTCAGAACCCAGTCATCCAATCCAGGTAAAATTAAGATACTTATAGAACATGCATTAAAACTGAGACACTGCAATGCCCTATAAACCATTTGGTAGGGTTGATATACTCTAAAATAAAGTGCCATATGTGTACAAGGGTAAAAATATATTATACTCTATGCACTACCTTCTTCATTCAACCTTTCCCATAGAATGTTTGGTTATTTGAAATTTGTTCAACCCAAAACTACTTCCCAATACATCTTAGTTAGGAAAATTTATGCTCTACTCAACTCTCTAATTAACTCTCTCCTCAACTCTCTTCTCAACTTTCTACCCGACTTTCAAATCAGCTCTCTATTCAACTCTCTTTTATTAGAATAATATATAATAACAATATAAAAATATTGTAAAAAATAAAATGAATTTGAAGTTTACCAATTTAATAAATATTTTTCATTACAAGTTGATAATTTTAGAACCATCTACAACAGGAAATGTATATTAATATCTTTTTTGTTTTTATAAATGTGCCATGAATTATTTCCTTTGACTCAAGTCATTTGACATTAAAATAAAATTAGCAGAGACATATTTCCAAATCGATCAAAAATACTCTTCCAACACAGAGCATATTTGAATTATGATTATTTGCATGCTAAGCAATGACCAAATATTTAAAATGCAATGGTATACAATTAAACCAGTTAAAAAATAGTTATTTTGTTCAAAATAATAATAAAAAATATTTCAGATTTTTTTGGTAACGTCACATAAGAATAGGAAGTCTGTGGTTGACAATGGCACATAATAACCAAGAAGACATAGATAATGTTTAAAGACAATGTAAGGCAGAGTGAATTTTTTCAGCAGTAAAATATTACCGTAGTCAACAGTTGTCTCAATCCAACAACAATTAATACCAGACAGACACAATCTTAGGATTTCTGGTATTATTTTACCAAAAGACTTTAATCCAATGATAGTGTATGGTAAATTTAGGAGATTAAAAAAAAAAGATAATATATAATACAATTAAAATAAATTCTTTGGTCTAGAAAAAAAAATATACTGTATAAAATTCTTACACTATAATTTATAGTTGAATTAATTAGCACAGCTTAAGGTCACTGAAGTTTAACTATTTTTAAAGTGATTTTAAATGCTGTTAAGATTTAATCCTTACCACAAGACAGAATTCTATAATAGTACTTAGACACAAGTAACCATGGACAACCAACTCTGTCCTAATTCATAGATGAATAAGGTACCAGTAGCAAATGTGCATGAATGTTTTTGTAACCTGATTTTTCAATAAAAAAGTATTTTTAGTTGGAGAAGTGAAGGGGTGGTGAGATTATTTAAAAGCTGATGACTTGTTTAACACCCCAGGTCTCTGTCTCCAGCTCAACAAGATTAGGGTTAAATTAAATTTTGAGTTAAAAAAAATTTAGAAACTTAATTTAGTAGCCTTGTACTTTTAACTTTCCTTCTGTGCATGTCTCCACCAGTTATAATTACAGTTATAGTGATCCTCAGCTGGGTCAAAGTCTGTATAATAATAAGAAAAAGTATAAGGAAATGTAAATTAGTGATGTATAAACATTTTTTATCTCTCTCTCTCTCTCACTTATAAACCTTATACTTATACAGGCTGGATATCCACATTGGAAAATGTTAAAATCAGGTACAAAATACCTAAAAATAGTGTCACTTTGCATAAGACGGACAACGTTAGAGAAAACATAAGTCTCATCTTTTTTATATCGTTACTATTAACCAGAATCAGAAGTTAACTTGACCAAACGATTTAAATTCAGCAGTGAATTGATTTTAACTTCTTTTTATTTTATGTGATTGTTGGCAGTGGCGTATCTAGGGGGTGCGGACCACATCGGATGACACCAACCAGCTATGTCAATGGTTACGGGCAGGTTAAACACCAAAATTGAAATAAGGGAATTTGACCATTTTTTTTGTTTCAGTTGTTAGTAATCATCTTATAGATCAATTAAAAAAATATATAAAAAATCTAGGTTAGTAAAAAATAATGATTTTCATCAATTATAGGGCAAATCTTTGCGAAAATATATAAAAATGACCAAATTTTGGGTTTTGATATCTCAAGAAGAGATAGACCTAGAACCCTACAAAATTGATATGTTGTAATTCATAATGGTGTTGTAAAAGTTTACTAAAATATTTGTAGTAAAGTAAAAAATGTAATTTACCTGAATTTTATAGATATCCATGTTCTTCGATGAAAAAATCTTGGGGTATGGGTTAACATTTTCCTGAATATTTCTTATACTTGTAAAACAATCTAATTAAAATTACTACACTAGCACAAGTATGTAAAGAAAGGTAACCAGACAAAACGACAAAAGACAAAACGACAAGTGACAAAACGACAAGTGACAAAACGACAAGGTGACAAAACGACAAGGTGACAAAACGACAAGTGACAAAACGACAAGGTGACAAAACGACAAGGTGACAAAACGACAAGTTTTCAACGCCAACTCATCCACCGTCTTTAATGCCTTACATACAATAAAGTAAGGTCAACTTTTTAAGATATTTTACATGCCGTATTGTTGGAGAAACACGGTATTCGGTTATAAGACTTGCGCATAATTACATTAAAATGTGATTAATTACCATTAGAATTACATGACCTATATTTGTAATTATCTACATTTTACATTACTTCATTCAAAAGTGTACTTAATTACCATTACAAATTACTCCACTATTGACCTGTAATTACAATTACTTTTTTTTTTATTAAAAAAATTTTTAGTTTGGGAATTTTTGTTCATTTGTTTCAATAACTTAAACATCAACATTGTTTTACTAAGACATATTTCCTTTTACAGTGCAGTACATGCACATTTTTGGGAACACGCTTTTGGATTTTATTGTTATACAAGAAAGTCAGAGAAGTTCATTAAATGATTTTACTGTATATCTGAATACACAATCATATTTTGTAGCAGACCCTTACAAATTTCAGTGATTGTGTGTATGAGCAACCATGACATAATTTAAATTATAATATTCAGCTTGCTCATTCCTTGGAGACAAATTGTATGTCATATTGGGTCAAAGTACTATATGAGTATGTTGTATACCATGACCCTATATTCATAAAGATGTGATCTGCTATTTAGTATTTTCACTTTTGCTCTGCAAATAAACATTTACTGAGCAATTAAAAAAGGACAATTACATGGATAGTAATTAATTACAATTACTAATTACAGTAATTAAAAATAAAATGTGTAATTAATTAAAGTTTTTAATTATTATCTCAAGTATGTCTGTTATTATGCATAAGATTAGGTTCTCAAAAGGTCTATTACTATCTAATTACACTGTACAGCAGTGGTTCTCAACCTTACTAATGCCGCGACCCTTTAATACAGTTCCTCGTGTTGTGGCGACCCCCGAATCACAAAATTATTTGTGTTGCTACTATATAACTGTGGTGTATAAATGTTTTCCGATGGTCTTAGGCGACAACTCGGAAAGGATCGTTCGACCCCCGAAGGGGTCTCGACCCACAGGTTGAGAACCGCTGCTGTACAGGAAACTGCACTAACACAGCACTACACTGTTGAACACCAACTTCAGCTTCTAGAGCACATGTGTCAAACTCAAGTTATTTTTCATCACGACTAACACAGAATTAGGCCGACGACTCCACTAAGAAAGGAACAATATTTGAAACCCATCGCTGCGAACATCAAAGCTCTTTGATGTGACTGCCGCACGAGTTCATCATGTTTGCAACGGTAACCAGACAAAACGACAAGTGACAAAACGACAAGGTGACAAAACGACAAGTGACAAAACGACAAGGTGACAAAACGACAAGTGACAAAATGACAAGGTTTGAGGTTAGGGTTAGGGTTAGTCTAATAATCCAATACCGTGTTTCCCCAACTATAAGGCATGTTAAATATAAAAAAAAGTTGACCATACTTTATTGTATGCTAGGCAGTGTTTCCCAACCTTTTTCGTGCCATGCCCCACATAAGCCAGTGTTGCCCAACCTTTTTTGTGCCATGCCCCACCTAAGCCAGTGTTGCCCAACCTTTTTTGTGCCATGCCCCACCTAAGCCAGTGTTTCCCAACCTTTTTCGTGCCATGCCCCAACTAAGCTTTTCTAAAATTCTTTGCCGCCATGTAACATATACATAATTTTTAATATTAAAAAAAAAACGGTTGTTCACTGAAGAAGCTTGATAGGTTTTAGGAAGAAATCACTAGGAAATTGGAGAGGAAACATAGTAAGTAAATTTTCAAACCATATATGGAGAACTGACATTCAAGTATGAAATAATTTTAATGAAATATGTTTCTATATTATTTTAATTATTAGTAATAATTTATTGTTTAACGTTAGTGAGATGTTTGTGTTTTCAAGTTCTAGATAGCTCATTTTCTAATTGCCCCCCCCCTGTGGGGCGTGGGCCCCACGTTGGAAAACACTGATGTAAGGCATTAAAGACTTGTCGTTTTGTCACTTGTCGTTTTGTCACCTTGTCGTTTTGTCACCTTGTCGTTTTGTCACCTTGTCGTTTTGTCGCCTTGTCGTTTTGTCACCTTGTCATTTTGTCACCTTGTCGTTTTGTCACTTGTCGTTTTGTCCCTTGTCATTTTGTCACTTGTCGTTTTGTCATGGAACCGTAAAGAAAATGCCTGCCAATTTATGCAGTAATTCATTTAGTAATAATTATTTAGAAGTTATAGGGTTTGATGTGAATTTTTTTAATGAAAAATTAGATTTTGAGAAAATTAAAGAAAACTCACAAATTTACAATTTTTAGGGAAATTTACAAAGATTAAAACCCTCCTGCAACATAAAACTCTTCCTGATCCAATTCCTTACTAGATAATATAGACTTTTTAGCCCTTTTAGCTTTACTTTTATCTAAATTTTGAATAAGCGAGGATGATACACGCTTTTTATCGATTTTAGAAAATGTCTAAAAACAATATTTTCCAAAATATAAACCTAAATTTTTAAATATGTCCCCCTTTTTAATTCACCATTGTTATAAACTATGGTGGCATCATATACAGCTATTTCTAGTCTCTTTCTCCCAACAAATGAGGTCTTCGGACAGCGATACCAAATTAAATTATGGAATGCTTCATTTGCGTTTTGAGTCCCCCCGTGAACGCATTTTGCTAAAAGAGCATCAGATGAAAGCTCCTTAAATACTGGCATAATAATATTTATAACAAAGGAAGGAAGAACATTCTTATTTGCAGTTATCAAATCTTTATCTTTGGGACACCAACTACCGCAATCGCTATGTTTACCCTCACGGTGATGAAATATTGCCCAAATACTTTTTTTCATTTTACCCATGTCCCCTGAATTTTTTCTAATTGCTGCACCATAATGTCCTTGAATGCGTTTTATAGCAGATTTAGTTAATCTGCCTGCCCCACCTATTCCTTTATAACTTTTACCATTATCCACAAATAATTTACCTTTATTTTCATTAACTTTATCTAGCAAGCGTTTCCCCATTCGCTTCTGGACATGACCGCAACATTCTAATTTTGATATAGTAACTCCTTCATAAACTGGAGGATTAGCTTCAGCTACATTTTTAAAACTTTTAGAATCCCCATCCCCTAAATAGCCAGTATAAGTGAGATTATACTTTTGTTGAGAACGGCGAAAGATTTTTAATATGCCTTTTGGTTCCATCTGACCAGATGTACCTTGGTGATTAGAATCACATTCACCGGCATCCATATGGTTTACAAACAACTCCTGATAATCAGAAATATCAGGAAATCTTTTCTTGGCCTTGGCACATTTATCACAGTAATTGCTACTCACATGAGTATCAACTACTTTAGAGGGCCCTTTATTAGAATTTACTGACAAAACAGTAGCTACTCCATTCTTCGAAACAAAGCAGCGCCGCTGCCAGGTCCCATCACAGGAAACAGTAACATCTGTACCCTGGGCTTCTTTCAATTCCAATGCAGCCTGAGACATGCACTGTTTTGCTACTTCATTAGTAGCAGAATGAATTCTCTTGTTGTATTTAGATACAATAGGAGCAGTTACAGGGGGAGGCATGTCCATATTACCAAGAAATCTCTTGGTTTTCTCTTGATGACAGCCAATGCTGTTCATCGCTAACTGCAATCGCAGGTTGACATTCTCGGTGCATGTCTTAAATTCAATTTCATGCCTACACTTTGTACATTTAAAATATAAAATACTGCTCACCCCATTTAGCTTTTCTCTAACAGAATAATTTGTAAGCTGCTCACAAAATGAACAAGCAAATGATTGTACTAATGTTATACTTAATCCCACATCTACTAAGCGATAACCACTAATTTCAGGAAATTTAGGACTAGAAATATTTAATGAATCGTTAAGTTTTTGAAAGGAAGAAATTTGAAGAAGATGTGGGTACTGGTTTTAAATTATTATCAACAGTGTCCATAACAATATCTTCGATGATATTATTATCAGGAACGTTTTCCCTGCACACAGTTACTTGAGTACAAGTAGCAGTGGTAGTTTCACTACCACTAGGCTTATCCTTTTTAGTGTATCTATTTCCTTGAAATTTACGCTTTTTACAGCGATATCTATTTCCATTCTTTTTTGCTTTAACTTTATCCATTGCTATTGTAAGATTATTATCAAATAAAATTAGGAGGCCCTTTTAAAACAGAAAAATCCAACACAGTTTAGAAATACTTTCACCGCGTGTGAATGAACTGCTGAAAAATGTAAACAACGCAGGTAGGCCCAGTGAGCCTAGTGGTTTTAAAAGAAGCGCTGTGATAAGCTGAAAACTCTTTTTGGCAAGGGATATCCTGTTCTAACAACCAATGAAATTAAATTTAACAACATAGTATATTCCCTTAATAAAATGGTATGGATTTAAATTTCATAAATGTGGGTGAAAAAATAATTTAAATCGGATAATTACAAGCAAAGATATAAACATTTTAAAATTTTGCATAATTAATTAGGTAATTTTGTTTATACCTTGCACATTTCAAAAATTTAATTAAAATACTTTTATTGCTTTTATTTACAAAATAAAAGTACGATTGTGTTTGGAAATGAATATACTTCACAGATGAGCAGTTTTCTGAAATTAGTTTTTTTAACTAAAAATTAAGATTTTAGGTGTTTAACCTGCCCTTAAGGGAGTTGTGCCAATATATTGAAATCTTCTAACATGAGGAAATATTGGAACAAGATATGTTTAGGCCTGAACGCAGTCCCTCATATAATACAAAATTGACTGTAATCTCTTTAAATGTAGTCAAGAAAAAACAACGCAAACATAACATTTAAATGGCAATCTATTAAATTTTTTATCTGTAACAAAATGATTCTGACAATTTTAAGTAAAGAATAAATATATATATAGGCCTTTATACATTATCAATGACACAAACCTTGGATGAAACTCCAGTTGATATCCTGAGGCTAAATACTGGATGTGGTCAGTTATGAGATCATTGTCAGGTAACGGCCGGCTCTCAATGGAGTTTACAAACAGTGCAGCATAATCCCCTGCATTAGTAATGCCAGATGTTGATAAGATATTTTCCTTGACCTAGTGTATGAAGAAACAAGTCATATTTAATAAGGAATGGTAAGCCAATAGATGAATAGATCTTTGCTGCCCTCATAAAAAATAAAAAAAACAACATTTATATACCAGTTACATTTTAGTTATTTAACTTTTGCACACATGCAAAACCACCTGTATAATATACAGTTAGTTCCAGTAATCTCATGCCTCAATGGCTGAGCCAATAGTATCATGCCTCAATGGCTGACCCAGTAATCTCATGCCTCAATGGCTGACCCAGTAATCTCATGCCTCAATGGCTGAGCCAGTAATCTCATGCCTCAATGGCTGAGCCAGTAATCACATGCCTGAATGGCTGAGATTGGGAGAGAACATTTCTCTTGATGGATGCTAGAAAAAAAGTAAACAAAAAAATATCACC
Source organism: Omphiscola glabra (assembly GCA_964017045.1). Classification (NCBI taxonomy): domain Eukaryota; kingdom Metazoa; phylum Mollusca; class Gastropoda; family Lymnaeidae; genus Omphiscola; species Omphiscola glabra. The sequence continues at coordinate 32,191,480 of OZ024807.1, read as the reverse complement.
TCTGTCAAATAAAAAACATGACTTATTTTGTTAGCTCTCAATAGTGACAAGTTGGCTCAAACAGAGCATAGTGTGTAGTTGACTCAACATAAAATACAAATAACTATTTTGCTCAAGTAAGGAAGGACAGTAACTACTGAAAAAAATAATTCTTAAAGCCAGACTGCCCTTAATGTAACTTACTGCAAATGAATTAAAAAGAAACAATCCAATACACTGACCTGTGCAACAGTGAAATCTGTACCGTGTTCATCCATTATGTGGACACACTTAAGTTCAACATGACCTCCAGGTAAGACTACATTGACCTGGAACTCACTGTCAGGAAAGGCCTCTGAATAATAAAAAAATTGAATATTTGTATTATTCTGAAATTGAGACTTTTCTCTACATGAAGAAAAGAATGGGCATTATACAATTCCAAAGTTCAGTGATTTAACATTGCACATTTAAATTAATAATAATAATTACTGAATTAGACATTTATTATGGTAACTTTATTTAGAAAATGGCAGCCTACTTTGAGGTTTTCTATCTATAAAAAATGGGGGAGGTTGAATAAGTAATTTCATAATAAAGACTAAGTCTAAGTTGAAGATAGGCCTTGCCTTGATAAGATTAAGAACTCCTTTTTTTGGCTTACCGTACATTGCTGTACAAATAAATTAAATAATAATTATTTATATGATGACATAAGTTATGGATTAATTTTTTTAAAAGCCTACCAAAATTGGTTATTTCAGTAGCTTTAGCCATCTGCTGAGACAAACAAAAGTGAAAATCACATAATAATAAATAATAAACCTAGAAGCTAAAGGTTTTCAAAGTTCTAGCTTATAAGTTATAAATAATAAATATAAAAATCCATGTGTATTGGTACTGGCAGTACTGGTTCTTAATAATATTATTATATTAAATAATTATAAGCATTTCCTGTAATTATATTGTTTATATTATATATTATAAGTTAAAGATTACTATTAAATGGCATTTAAATATAGTAGGCCCTATTAGATAAGTATAGAATATAGGCATTATTGACTCTAGTCTATTATATAACTATTATTATAGGTCTAAATTGCCCAGCCAAAAATAAGTCTAAGCCATGCATGGCATAGAAGATGATAATTTGATAAGGCCAAGTCAAGGGTGGAAAAGTATAATAGGGCTTCAATCCATAACCATATCATATAGTACTTACATTTACTACATACATTTATTTTAAAAAAATAAAAAATAGTCAGTCAGTGCGTCATACCCCTCATTATAATATAATTTTTAGTGATATTATATTAAAGATTAAAGGCCTACATACTCATACTGTAGTCTGTAATTGTAGTCAAAATAATGGAGCATACTTTGACTTATCACATTAGACTTAGACATTGTAGTATTGTAGTTTGTAGACATCCACTTAACTGACAACTTATTTATTCTTTATTTTATTAGTAATATATAATTATTTTGTAGATAAAAGAATGTTCTTTCTTTAATAATTTAACTTTAAGAAAATACGGCTGATGTGTAGTTGTTTATCCGTGACGTCATTTGCGTGGATTCACTCCCCTTATTTTTTTAATATTGTTTTAAATAGTTAAAATAGAGTTACATTTTCATTAATATGACGGTGCAAATTTTTATTGGTTGATTAATTATAATTTTTAAAATTTCATTGGTTGGCCTATTAAATATGTTAATAAGCTCTGCCATATTTTAAGATAATCTTAGAGGGTGACCATGCTGTGTTTCATTAATTTTTGGATATTCTTTTCGTTGGAACCTGAAATAAAGTGTGTAAAAGTGTATTCCATGAAAATGTAAGTTGGGTTTTCATTACTTCTTTATTTTATAATTAATTTTGGCCACTTTTCTTTGTTTTTTTTTAATTTTCCTACTTTTCAGGGTCAAAGCCCAGCGCCACGTTAGGCTAAGGAGAGTGTCAAAACGCTGGTTCCGAAAGGGTCAAAACCCTGTTAGGGAGAGGGTCAAAACCCTTTTAGGGAGAGGGTCAAAACCCTGTTAGGGAGAGGGTCAAAACCCTGTTAGGGAGGAATTTAGGGTTCAGGTTAGGGTGAGGGATAGATTTAGATCATTTTTTCATTTTTAAAAACTTTTTATTCGTCATTATATCAAAAACATGAGTTATTTTATTTTTCCTTGGCCGCCATCTTGGTTGTTTCGACCCGTGAACACGTAAAAGTTCGCGGGTCGGGGCAACCAAGATGGCGGCCATGGTAAAAGACGCGGACACATCTCTACACATTTACCGAAAATACAAAACACATTTTTGTTTAAACTTTGATTATAAAAAGTGTGACAACTTCGACTTCGGTTCAATTGCCCTCACCTTTCATCCTTTCACTTGCCTTACTTTAAGTTTTTTTACAGTTACAGTAACTTGCAGTGAGTTATACTATAAGGCTAATAATATGGATAATATCATCGGATTGCCCGGATAGTGGATAGGCATACCTCCGGTCTACGGCAAATTTTTAGTTTTGTTAATAACTAATATTAAATACATGATTTTCATTACTTACTATTTCTAGTAGTTAATGGAATTTAAGTTGAAGCAACAATAATATGTCAATATGTACACTCAATGCTATTCGGATGTCATTTGTGGTAGTTAATTTTAGTTAAAATGAAGAATTAAGATTTCAAACGTATAGTACATTCAATTATCTTTCATTTGATACCTCATTTGGTCTTACAAACCTAACAAAAATATTTTAAATCGTTTTTTAATCCCAACCTCTCAATTCTGGTAGTCGTGCCGTGTAACAATGAGCCACTTCGAAACAAAAAAAACAACCCTGTCTTTCTCAGAAACAGTAAAGGTTATGGTTAAGTATATTATATTTGTATACGTAGCCTGGATTTCTATACAATTGCAACGAATTATTTATAGATATGTGTGTTAGTTATAAATTGTTATGATATTTAAATAAGCGAGAAGGAATACAAACAGTATAAAGTAAGGAGATAAAGGATCGTAGTATCTTGTACGATTAATTAAGTTAGACATAGCAAGTAGCATACAACCTGTTAAAAAGCTGAATTGTCACAGTTAAAGGCTAATTGCCAAGACTACAAAGAGAGACAATCGTACAGAATAGAATTTAATACATTTTGAGAAGACTCCTAAAAATTTTGAAATTAAGGGGAGAGACTGCAGTCAGGTTAGAAATTTTGGAAACAAACAACAGTAAAAACATAAGGAAATAAAAATTGCACAGCTATAATGTAGTGTCCGAGAGGACAGTAGAGGAACGATCGAAAGCTTCAAGGCCGCCCTGGCATCTGCTAGGAGCCGTTAGTGGCGTTAGATTGGCAACACATCGCTTCCCCAACCGTTGCACATATGCCAGTTTATGGATGCAGCAACGTACCCAACCAGAACCAGAACGTGACTGACAGAACATAAGGAAGAGCTTAAACTTAAATGTGGCAAAAATGTCCATGTTAATGTTTTTTCGCTGATGAATTCTTTTTGTCAACAATTTCGTTGTTTGTTGGCTATGTCCCTTTTTCAGGTTTACCATACTTTGTCTCGCTCATTTTAAAATTATTAACATTCAAACATAGACAGCAATGTTTACTTTTAATGATTGTAACTGATACTAATCTACTTTAGAAAAACAGTAGACTATCGAGCCGAAGCTCATGAAGTCTTCCCCAACGCACCCTCCACTAGACTCAACTGGGCATCAACTACTCCGCAGTTTTTATTCCAGTTGGGCCGCGAAGCGGCATGCCGGGAGCTTTCCGCCCCCTGAGACAACTTCACCCACCTTCCACTCGATTGACTAAGTGAGTGAGGCGGCACCAGAGATAGAACGCCTGGTCGGCCGGGGTGTTGTTTTCATGCACTAAAAATAATAATTTTATAAAAAAGCAACAACAAACATATGTTGAACATGTTTTAGGCCATAAATACTTTTAAACTAAGATCGTGCCAAGATATATTGTAAATATTAAAATAACGCTGTGGTTTATGAATTAATATGCAGGAGCTGTTGAGGATTCAAATTCGTTTGGCTAATTGTTGATTATATTTTTAAAAATCTTTTATGTCACAATGAGATGTTTCATTGATTGAAAATGATTTTTTTAAATTTTATTGATTTATAAAGTATATAGTTATTATTGTAAAAAAAAATAATAATTGTTTTAAATGAAAATATTTGAATAAAGAAAGTCTAACTGTTTGTATATTTCTCAACACGTCTATATGAAAATTCAATGTCTAAGTCAGGCCTGCACAACATACAGCCCATGGGCCGCATGCGGCCCGCCAGCACCCACTTTGTAGCCCGCTAAGTAACAAAATATTCTTTATTTTTTATTATATTCTTAACATCTTTCCCCTTGTCATAATTTCTTTTGGCCCACAAAAATCCTGTCCTATTTTGTTTTGGCCCGCACAAGTTTTTCATAAATTATTATAGCCCACCTTACATTTTGAGTTGTGCAGGCCTGGTCTAAGTCTTAGTGGTTTTGATGCACAGGTGACAGCATCAAATTTGCTGGTTGTCGTTTTCAATAGGTTTTAGAAAATTCACAGATATTTCTGCACCATATATATTGTAATGAGAGAACTTAAAGCAGCTTTTTCAAGGAAATAATTAATTAACTGTATCCTTTGACTAAACACTATTTTCCAAAATGCTTTTTAAAAAAAGTAGAAACCCCCCCACAAACATCCTGTCATTTTTGGAAATTGTAATTGTTATTATGGGTGCTGGGTGGCCGAGTGGTCTAAACTGAGTCGCTGAGTGGTCTAAACGGAGTCAATCTCAAGTTCATGGTCTGGAGTTCAACCACCATCAAAGCCCAGTCAAGCAAAAACATCATTAGGCGCTAAGCATAGATAGGGTGGATGGGATTCAATAACCACAGATGGCAACTCTTCTAAGAGTAGGAAACGCAGATAACATTGGCACAATGAAACATTCCGACAATGCCACTGGTGCCAAGGGAAAATCATCCACATGATTTCCCTTGGGTTATTCAGCGGCGTGGAGAGAGGCGATTTGCTGAGTAGGGAACCTGAAAAGAATAATCCCAGGTCCTGTTTTATTGAGTTGGCATCCTTGCACCTGACCCAATTCTAGGTCTGGTCACCTGACGTAATAATTCTATGTCCGATTACAAGAACTAAAATCTAGTATTTTAATGAAGTATGTAAAATCTTTGATTCACCATAAATTTCTTGATTGAACTTTTCATAGATTAATTTATCAAGTATTATCAGAACAAGAAAACAAACTTTTTAAAGAAATAATTTCTTCAACACCTTTCATTATAACACTCAGCTCAACACAAGCAATGAGAACTTAGAAATAAATACAATTTTATTTTCCATATCTCAACTGTTTTATGAAATAAGAAAAATATCACAAATTTATCCATAATTGTCTTGAGATACTTGAGAAATGCTCCTATATCTTTCTTTATTTCCTCTCACTTTCATTTCTGTTAAGAGAAATAAATGGAGTTTCACAATTTAATCATTAGACTTTTTTTTTTTTAACAAGGAAATACACCATAATAATTAGTCTAAAATATAACATAATTATACATGTCAAGTGAAGAAGTCTCTTAAAAATTGCTTAAAATTAACCTTTAAAAAAAGAAGGAAAACTTTCAAAAGGGAAAACCAATGAAGAGCTGTATTAAATTTTTAAAATTAATGTTATTTTCATTAATGTGGGGCTTACAACTGAGGTCATCCTCCCACATGTTTGCAACAATTTTTACAATATCAAAAAATATTTATGCCATTTCATAATGGTATGATGATCAACACTTGTCATGACATACTGGTATGTTAAAGTACATTCATATGCTTTTAAATATCTATATTAAAATGCATAATTGGCATTACATTCTTGTATAAAGGTGTATCCGGACATTAAACTTACCTGCCATAGAACTCTATGTGATAGTCCTCACATAAGTAGTCAAAATAGTCAGTGATTACATTACTATCCACTGTTTTGATCCTTTTATCACCAGAAATAAAAAGCATGTCATAGTCCTGAAATCCAGGAAGACCTGCGTCCTTGAAAATCTCCTCCTTGACCTGATAAAGTCATTGTTAAATTTAGTCCCAGGAAATCTGGCAACAGTCATAGAGCTGATATTTTTCTACATAATGTGTCCAGTGTGTGGCAACAGTCATAGAGCTGATATTTTTCTACACAATTTGTCCAGTGTATGGCAACAGTCATAGAGCTGATATTTTTCTACATAATGTGTCCAGTGTATGGCAACAGTCATAGAGCTGATATTTTTCTACACAATTTGTCCAGTGTATGGCAACAGTCATAGAGCTGAAATTGTTCTACATAATGTGTCCAGTGTATGGCAACAGTCATAGAGCTGATATTTTTCTACATAATGTGTCCAGTGTATGGCAACAGTCATAGAGCTGATATTTTTCTACATAATTTGTCCAGTGTATGGCAACAGTCATAGAGCTGATATTTTTCTACATAATGTGTCCAGTGTATGGCAACAGTCATAGAGCTGATATTTTTCTACATAATGTGTCCAGTGTATGGCAACAGTCATAGAGCTGATATTTTTCTACACAATTTGTCCAGTGAATTGCAACAGTCATAGAGCTGATATTTTTCTACACAATTTGTCCAGTGTATGGCAACAGTCATAGAGCTGATATTTTTCTACATAATGTGTCCAGTGTGTGGCAACAGTCATAGAGCTGATATTTTTCTACACAATTTGTCCAGTGTATGGCAACAGTCATAGAGCTGATATTTTTCTACATAATGTGTCCAGTGTATGGCAACAGTCATAGAGCTGATATTTTTCTACACAATTTGTCCAGTGTATGGCAACAGTCATAGAGCTGAAATTTTTCTACATAATGTGTCCAGTGTATGGCAACAGTCATAGAGCTGATATGTTTCTACATAATGTGTCCAGTGTATGGCAACAGTCATAGAGCTGATATGTTTCTACATAATGTGTCCAGTGTATGGCAACATTCATAGAGCTGATATTTTTCTACACAATTTGTCCAGTGTATGGCAACAGTCATAGAGCTGATATTTTTCTACATAATGTGTCGAGTGTATGGCAACAGTCATAGAGCTGATATTTTTCTACACAATTTGTCCAGTGTATGGCAACAGTCATAGAGTTGATAATTTTCTACACAATTTGTCCAGTGTATGGCAACAGTCATAGAGCTGATATTTTTCTACATAATGTGTCGAGTGTATGGCAACAGTCATAGAGCTGATATTTTTCTACATAATTTGTCCAGTGTATGGCAACAGTCATAGAGCTGATATTTTTCTACATAATGTGTCCAGTATAATGTGTCCAGTGTATAATGTGTCCAGTGTATAATATAAATTAATTTTAAAATAAAATCAACAATGAAATTGTTATCTTTTTTTAGTATTGAAAAATAAATGTTTTACAAATAGAACACAATTAAAATGGTATCATTTACCATAAATATCAGTAATATATGTAGTTGCTATTCTTGACACTAATGATATGTATGAAATTGGAAATGTCAGTTGCTATGAGAATATACAAGAATAAGGAAAAAAAACACTTTCTGTAAGGATTTTTATACTCTTACGTTGACAACGGGAATGTCAGAGCCATGCACATCCATGATAGGAATAAGTTTAAGTATTTTATTCCCAGTTGGGTACACAACTAGTACTTCATGACCATCATCTCTCTGGGCCTCTGCAAAAAAGAAATGTTGTTTTAAACTAAATACAAAGAAAAGAAATAGGCCTACCAGTATAAATTTAACTTAGTGACATTAAGATAAGGATTTGTATTTACATGTCCTCATATTAAGATCAGGATATGTATTTACATGTCCTCATATTCAGATCAGGATTTGCAATTACAGCATGACATTAAGATGAGGACTAATAGGCTCTTAAAATTTCAGGATATTTTCCATGTTTCGATTTCTTGTGTCATAAACTGATAGTTGAACTTTGAACAGTAGGTATTTCTTTTTAACTTCCTGATAACAATGCACAATGTTTTCAGAGCATGTCAACAACTACAACACAACATTGTCAAATGTTAACAACTTTAATACAATACTGTATATTTGGACATACTTGCTACCTGTACTAGTTATCAGTATTTTTAAGTCATTTTGATGCAGGTTGTAAAACACGTCATACAATAATTAAATAATGGGAGCAAGACATTTTTTAAGATACCGGTACATCAAACACAAAGAGATGAAGTCTGAGATACCGGTATATCAAACACAAAGAGATGAAGTCTGAGGTACCGGTACATCAAACACAAAGAGATGAAGTCTGAGATACCGGTACATCAAACACAAAGAGATGAAGTCTGAGGTTTTCACCACTTCCAAGCTCACATTTATCTGACTCTGATTTGTAATGAAGATTAATCTGACACTTCACAGTGAAAAGCAAATGAAAAAAAAGATAATATTTTAAATCATTATGGGCTTAATGTGGATATTCTGGAAATTAATTTGATTTCTATTCTCAAAATTCTAAAGAAAAATAATATACTTCAGAGTAAGAAATTGTTTATGTCAAACAGCTGGGAAAGGAAGGAGAAATGTGTATTTTATATTCTTTCAAACCCATTTCTACAGTTCCTAAGTTTATTTAAACAATGATTATTGATAAATATTTTACATCATAAGATGTACGTACATGCATCTATCAGATTATTTATAACAGATATGAAAATTTCATTTGCATACATTTATACATCTTTTAAAACATACATTTAGGCCTATACATCTTTTGAATTTGTTTACTTTGTTGGTGGATAAGAAAAAGAATATAATAGACAAAAGTACACTTTTATGTTCACCATAATTCATATTAAATCTATTTAATAAAAAGTGAAAATGGAAAAGATCCAGTGATCAAATGTAGAGTTCACTAACTCACCTGTCTTAAGACCTCACTAACCACATGACTTAAGACTTCAATAACTCACCTGACTTAAGACTTCACTAACTCACCTGACTTAAGACTTCACTAACTCACCTGACTTAAGACTTCACTAACTCACCTGACTTAAGACTTCAGTAACTCACCTGACTTAAGGCTTCACTAACACACCTGACTTAAGACTTCAACTGCTCACCTGACTCAAGCCTTCACTAACTCAACTGACTTAAGACTTAACTAACTCACCTGACTTAAGACTTCAATAACACACCTGACTTAAGATTTCAACTGCTCACCTGACTTAAGACTTCACTAACTCACCTGATGGCCACTTAGTAAGCTACTACAATCTACAGCTTAAAATGGGACAATACCAATAGACCAATTACCGTATTTTCCTTTTTGGGCCATCTGTAAAAAAAAAACATTAAGTTTTAATAAGTTGAATAAGAATAAGAGCTGTGTACGGTACTAAAAATGATAACAAAAAAATCATCATCTTAATTCTTGATTTAAGAACTTATACATTACCAGGTACCTGTATTAAGAAGTTTAAAATTTAAAAAAAAAATTATGAAAAGTAAAAATTAGTAAAAAGCTTTTTCCAACTTGAATTATTCCATCTTCCATAAAATTATAAATAGTAAACAGGCCTATCAAAATTGTTTATATTAATATTAGGCCTACCCTTAAGTTACGAAGATAAAGTAATAGACTAAGACTTAATTAGTTGCCAATGAGTGGCAGTAGATGATACTGATAGTATGCTATTTTTGCCGCACTCCCACTCAATAATAAAAAGAATATATAAATAAAGAAAAACTCTGACACTAAAAATGCGATAACTTTTTTTCTAATTAAGATAGAAACATAAACTTGGTATCAGTGGAAAGGAAATACTAAGCCCTTTCTAATAACAACTTTGAAATTTTTATTGAAGTAACTAGCATAACAATGACCACAGACTGTAGTCTATGAAAAGAAGTTATTATTATTATGACTCCCTTTTAATACTTTTATTTTTAGTAGATAGTAATATCTTTTAATAATAATAGTAGCCTTTATTATAATTATATTGAAAATATATATAGGCCATGCAATTAGTATATGGGCATTTATGGCCCATCAGTCATATTTCAGTATTGTCCATACTACTCTAAGTAACTTTAGTTACAGTACAAGTTACTCTAGTCTAGACTGCGACTACACATTAATTACCCATTAGTACTCGTCATTAGTAATTATAAATTAGATATAAATATAAGACTAAGACTACACGACATATGGCATGATGGTCCATTAAAAAAAAAGTAAAGTGTAAAGGCCCAAGGCCAAGGCCTAACAAAAATGAGGTATAAATAATTAACTTAATTTAAATACACCACACGCTTCTAATACTGACCTAAATGACTTGCAAATAAGCCTATCTACTTTAATCTAGTGTTTAAAGCTGATATTTTCATCCAGAAAACGCAAAATTTTACGATTAGAATGTGTAACTGGTAGTATTGGTAGCTTATGACACCCTCCAGGAAAACAGAATTAAAAAATAGAAATTCCCGTATGGGGGGAGATCCCCACCTTTGTTTACGGTATCGGTATTGCCAGAAATGGCTGGGACTTCTATCGGGGGCGGTAAACCTATTACACTAAAGGCTGCGTTTACGGCATTAATAAAATGGCTTTTGTTAGACAAAGATAGTTGACATTATATTAACTTAGCCTACATGACAACAATAGCAAGCCGACTACACTTCATTATTACCTGCTGGTGTTAAAATTCTTCGTCTGACATCAAACATCGATTAAATCGAAGAATCAAGAAAGCTAGTAATGTCACATAAACTAAACGTCCTTCTCAGCCTTCTCTTGAGGAAATATTTGAAGAAATATGCTATTGTAAAACTAAAAAAAAAAACTGTTGGATGATACAAACCACCCACATCATCACAAATACCTAATATCAGCTCTATTAGGGCGAATTCTTTCTCTTGGAGTAAGTTAGATATAAAAAGTATTTTCTTACCCAATCTGTACGAATATAACAGCATGCTCCCCCAGCCTCAAGCGGTTATTAAATCTAAATGATCACTTATTAAGTCATTATTTCAATTAAATGAGTTTATTTATGGCTGATTTCTACAATAGAGAAAACATTTAGATATCTTTTGTTTAAATCGTTATAATTGTAAAATGTATTGTTTAAATATTTATTTTTTTATGTGCTGAAAATGAATATACACAATCATTATGTAACCGAAAAACATTTTCATTTATTTGGATCAATAAAGAATCTTATCTCATCTTATCTTGGAAACTTCCTTGGCCAAATGACACCGATTCCCCCCCCCCCCCCTTCCCCCCAAATATTCCTTAAACATTTCTGAATAATAAGGAGACATAATTATTTATTAAACGTTTGTCGCCAGCTCCATTTCATAGGTCAAGGCCCCAAGGCCCAGGCTATTATAAGTCTAACTTAAAATTATGACCTGGGAGAGATACATTTACATGCGGCCTTTCTTTCACAATAGGGGGCGCTCTTCACACTCTACTACATGTAAGATTTATTAATTAACGAAAACACAGGAAACGCGTACATTTCAATTTTATATTTAGGATTATTTAAAACATAGAATGTCTTTTAAATTCAATTAAACACTTTTTAGTCTTATGCAATCCGTCTGTCTTAAAAAAAGACGAAGTTTTTAATTTCACTGAAAGAATCTGTGGCAAAAGTGTTTCTGTAGAATCAACTGTTTCCCATGAGCATAACATTTCTCTCTCGTCAAGTAACCAATGAGCTCAAGAGAACGTCACATGTTTGATTTAAATTGGCACCAGGCGTAAGAAGCAGGAATATCCAGTGATTTCATGTTTCGACTTGTGGTCCTTAAATCATTTCATTGTTGCCCTTAACCATTTAATTGTGGCCCTTAAATCATTTCATTGTGGTCCTTAAATCATTTAATTTTAAGAGTTAAAAAAAAAAGAAAAAAAAGTAATCTCTCCAGAGCAGTTAATGACCATCACACTAAGAAATTGTAGCAGCATTACTGTCCCATTATAAATGAGGAATGTCCTTTGTATAGAGCTGAATAAAAGTCTGCATCAGACAGAATGAGCTCTTCTTTGGACCTACGGTTTTGTTTAAACTAAATCAAAGTGTAAACATTCATCTGTAGGTTCAATATCAACATCCATGGGATGTTTCCTTCTACAGTTTAACGCCTGGGGATATGTTTCCTTCAACATTCTAAAGCCATGCAGAATTTCTTGCTTGCAGACTGTCGAATTAACAAGAAATAAAAAAAAGTGTTTTGCTATGTAGTCATTACACACAGTCATTAAACACAGTCATTACACACAGCCATTGCACAAATTCATTACACAAAGTCATTACACGCAATCACTATACACAGTCATTACACACAGTCATTACATACAGTCATTACACACATTCATTACATGCATTCATTACACACATAAGTTCTTCAAGTTCTACACATTCAAGTGTATCTAAGATAAGATAAGATTCGTTTATTGATCCCAAAAAAATGGAAATGTTGTTTAATTGCATTTTTCATTTTCAGCACATAATTAAAACAATTTGAACACAAGACATCTATATTAAATTAATTTCACTGTGAAAAAAACACCCATTCAGTGAATTCTCTTAGCCATATCAGGGACTTATTAGTTCTCATTAAGGTTTGTGACTTCAGGGGGAGCACGCTGGTTTAGGAATAAAAGGTTTTGTCCTAAATTATTTAGGACAGAGTTTATCAAATGCACCCGTTGTTACTACATATACTTGTTGTGGATTACGAAATACACTTGCACAATTACGCCCTGGTTTTCCGTACTGAGCTGACAGCCATGCATTACAAATCACAAAAGTATTAGATGTCGAATAACGGACTCGTTTATTATCCGAAAAATCAAATACCAAAATCCGCACTATCAAAAGTCAGTTGCCTGAAACCTGCGATCACCAACCACTTTCATTAACATTAAAGTATAAATTAGTGATTCAGAGACAGCACGGCAGCTTTCCAAAAATAGCCATCATGGTTTGGCAAGTGCATTCCGCCTAGCTTGTAAAAATTATTTAGGCAATTTCTAATATAGTTTCAAAGATTAATTTTTTTTTGCTGCAAACCTTTGCAAATGCTAGCTGTGTTGGAAGTATTGTCTTAAGACTGATCTCGGCTAGATACCAGCTATGTTAGGAGTATTGTCTTATGACGGACCTCGGCATTATTCTAAAGGCAACCTTTATAATATTTATCTCAGCAATGAATTAATTATTATAATACTAAGCGCTCCGTGATTTATTCAATGAGATCTTTAAGTAATTTTTAAAAATGTAATCACAGGGTCACATACTTTACTTAGGTTGAATAGAGTAATGTTAAATCAATGGTGTATGGGACTCGTTAACCTTGGATGGTAACCGAACTTAGAGAAGGCTAGCTCTGAAATCAAACCCGGAGATGGAGTTCTGTAGGCAGTATGACCTAGACACAATGAAAATTCCGACAATTCCTGGGACGTATAACGCATAAAGAGCACAGTGAGAAACAAGAAACACTTCTGGTCATCTACTGCGCTTATTGCCAGTCGTTTTGACTAAGTTTTGCCATTTGAAGAAATAGCAAGGACGAGAGAGTGAGGCTTGATTGATTGATTGATTGGATACTTCTATAGCGCTGGTATCCATGCTACTTTAGCATGCTCTGGTTTCATCAAATCTATTAAACAAAAAAGTCTAAATGATTTTCTGTCCTTTTCAATACTCCTCAAAATACAAGTCGCAGTCTTTGCTATTTTCGCTAACGAAAGATGAGACATAAAAATAATTAGGTTTAAATAATATCTTATAGATTTGTGTAGATGATTTTGTTTAAATTTGCGTATTTTAAAAGTAATTTACATTTCTTTTTGAAAGCGCGGGAATTTATAACCGTATCCGGAAATTTGATCGAAAGACATTTCGTCGACGGAAAATTGATCGACGAAAATTTGATCGAACGGATATTTGGTCGAATCTTTTTTTTAATTTATAAGTTAAAATTTTGCGTCAAATTTATTTTTGAACGCATTATTTTGTTTTACTATATAGTATATTGCGTTCAAAAAGAAATTTGGTGAAAATTTTAACGTGTGTACTGAAAAAAAGATTCGAACAAATTTCCGTTCGATCAAATTTCCTTCGATCAATTTTCTGTCGACGAAATTTAAAATTTTGAAGGAACTTTCTTTAAACCTACTTTGCCTATAGCGAAAACCAACATTGCTTTCCGATTACGGGACTTAATCTCCGGAATTTTTATTGAATGGCTTGTCTAATGTGCTTTAACTCGGGAAGTTTTATTGAATGGCTTGTCTAATGTGTTTTAACTCGGGAAGTTTTATTGAATGGCTTGTCTAATGTGCTTTAACTCGGGAAATTTTATTGAATGGCTTGTCTAATGTGCTTTAACTCGGGAAATTTTATTGAATGGCTTGTCTAATGTGCTTTAAATCGGGAGTTTCTTGTTTAAGTCACAGGGTCGTCATTTCATGTTTTTTGCATGAATATCGACCAAGAAGAAGCAAGTTTAAAAAATGCTCATATAGAAAACTAAAAAAGTCATTAAAATTAAAAAAACCGCAGGGCAGTAAATAATTAAGTTATTTACATTTTAAACGTATCTAGTTGTGTCTCGATGTGTCTACATGTGTCTAGGTGTGTCTAGATGTGTCTAGTTGTGTCTCAATGTGTCTAGATGTGTCAGTTGAAACCAAAATACCGTTTCATGCAATTAAATTATTGTAAAGTAATGATTTTTTTAGTGGGCGTGTACAAAACATTGTGAGACCCTTCTTCACCTAAACTTAAACAAACTTGTCTAGTTATTAAAAAGCCCATGGCCATACAATATTGTATAAAAGAAAACTTACCAAACCGTCCACTTTTGAGCATCTGAAACAATGGAAGGAGACACAAGGAAAGTTGAGTTACCGTTTATTATTTATGATCTCAATAGAACCTACTTCACCATGACGTAAAGACAACACAACTGAAAGGTCAAGGTCAAGTAGGACCTGGTCAGGATGTTGATGGGACTGAAAGAATCCCGATGTAGTTTCTTAAATGGAATTGTGTAAAAGGTGTGATTGTGTAAATGGTGTGATTGTGTAAATGGTGTGATTGTGTAAATGGTGTGATTGTGTGATTGTGTAAATGGTGTGATTGTGTGATTGTGTAAATGGTGTGATTGTGTAAATGGTGTGATTGTGTAAATGGTGTGATTGTGCTTTTGTGTAAGTGGTGTGATTGTGTAAATGGTGTGATTGTTTGATTGTGTGATTGTGTAGATGGTGTGATTGTGTAAATGGTGTGATTGTGTGATTGTGTAAATGCTACGATTGTGTGATCTCGAGCAGAAGGGCACATGCCGAAATGGATTTTGGATCTGAATGATGTGTGATGGGACGGCATGAAGGATTGTATAAGAATGACGTCGTGCAATGGGACAGTGCGTGTTGGGATAGTGTGTGTTGGGATAGTGTGTGATGGGACAGTGTGTGATGGGATAGTGTGTATTGGAACAGTGTGTGATGGGATAGTGTGTTATGGGAAAGTGTTTGATGGGACAGTGTGTGATGGAACAGTGTGTGATGGGGTAGTGTGTGGTGGGATAGTGTGTGATGGAACTTTGTGTAATGGGATAGTGTGTGTTTGTTGTGGCTGGAAAGACAGTCAATCTTGTGAATAGAGAGTTCTGAAGAGGGAATGAGGGATATAGAATATGAGAGAGAGAGAGAAAGAGACAGAGAGACAGAGAGAGTTATATAAGTGAAAACACATACATATTGTTGTAGCTATGAGATGTACCCAGGAAAAAAAACACATACATAATGTTGTAGCTATGAGATGTAGCCAGGAAAAAAAACACATACATAATGTTGTAGCTATGAGATGTACCCAGGAAAAAAGGCCACATACATAATGTTGTAGCTATGAGATGAACCCAGGAAAAAAGCCACATACATAATGTTGTAGCTATGAGATATACCCAGGAAAAAAAGCCACATACATAATGTTGTAGCTATGAGATGTACCCAGGTAAAAACAAACATTCTAAATGAAGTCCTGATAACAAGATATACTGTCAGCAATTTGCAATTCATACTTCTTGTGTGTCTGAGAACATGATAACCCTAGATCAGTTGCTCCGAATCTTTTCGGTACTCTTTACCCCTACGAATTGTTTGATTAATTTAAGAGGCTATTTGACAAGACCATACTCTACGAATTGTTTTACTAAGTCTCAAAGACCAGAAGACATCTTAAAAAGTCACAACGCATTTTTAACTTTAAAAAAAATTCCCTTCTAATTTAGTTATTAAACTGAAAAGAGAAATTTAAAACGTTAAAAATGAACATATGACTTATTTCATAAAGGAACACGTTAATGACAAAAATAGGAACATTTATATTAATTTTATCATAATTTGAAAGAATCCTCTATTATATTATGACCCTTTCCTTACAACCGATGAAAGCCACTTCGCACCTCCTGGTATAATTTGGGAAGCCCACTTCCCTAGAATCTGACGAGTTTCAACACCAATTACATGCTGAACATTAAGTACTCAGAGCTCAAATCACATCACTGCTAGTGCATCATTACATGTGGTATCACTACAATGGCATCACTACAATGGCATCACTACAATGACATCACTACATGTGGCACAACATGTGGCATCACTACAAGTGGCATCACAACAATGGCATCACTACAATGACATCACTAGAGCACACCATGTATCCCTACAAGTGTGGTTATAACACACTTTAGTTAGTTATAGTGTTGGCGGCAAATATTTTCCATTGTATTATTTTATCTTATCACTCAAATTCAAATGTTATCAAACACCTGTTTTATAATCTAATTATAACAACTTAATTTTAAAATAGTATTACACTGTACACGCCATTGAGAATTACTTTTCAATATGAAGATTAGGCTTAAAAACAAACCAATAAATATTCATTTGTAAATTACTTTGGTTCTTTGTATACCACAGCGGTTCTCAACCTGTGGGTCACGACCCCTTTTAGGGTTGAACCACCCTTTCACGGGGGGTCGCCTTAGACAATCGGAAAACACATATACTATACAGTTATAAGGTATCAACGAAAATTATTTTGTGGTTGGGGATCGACACAACAAGATGAACTGTATTAAGGGGTCGCGGCATTAGGAAGGCTGAGAACCACATCAATTTGAGCATCCAATTCACTAAACTAAACTATACTTAGGCCAGTTACTAAGGCAGGTTTATTTTATTTACCTTGTTAAAAATAATAATCAAGAATAATATTCTTGATGTTACGGTTAATATTCCGCATCTATTCCGCACTTTCCTTTAAACATCCCACGCACAAAAACTCAAAACATCATCAAATTAATAAAACACAAGAAATATTCTTATTTATAAATACTGTGGCCTGTTTTTTCTTACGGCCGGAAATATCATAAATATTGGGGTTATTAATAATTAAATTGATCGTAATGAGACCTGAAACGCGAAATTTCTATAAATACCTTCAACATTACTATCAATTCATACACCTTGTTGATTAATTTGAAATATTATTAAAATTATATTTATTTTGGATAATACCTAAAAAAAAAACAAAAAAAAAAACTTGCATATAAAATTTACTCTTTTAATAATTAATAAATAAATCCAACATAAACATGGTTGATTACGCAAGCAACAGTCGAATATATTTAAGAATGAGCTATGCTGACCGTAACTCCAAAGCACCAAAAAGATTTAAATACGTTCGGACTCTTAAAAACTCATAGTTATTTTCTATTATTTTTCGGAATCGAAAAATTTTAAAAGCGCAAAAAATAACATAAATATGCTGTAATTTCAGTTATTTCAGTATTATTATTATAAATTACATATACATTTAAAGTAAAAACTAAGGAACTGTTTTAAGCATTTTATCCGAATTAAAAAGATCTGAAAAAAATTAAATAAAAATTTATAATCTAAGAATTACATCGTAATCACATTTATCAGGAAAACCCAAACATCACTTGTTCTTAGTATGTTTTTAGTGCGCTGTTAATATTGAGAAATAAAATAAAATTTAATTTGTTGTAAACAAACACGCAATTGATGTCATAGCGAAAATCACCTAGGTTAGCGTGTTCTAAGCCAAGTTTCTTTGATTTAATAACAGCGCGTTACATTACTGATAATGTATTTTCCCCTTATTAAAAGTAAAATTAATAAATATAATTGATTGCTTTTTCAATTGGTATTAAAACACACACACATTTTAGCTTTGTATTTTTAACATTTAATAAGTTTTAACTTTTTTAAATTCAAAAAATATACTTTTATTAAATTTATATCGTAATAAAAATTAACCTTTAAAGTATATACTTCTAAGTAAAAAATGCCGTCTAAGTCAATCAGTGCAGCGAAACCCCATAGCCAAATAGCAATCACTAATCCACTTATAAATCATCCAAATAAGAACAAACCATGTGAAGTGCAAAATATGTTAGTTTGAGTATGGAAGGGATTATAATCCGGTGAAATATTTTATTAATTTTATTTAAATCTGTGGGGGGGGGGGGGGTGGTAATTTTGCCACAGGCAGCACAATATATGTCTGAAAATAAAGGAACGAATTCGATAAATAATTAACCTTCTTAGGTACATACATATCGGAGGTAGAAAATAGGATGTGTACATTTTTACGTGCATGACAATATATTTACATTCTATAGTATTACGTTTGTGAAAAAAGAGATGTTACATTCTCTTTTTACAAATATGGGTATGTTCATTTTGAACCAGGAAGCACAAGATACCTCTCAAAAGAAAGAAATGAATTTTATAAATAATTAACCTTCTTGGGTACATACATATCGTAGTTAGGAAATAGGATGTGTACATTTTTACATGGATGACAAGAAATTTAATTCCTATGGTATTACATTTGTGAAAAAAGATGTTACATTCTCTTTATACAAATAAACATATGTTTACCAATTAAGAAAATCAATGGCGTTAACAAAACGTGGGTACATTTTCATAAGTATACCCATGAATATCAATACCCAATCATTTTACACACTTTAATTATTTCATTTTGAAGAGTTAATATTTTCTTTAACAAAAAGAAAATATATTTTTGTTTTTACTTTGCGAAAAGTAAAGTGGGTGTGTATTTTTATGAGATAAGCATTTTTTAAAAAAAAGACAGTCAAGTCTGTTATAGACGTGAACAGCGGTTGCTAGATCTTTCGTTAGATAAATGAATTCTTTGTAACAAAGTTTGTTTTACGATTTACTAATAAAGTATAATTTTAAAAAAATAAGGCAAAAGTTTGTTTAAATTTTTAATGAAGATATCAATATATCGAATAACTTTAATATAAAACATTTCTATATCATCTATCGAGTTTTTATTGTAAATTTAAGTTTTTATTTTTTAACAATTTTTAGAGAAAAAAGTTGTAGTTCAAGGGCACGAAAAGGGGTAAATCTAAAGATTTTCTCGAGCGTATGAATCGTCCCGTAAATAACTTCTTTACTGACAAAAATGATATAATTAGTGATAATTTAGACTGAGTAATTTGACGTCATGTTAAGAGGCGATAAAATTTAGTTAAGGGGCTTGAAATGGAGTAGGGTAGGCGTATAACATATAGCAGATGAATACTTCACAAAACTTAATGGTGTTAGAAACGTAAATATCATTACATAGATATTTCTTTTTAAAGTTAGGAATTGTGATGAGTTTTTGCTATGACTGGTAGAAATTATCGCAAATGACCTACCATTATTATCGCGATAGTGGAGAAATAATGAAATTAAATATGTAATCTATGAACTATACGAAAATAATCATTTGCTTCAGAGATAATCTAAACTACAAATAAACATAATAACATGTTACAGTAAAAAAAACCTTAATTTGCATATATTAAAATGTCCTTAATGCAATTGTAAAATATTATTTACAAACATTTATTATGAAAGTAAAGAGAAACTTATACAAAATTCCGATTTGACAAGAAAAATATTTTATGCTATTTGAAAGTAGAAATATTTTGATGTTATGTGATAAGACCAGTATTTTGATGCTATGCTATAAGACCAATATTTTGATGGTATGTGAAAGTACCAACATTTTGATGCTATGTGAAAAGACCAATATTTGATGCAGTGTCAAAAGGCCAATTTTTTTATGCTAATGAAATTATTTTAACTGGAGAAGTGATGTCATTATTTAAGTATATATAGGTGGCCTTCTTTGATGATTCTTCATTTAACAATATTGTATGTTACACATTCATATCTTGAAATTAGTTTAAATGGTTGAAAAAATAATTTACGGTAATAGCTTTTATGCATTTTGTTGTTATTCTAGTCAAAGATTACTAGTTATGAAAATACAATGAAGCAAAGAGCAAGTTATGACGTCATGTAAATACAATGAAAACAAACAATTTATGACGTCATGAAAATACAGGGAACAAACAAGTTATGACGTCATGAAAAGACAGTGAACAAACAAGTTCTTAAGGCGTAATCTAAAGATCAGCAACTCCGGTGTGAAAGAAAGAGCTTATAAAGCCTTTGTCCGGCCGATTTTAGATTATGCATCTTCGGTCTGGGACCCATTCACTCAGACGAGCATCGACAGGTTGGTGGCAGTACAGCGACGGGCAGCACGCTTTGTCCTGAACCACTACAGGAATACCTCAAGTGTTGGCAGCATGCTGGAAACACTGGGCTGGTCACTATTGGAGAAACGACGATGACAGTCCAGGTTCTCCACGATTTACAAGATATATAATGGGCTAGTCCACTGCTCTGGCATTAAACAGAAACTCGTCCCTCTCCCCCATAGTCAGCGACGAGGCCATGACATACCAGCGAGAAGCCAGTATAGGAACTGCTCATTCCTATCAAAGACAATCAGGGACTGGAACAAGCTTCCAAAAGGAACAGTTGAGGCGACAACACTTGACTCATTTGCGTCTATTGCCTCAGGCCTTCCAACCCCTAGTGCATGATACCCTCAAACAGTCACTCTTGTAACCAGTGAAATATCCTCATCAACACCAGTCACAGAGACATTGCAAATCCCATCTACATTCATAGGAGCCATAATGATCAATAAATTGATCGTGGGCCCTTAATATATATAGAAGAAGAAGAAGTTATGACGTCATGAAAATACAGGGAACAAACAAATTATGACGTCATGAAAATACAATGAAAACAAACAAGTTATGACGTCATGAAAATACAGGGAACAAATAAGTTATGACGTCATGAACATAAATGGAACAAACAAGTTATGACGTCATGAAAATAAAGGAACACAAATGAGCGCCAATTTGAAGTAAAGAGAGAATTAAGTTTGAACGTTTTGAAAGGACAACACATTAAAGATACAAATGATGATTGTGTGATTGGTTAACTATGTTGACTGTCTGTGTGATTGGTTAACTATGTTGACTGTCTGTGTGGTTGGTTAAATTTGTTGATTGTGTGTTTAGTTAAGTAGTTTGATTGTATGATCGGTTAAGTCTGTTATTTTGGTTATTAGATGGGTCTCTAATTATGTGTTTAATTAACGTTGTTGATTGTGTTGTTGGTTAAGTCTGTCGCTGTCATGTGTCATGCTTTGGTACATTTTGACATATAGCATTGTTTTGTGACATGATGACCATGACCTAAGGTCCATTGGAAGATAATATGCTGCAGACCAACATATTCCACTAGTCCAACAATATTATTTAGAAGGTAGTTAGTAATATTATTCATTTAATAATCTAAATTAATTTTCTAGCTTATAAATCTTGACTTAAATAGATATTTTACAAGTGTTTGATAGGAAATCAATTAAATATAAAATTACACATGATTATTAACATTAAATTAAGTATATCTGTACATAAATAATTAATCATAAAACAGGAAAATATGACCTTTGTTAGTATCAAGAAATAATGACACCCTTTCAAAAATAGCGAATCGCCTGCAGCCATAACGACACAATACGTGGCTGAGCCGAAAGACTGGCTGAAATCAAACGAGGTGTTCTCTTTGTCATTCACGGGTTGACCACGCTGGTGACAGCATATCAGGCCCGACTGGTTGACGCCAACCTGTTTATTTTGCACTTCAAAACTTGTGACGTAGACGCCGTTAACAGGAGCTGTAAATATTCCAGTGCTGGCGTCAAAGTGGTTGCCATAATTATTGATGATTGTAAATGATTGCACTCTAGAGCAGCCATAGTTTAGCGAAGAATCCCACTTTTGGTTGCATCATTTTTTTCTCTGCAAAGACATTTAAAAGATTAAACAACCAAAGCTGATATGTTACAATGATATGTCATTCTGGATACACGAACTGGTAGGCATTAAATGAACTTGCGTATATATGAAGTTGATTATATGTCAGTTTGCTAGGCTCTTATTTAATTAGAGAACATTGAATAATATGAATTTATAAAGTGTTTGGTTTTAGCTATGTCCTTTTTTTATTTGAAACATGTGACATGAAATTTCTTTCATTATTTTCTATTATCATTAACATCAAAATTACCTATGGCTATAACATCAGCTTAACTCTGGCTATAACAGCAGCTTACCTATGGCAATAACATCAACTTACCTATAGCTATAACATCAACTTACCTATGGCAATAACATCAACTTACCTATGGCAATAACATCAACTTACCTTTAGCTATAACATCAACTTACCTATGGCAATAACATTAACTTACCTATGGCAATAACATCAACTTACCTATGGCAATAACATCAACTTACCTATGGCAATAACATCAATTTACCTATGGCAATAACATCAACTTACCTATGGCAATAACATCAACTTACCTATAGCTATAACAGCAACTTACCTATGTCAATAATATCAACTTACCTATGGCAATAACATCAACTTACCTATAGCTATAACAGCAACTTATCTATGGCAATAACATCAACTTACCTATGGCTATAACATCAACGTACCTATGGCAATAACATCAACTTACCTATATCTATAAAATCAACTTACCTTTAGCTATAACATCCACTTACCTATGGCTATAACATCAACTTACCTATTAATATAACATTAACTTACCTATGGCAATAACATCAACTTACCTATAGCTATAACATCAACTTACCTATGGCTATAACATCAACTTACCTATTGTTATAACATCAAGTTACCTATGGCTATAATCCTGTCTAACAGTTCCTTAGACCTGTCCACCTAGAAATGTATGTAGAACAATAAATATTTTGTTAAAGGACAATCTTTCAAAGACGAGTTTCAACGCACTAGAAAGTAGAACATCATTTTATTAGAATGTATTTTGCAAAAAAAGTCTTTGCCGAAGGGAAGTAAGACATTCTATGAAGCAAAAGAAAGTCGGTGCAATGGGATAGTAAGGCATTCTATGAAGCAAAATAAATTATGTACAGTGGGATAATAAGACATTCTCTGAAGCCAAAGAAATTGTATACAATGGAATAATAATACATTCTATGAAGCCAAAGACAGTATTTACAATGGGATGGTAAGACATTCCCATCCCAGAATGGCTTATGTTAGGACCCATGGTTATTGGAAGTGAATGTGATAGGGTTGTTTTCTTTCCCTTTTCTTATTTCCCCACCACTCACCCCCCCCCCCAACGCCATTTCGCCCGACCCAGACAACCAGAGCTCTCACACAGGTCAGCACGAAGCAGATGCGATGAACATAGCAATGTGGTCACGTGGCACAACTAAATTTGATGCTACAAACCAGCTCTAGGAATGTGTGAGCATAAAGAAAGTCTTGAACAATAGGTTCCGTTTATTAGAACAATAAAATATATTCGGGCTTAACCGGGTGCAGTTTTTTTACACCGGGTCTGGGTAGTTTTGAGAAAATAACGTTGGGTCCAAGCTTTATACACAAAAGAAAGAGTTAACTTCTCCATAGCAGGCAAAGCTACCGCCCTATGTCTTAATGAGAAATAAGCCACTGACAGGAACAGGCAGTTGTCGGATCCCGACATAGAGATGACATTGTACACAAACTTTTGACAGAGAAGATACTGTCGCTCATTTTATAACCAAGACCTACCAAGAAATAGCCGCAGTATAACGAAAATAGCAATACCTTCCTGTACCAGTCTACGAAAAATACAAATAGGTTCACACATGCCCGAAGTGAAAGGACTGCCAGTTCTGTGTCGTGTGCAGCCCCAGAACAAAGATGTGAAAAAAGGGACATTAAAAAAAATGTCCTTCCTAAAGAACAAAAATCAACCGGAGTTCAGACGTCACGCAAGAAGCTCGATGTGTGACAGCCTTTTTTTTCAACTCAGTACTATTTAGATATTTTGAAGAGGAAGCAGGACGCACCAGAAGCGAAATATGTATACAAGATTTAATAGATGTATGAGGTTATCAGTAAATTTATTGACTAATATTACAACTTTCACAGACAAAATTTAAGACAAAAACTGAAAAAATATTGTAGTTGAATAGGTTGTAAGACAGGAAGGGATGGGGCTGGTAGTTGAATAGGTTGTAAGACAGGAAGGGGTAGGGCTGGTAATTGAATATGTTGTAAGACAGGAAGGGATGGGGCTGGTAGTTGAATAGGTTGTAAGACAGGAAGGGATGGGGCTGGTAGTTGAATAGGTTGTAAGACAGGAAGGGATGGGGCTTGTAGTTGAATAGGTTGTAAGACAGGAAGAGATGGGGCTGGTAGTCGAATAGGTTGTAGATAGGAGGGGGAAGACTAGTAGTGAAGAGATGTTTACGAGGTCAAGTATATAATTATAAGACTACACCTAGACGTTAAAAAAATCCTTGATATACTATATAAGAATGATCTATAAGGACATAACGCTTAAAACCCTAAAATATTTTGATACTTTCGGACTCTTAAAAACAATCATAGTTATTTTCTATTATTTTACGGAAATCGAATAAATTTTACATGCGCAAAAAATATTATATTTCCGCTTTTATTTTAGCAAAAGTATAAGTAGTATTATTATAAATTACAAATACATATAAAGAAGCGACTAAGGAACTATCTTAAGCATTTTATATGCGTTTGAAAGTTATGAAAAAAATTAAATAGAAAAAATATGATCAAAGAAATACACAGTAATCACATATTTCGGGGAAAACCTAAACATCAGTTGTTGTTAGTGCGTTCTTTAGCGCGTTGTCAATAAGGCGAAATAAAATTAAAATTAATTAGTTCTAAATAATCACGCAAATGACGTCATTGTGCGAATTGCCTATTTAGCAAAAGCTAGAACTTCTCTGATTTAATAAAAGAGCGTAAAAAAACTGATAATGTATATTCCCCTTCTAATAAGTAAAATTAATAAATAACATTGATTGCCTTTTAAATTGCTAAACTTAAATACTAATTTAACTTTGTATTTTTAACATTTAATAAGTTTGTACTTTTTATTCATTTTAAAAAGATACATTTATAAAATTTATAAGGTAGTTAAAAACTCTACATTTAAAAATAATTTTAATAAGAATATGCCGTTGAATTAAATTGGTGCAGCAAAACTAAATAGCCAAATAGCATTTTTAATCACGGATCTAGATAAGAACAAAGCATATTAAATGCAAAAAAAAATCTTTTTGCGTAAGGGGGCTACGATCCAGTGGATGATTTATTTATTTTTTTAAAACTCTGTGTAGCCCACTATACAGTACACATTCATTTTGCCCAATGCAGCACAAGATTATCCTCAGAATCAATTTGATCAATAATTAACCTTCTTCGATACATTTATATCGATGGTAGGAAATTGAGTTCATGCATTTTTACTTGGATGACAATATCTTTCAATCCAATGACATTTCAGTTGTAAAAAAATAGAAGCTATATTCTCATTTACATATGAACATATGTAAACCAATTAAGAAAATCAATGTTAGGTATTGATACGATTTTAAGATTTTGAGGGTAAACGGGTCTGTATATAGTAGCTGGATACGTAGATAGTTAGGTAAATAGGTAGGTAGGTAGGTAAATAGTTAGTTAGGTAGGTAGGTAGGTGGGCAGGTAGGTAGGTAGGTAGGCAGGTGGGCAGGTAGGTAGGTAGGCATGCAGGCATGTAGATGGTAAATAGGTAGATGATAAACAGATAGGTTGATAGATAGATAAACAGACAGACAGACAGGCAGTCAGACATACAGAGAGACAGAAGGAGAGACAGAAAGAGAGACAGTCAGCGAGACAAACAGAGAGACAGAGATACAGACAGAGA
Source organism: Omphiscola glabra (assembly GCA_964017045.1). Lineage (NCBI taxonomy): Eukaryota > Metazoa > Mollusca > Gastropoda > Lymnaeidae > Omphiscola > Omphiscola glabra. The sequence continues at coordinate 32,165,158 of OZ024807.1, read as the reverse complement.
GACAGACAGAGAGACAGACAGAAAGAGATACAGAGAGACAGACAGAGAGAAAGACAGAGAGACAGACATATAGACAGACAAAGAGACAGACATAATGACAGAGACAGAGAGAGAGAGACAGAGAGAGAGACAGAGAGAGAGAGACAGAGAGAGAGACAGAGATTGACAGAGAGACATATAGACCGGCAGAAAAACCAGACAGAGATAAAGAGAGACAGACAGAGAGAAAGAGAGACAGACAGAGAGACATAGAGACAGGCAGAGACAGAGAGACGGGCGGAGAGACAGACAGAGAGATAGACAGATAGAGAGACATACAGAATGACAGAGAGACAGACAGAGAGACAGATCATCCTTGAATAATTGCAAAAAAGTTAACTTAATTCGGTAAACTATATAATATATCCCGTATGTGCTTCTATACCATCAATCCAAAGTGATGAACATTTTGGACTGCTATATGTTGCCTGCTCATGCGTCGAAAAAACGTCTAATTTATTTGTGTACACAGCAGACGGAAAAAACAATAAATATTTTCTATTTGAAAATTACTTTGAAACTTAATTAAAACACAAACACTTTTTTCATTGAGTGGCGTGCAACGCATGCCGGGTTCTCGCTAGTATTAGATGAATAAAAGAAGTGATGTACTGTCAGGTTTCATAAATTCCATATTACAGTTATAAATACGTAGCTAAAAAAAAAACTCACCAAAAAATCTACTTTAATTCACACGATTTCTAATCACTAGTTAGCGCGCACATCTTCCCAATGGAACATAAATCCAGTGCTAACACTACGACTCACCGAGTCCTTTGTGGTCACTGGAGCATGACTGGTCTCAGATAATTCAGTGCAATGAGGACCCGATGCTTCCAACTTGTCCATTCTGCTGGAAACGTCTTGATTATTCTTCGCAAACATCTCAGCTCTACAGGAAACATCTTGTGTTACCATGACAACATTAGCGCTGACAGAGCGCATATGAATATTACGCATTATGTTTGTGCAAGATTTCATTCCCAGCTCAACTCTGTTCAGTCTGTCACAATCGACCAGGATACTTTCGTGTAATACCTCACATGAACTGAGCACCTTACAAATTTTCTCCTGTTGTTCATAAACAAATTGCACTAAACTGAGGTATTTTGAATAGACAAAGTCTGTCTTATTTATAATGCTATCTTGTCTGGTTGAAACACCTTTAACTTTATCCTCGACCTGCTCCTGTTTCTCAATGTCAATTTCAAAAGCATTTTGGAGGGACAATAAATGTTCTTGTAGTTTAGCCATTTGTACCTCCAGACTGCCACCTGAGTTAGAACCTGTATCCGTTCATACAATTTTAAAAGGTACCAAGTAAATCTTAATACCAAGCAAAACTATTCATTTTTGTATAAATGTTAGAAATATAAAACTAATTATATACAAATATATGTTACATGTACAAAATATTTGCAGATGAGCAAAAAAGTGTTAATTGAAAGAATATAGCCTTTTTAATATATATTTTTTTTAAAAGAAGAAAAAAAGAGAAAGATAATGATCTATTTTCAAAAGACGTCATCACAACCAGTCGACATTAATATTTGCGTCTGATATTTTGTTGGTGAATAACACATTGATGAGACCACACAATCTTTACCGCTTACATCTATAAGTATAGAAACGCATTGTATACAATACTTTGATAATGTATTGAATTTGTTAAAAATGAATTTGAAATATTTCAAAAGATCTAATATTATGATCTCACAAGTGTGCACATGTTATTGCGAAGAATTGAAGTGATGTAGCAAATATGGATCTTCTTCATGTGTCCGCTTTTAGCGGGAAGGCGTCGTGTGGAGGTTTAGTTGACAGAATGCCCCAAGGTGTGAGGGCTGCTGGAGGTATAGTTGATGCACTGCCCCAAGGTGTGAGGACTGCTGGAGGTTTAGTTGACATACTGCCCCAAGGTGTGAGGACTGCTGGAGGTATAGTTGATGCACTGCAGCAAGGTGTGAGGACTGCTGGAGGTTTAGTTGACAGAATGCCCCAAGGTGTGAGGACTGCTGGAGGTAAAGTTGATACACTGCCCCAATGTGTGAGGACTGCTGGAGGTATAGTTGACGTACTGCCCTAAGGTGTGAGGGCTGCTGGAGGTATGGTTGGCGCACGGCTCCAATGTATAAGGACTGCTGGAACTTCATGTTGTTGATTTTAAGGGGTTCTCTAACAGTCAATACTTCGCCGGCGTTGTCTTCCATGGCCTTGAAAACTGAGTGCCTGCTATTGTAAGCTTGCAGCGCAGGATGATTGACAGACATTCTGACCAGATGGCCAAACCAGTTAATTTGTTTTTGGTGCCATATATTGCCTGATTGGAATGGCACCAACCATATACTGCCTGATTGGAATGGCACCAACCATATACTGCCTGATTGGAATGGCACCAACCATATACTGCCTGATTGGAATGTCACCAACCATATACTGCCTGATTGGAATGGCACCAACCATATACTGCCTGATTGGAATGGCACCAACCATATATTGCCTGATTGGAATGGCACCAACCATATACTGCCTGATTGGAATGGCACCAACCATATATTGCCTGATTGGAATGGCACCAGCCATGTACTGCCTGATTGGAATGGCACCAACCATATATTGCCTGATTGGAATGGCACCAACCATATATTTCCTGATTGGAATGGCACCAACCATAAATTGCCTGATTGGAATGGCACCAGCCATGTACTGCCTGATTGGAATGGCACCAGCCATGTACTGCCTGATTGGAATGGCACCAGCCATATATTGCCTGATTGGAATGGCACCAGCCATGTGATGCCTGATTGGAATGGCACCAGCCATGTACTGCCTGATTGGAATGGCACCAGCCATATATTGCCTGATTGGAATGGCACCAGCCATGTACTGCCTGATTGGAATGGCACTAGCCATGTACTGCCTGATTGGAATGGCACCAACCATATATTGCCTGATTGGAATGGCACCAACCATATACTGCCTGATTGGAATGGCACCACCCATATACTGCCTGATTGAAATTGCACCAGCCATGTACTGGCTGATTGGGATTGCACCAACCATATACTGGCTGATTGGGATGGCACCAACCATATACTGCCTGATTGGGATGGCACCAACCATATGCAGCCTGATTGGAATGGCATCAACCATATACTGCCTGATTGGCATGGCACCAGCCATGTACTGCCTGATTGGGATGTCACCAACCATATACTGGCTGACTGGGATGGCACTTAACATATACTGTCTGACTGGTATGTCACCAACCATATATTGGCTGACTGGGATGGCACCAACCATTTTTCATATTTTCTTGTTCCGAATGTGGTCATTTCTTGTATTACCAGCTACGCGACTAAACCATCTCATCTCGCAGTTGAAGAGTTTTCTCCTAAGACTTCTATTTAGAGCCAAAGTTTTGACACTTGTAAGTAAAGGTTGGAATAAATTAATTAGCCCGGGCTTTGGTCATCTTCTTTATTTTTGGATGTCTTGATATCGGGAGAGTTTTGTGTCGTGAATAGCAATATTTGTAATAAATACATAACACTGTCAGCAACATAGAAATGGAAAGAATATTGATTTGGTCTGGTAACAAAGTGAGATTTAATAGAAAACATTTGGTCAGTGAGACCAAATAGAATGCCTTAATAGAAAACATTTGGTCAGTGAGATCAAATAGAATGACTTAATAGAAAACAAACCCGATAACTCTTGAGACTTTGAAATGACAAAATCAGTTGCTTGTCGAATAGCTTGGATTATCTCTTCGTAAGACTTTGACCCATCATGATTATCTTTCCATGCTTGAGCTTCAATTTGAAACTGAAACATATTTTATTACAGTAATGAAAGTTGTATTTTTTAAACAAATTGATATATTAATTTATACATAAAAAGTTATAAAAAATGTAATATATTGATATACAACTTGTATTTAAAAGACCAACCTTATTGACGTAATCTTTTAAAACTTCTTGTAAAAAGTCACTTTCCTCTTTAAATATTTGAAGTTGTTGAGTGACAATTTTCACATGCCTTTCATTGTGACATGGATTGGATGTCATATCGAGCGTTGTTATCTAAAAGTTAAGTATGACATAAAGTTAGTTACAGTAAATTATTGGTGGTAGAGACAGAAACGTTTTAGAAAATGCAGTGTCATATTAGACCATGTTAGGGCCCCTAGGTCTCCAGGCTCTTTGGGCCCAGGGCCTTGATCTTCTTTGGGCCCCTAGGCTTTGAGCTTCTTTGGGCCCTAGGCTTTGAGCTTCTTTGGGCCCCTAGGCTTTGAGCTTCTTTGGGCCCCTAGGCTTTGAGCTTATTTGGGCCCCTAGGCTTTGAGCTTATTTGGGCCCCTAGGCTTTGAGCTTCTTTGGGCCCCTAGGTCTCAAGTTTCTTTGGGCCCATAGACTTTGAGCTTCTTTGGGCCCTTAGCCTTCGAGCTTCTAAGCATGACACTATCTGCATAAAATTATCCTGCGTAAAAGTATCCTGCATAAAAGTATCCTGCAAAAAAGTATACTGCATAAAAGTACACTAAAAAAAACTTTACTTCATTTCATTGTTAACAATGGTTTCAATCATTTTCAATGCAATAAATGCCCGGTCCATATTTTCATCCTTTTGAACCGCACCTCCGATCCATGTTTATTTATGTACTCTTGAAAAGAACATATTCATCGGGCAAGTCTTATGGGTAGGACTTCATCAACATTTCTGTCGCATCAATCAGTTGGTCACCATTTCTGTCGCATCCATCAGTTAATCACCATTTCTATCGCATCCATCAGTTGGTCACCATTTTTGTTGCATCCATCAGTTGGTCACCATTTCTGTCGCATCCATCAGTTGGTCACCATTTCTGTCGCATCCATCAGTTGGTCACTATTTTTGTTGCATCCATCAGTTGGTCACCATTTTGTCGCATCCATAAGTTGGTCACCGTTTCTGTCGAATCCATCAGTTGGTCACCATTTCTGTCGCATCCATCAGTTGGTCACCATTTCTGTCGCATCCATCAGTTGGTCACTATTTTTGTTGCATCCATCAGTTGGTCACCATTTTGTCGCATCCATCAGTTGGTCACCGTTTCTGTCGAATCCATCAGTTGGTCACCATTTTGTCGCATCCATCAGTTGGTCACCGTTTCTGTCGAATCCATCAGTTGGTCACCGTTTCTGTCGAATCCATCAGTTGGTCACCATTTCTGTCGCACCCATCCGTTGATCACAGTTTCTGTCACATTGACCTTTATTGCAGCAGAAATTTAGTCCGCAGCAGAACGGCCGACCAGGTTGAGGGAAGGTAGTCAGCAAGGAATGTAGTGCACAGCAGAACGGCCGACCAGGTTGAAGGAAGGTAGTCAGCAAGGAATGTAGTGCACAGCAGAACGGCCGACCAGGTTGAAGGAAGGTAGTCAGCAAGGAATTTACCCCGCCAGGAATGCATTGAGCAAGAAATGTAGTTAGCCAAGAATGTATTCAGCGAGGAATTTAGTCACCCAAGAATGTAGTCAGCCAAGAATGTAGTCAGCAAGGAATGTAGTCAGCCAAGAATATAGTCAGCAAATAATGTAGTCAGCAAGGAATTTAGTCAACCAAGAATGTTGTCAGCAAGGCAGTTAGTCAGCCAAGAATGTAGTCAGCCAAGAATGTAGTCAGCAAGGAATGTAGTCAGCCAAGAAAGTAGTCAGCAAGGAATTTAGTCAGCAAGGAATTTAGTCAGCCAAGAATGTAGTCAGCAAGGAATGTAGTCAGCATGGAATTAAGTCAGCCAAGAATGTAGTCAGCAAGGAATGTAGTCATCCAAGAATGTAGTCAGCAAGGAATGTAGTCAGCAAGGAATTTAGTCAGCCAAGAATGTAGTATGCAAGGAATGTAGTCAGCCAATAATTTAGTCATCCAAGAATGTAGTCAGCAAGTAATGTACTTAGCCAAAAATGTAGTCTGCAAGGAATGTAGTCAGCAAGAAATGTAGTTAGCCAAGAATGTAGGCAGCAAAAAATATTGAGATGCCCAAAATAGACTTAGAGTCAGAACCATCTTCACACAACCTCAAATTTGTATGCCTTCCTCAAGTGCCAGCCATACACCTTTAAAACCAGGACCTACATAAAGTGCCAGCAATATCTTTACACCATTTAAACCAGGACCTTAAAATGTGTCAGACAAATACGATATATTATTTCAACACTAAACACAACAGGTTCTCACTCAAACATACAACACCAAAATATGACCCGCAGACTGGTCGCAGCATTAGTTTAGGGAGTAACATGCCCATTAAATGCGTTTATTACCGCACAATGCCACGTATAATGCGACTCCCAAATTGAATTATTTATTTTTAAAAAATGCCATAAAATGCCAGATTAGGATTCGGGTTAGGTTAGGTTAGGGTTAAGCCCGTAAATGCCAGCTTAGGGTTAGGTTAGGGTTAAGCCCTAAAATGTCAGGTTCTGGTTAGGTTAGGTTAGTGTTAAGCCCTAAATTTCCAGGTTAGGGTTAGGTAAGGTTAGGGTTACGCCCTAAAATTCCAGGTTAGGTTAGGTTAGGTTAAGGTTAAGCCCTAAATACCAGATTAGGGTTTGGTTAGGGTTAAGCCCTAAAATGCGAGGTTTGGGCTAGGTAGGTTAGGGTTAAGCCCTTTATACCAGATTAGGGTTAGGTTAAGGTTAAGCCCTAAAATGCAAGGTGCACATAAATGTGACGTCATTATAATTTAACATGAATTAACGAAATGATTATTTATCATTATTAAAATGTTATAATTCATTGAACTTTTCATTTAAAATTATCTGGGGTCATACTGATACAATTCAACTTTAAAATAGGCGCTACTTACACTACTTGTGTTATGCGTCGCAAGATCAGAATGCGTCTGGTGGAAGATTTGCTTGGTTTAGTTGGACTGTTTTAATTGTTGACCAGAAATGAAAAACAATTCTTACACGAGCGTACAATACGAATCCACGGTAAAATACGGCCCGTGAATAAGCATAACAAAGTATTGTTCTGTAGTCGAGTGTAAGCGAGATCTAAGAGGGGAGGGGGGAGGAAATGTTTTCCAATTTTTACAGGAATGACTTCTCCATGGTGAGTAGCAGTTTGAGAAATTGATGCCCTGTGGAATAAATTCTCCACGGTGAGTAGCAGTTTGAGAAATTGATGCCCTGTGGAATGAATTCTCCACGGTGAGTAGCAGTTTGAGAAATTGATGCCCTGTGGAATGACTTCTCCACGGTGAGTAGCAGTTTGAGAAATTGATGCCCAGTGGAATGACTTCTCCACGGTGAGTAGCAGTTTGCGAAATTGATGCCCAGTGGATAAGTGGCACCCCAGTACTTTTTCCAAATTTCTTGTTAAAATGTGCGACCAAATGCAAGAATATATAATATAATTTATTAAGAACAAGCCAAAATTACATTTTACAATAAAGTTAAAAGTAAATATATATATTAATATTTAAAATCACTTGCCAAAAAAAAAAAAAAAAAAAAAACAACCAAAAAAAAAAAAAAAAAAGAAATTAAAAATTAAAAAAACAACCAAACAAAAGAATTTTTAAAAATTAAAAAAGGAAAAAAAGACTTACTTAAGGAAGAAAAGACGGAGAGAACATAGCAAAATCGTCCCCAGTAATTATTAGTGGTTCAGAATTAATTTAATACAAACTACCTTAAAATTGGTTGTTGTCAGCGGAAAGTAATAGGGATTTAAGCAATAGAAGTTACAGATGTTTTTAAATAACTAGGCTCTGATAAATGGACGGAGAATTTGACTAGAGATTATGGCTGTATGACCTTCACCCAGATGACTTGTGTTATGGTCAACTCTTATTTTGTTTTGATAAAATTATTAGTTAAAAATAAAGCTTAAACAACTTGTGACTATCTTGACTGCATTTCAGTGATAATAAACTTTATTGGCCCACGACTGGACGAGGTGTGATAAGGTTAGGATGAACAAATATTTGAAGTAGCCCGATATTAAAAAAAAAAAAATAATTATATTATATCTAAGGTTGTTTAAAATAGACATTTCAACACAGATTGCTAAATACTTAACAATTCAAAGCCCAATAAAGAAAAAGAAAGGTTTGCTGTCATTTTATGGGAAAGGACATACACTTTTTAACACATACACGTACAGTGGCGGCGTCCCGGTGGGTCCGAGTACGACCTCACCATTGCTGGTTTGGTAAAATAAAATATTAACTTTTGCTGCTTCTGTTCGCTGGGAACCCATTTTCCTAGAGCAAACTCATGGGTAATATATTCAGGGCTGTAAGAAGGGGCGGGGAAAGCGAAGGGTAAACACGACCCGGGCACCAAAATAGTCTTTAGATAGGACCTGAATAGTGAATTAAACGCTAAAATCCCATGTATTTCACAAAGAGAAAATCATCTTTCTACTGGTCTGACTGATGGCACGTTTTCTATATATTTAGAGGTGGCTTTTCCAGCCTTTGTCTTAATAATTGTTGACATAATAAAATGATAAAAATAGTCTAGACAAACGTTGAAACACAAAAGATGGCAAAATTCATTTTTTTTTTCATGCATTCAATTTTATTTTCAGCAAATCTGCTAAATTTTACAATCAGTTAAAAAATGCATTTTACATCCCATATTTCTTTTTGGTAGCTTTGACAACAAGGGTATCAAACTCAAATGATCCGGGGGCCGCAGGAGGTAGAGTCTGAGTGATACTGGGCCACATCAAGTATTCCAGGAGGTAGAGTCTGAGTGATACTGGGCCACATCAAGTATTCCACACAAAAAATCGATTACAAATTCAATAAAGTGCAACTTTTACAATATGCTCAACCTTTATTAATAACAAATAAAAACGTTAAAGGTTTTAAAGAGAATGGCTTCACTTACTTCCTCCAACTCATTGTTGCCAGAGACCTGGCAGCGCTTCTTCTTATACAGCTTAGCAACATTTGGGTTTGTTGAGGAAGCAACTTAGACCCTCAGTATAGCTTGATGATGCTAATCAGTAAATTTGACCATGAACTTTGACTTGTTTAAGTTCATAGTGGAAAAGAGCTTTTCACACAAATAGGTACTCCAAAAAAAAGGCAATTGATCCGCTTGAACGACCCGGAAATCTCATGGAAGGTTGAGGGCACGTGTCTCATAAATTTTCCAAGCTTGTTTGTTTTTCCATTCACCACCCAGATTTTAGCCTTGAGATCAAAGTTGTACTGAAGATCGATCAACTCCATTTGGGGGCACAAATAAAGGAGTGGGGGCTTGTGGGCATCTTCCACAGTGAAGGAGTCAGCAAAGATGTGAAAAGTGGATCTGTGTGTTTTGAAGTCTGCAAACCTGTGAGCCTTATCGTAGAAAATGCTTTGAATAACCCTATTTTAATTTTGAAAGTGATCAAGCTGTCTCATTTGTGGGCAGGCACACTCGTCTTCCATCAAGTAAACAACATTTAGAATTTAGATCGTACATAAAACTCCAATCGGTCAGGGGATTTAACTCCGTGAAATTATGGTAAGACAACTCATGGAAAAAACAACAATTATTTATTTGAAAAAATACATTTTAAGTGTAAGAGTTTTAAAAGTAGTTAAATAATACAACAAGATTGAAGTAGACTTGAGCAAGTAACCAAGGCAAATATTTTTGTTTTAAAGTAGGGATGCTAGTTAAGAAAATCTTAGTGGTGTCCGTGGAGTGTCAGTGTGGAATGCAGATAGGATAAAATAATAATTACAGGTGACCCTTTTATATGTTTAATAAACTGTGAATATTTTTGTTTTCAATATGTGAAAGTCCCAACCAATGCCACAATAATTTTCCCCATGAATATTTACCCCCGAGTGGACATGCCGGCCATACAACCAGTCATTGCAACACTCCAACAAGTGAACATGAATCCCACTACTGTCTGGGCATGTACATGTTGTGTACGTGTACATGGCGTCGGCTTCAATACTAAAAAATCCATCACTACAATTCTGTCTATGGAATGTCCAACAGAGATCATTTTTGGACAACAGTGTGGATGTGATGCTAAAAATAGAATTTTGGGAACATCTGCAGTGCTGTGCTATTTGTTGTTTACCTCGACAATCATATTCGCACTATTATTTCCAAATTCTTTCCAGTTTGTCAAGTAAATTTTCTTCACATGTATTACAAACCAATACGCAAACATCAAACTCATTACTTGAACAATACATTAAGAATAACCAGAGGAATATGGCCTAACAATGTTTTATTCCCCTCAATGTCGTCAAATACCACATGTTTGGCGGTTTGTATACATAACTTCCACCACACTTGTCTGAGTGTGTCCGACTTGTCTGGGTGTGTCCGAGTGTTGACACTTTTGATCATTACAAGTTGAATAGTTTTTCTCTGTAAATCTATGAACACTATTCACTGCCCCCGTCCGTAGTCTCATGACATTGGTACCTAGCTTTTCACTAGTCTCATTACATTGCTAACTAGCTTGTCATAAAAGGGAAATGAGACATCACTGTTTGGCCAAAAATGTGGTCATTCTGGACTGGTCAGCTCTACAGAAACCCCGACAATCAGGTCAGCCGTAGCTTTGATAAACTCATATAGGTCGTTGTCATGGTAACTGTCAGGATCATGAAATCAGGTGTACGGTGTGTATGACGATTTGTGACAATTGAGTTTAGTGAACTAGTGAAGTAGTGAACTCTTGTCATGTCAAGGACGAGTGCGTGCATTTTGGCTGATAAATTGAGACATCGATTTTGAAAGTCAGAGTGAGCTAGAGCGAGCGACAGAGAGGATAGTGTTTTTTTTAAAAATAGATTCCTGTGGGGCTTTTTGCCGGAGGATAATAGATGTATTTATGTATCACCTTCATTGTGAACCAAGTGGATGTATTAGTTCTGTGAAAATAAACCCATTAATGACAATGAACCTTTTAGTGTCTTTGAATCACACTAGTCCGTGTTGTGACCAAGGAATACATGCCATCGAATTATTTGCCAGCCCCAATAAAACATTAGACCAGGCAGCATATTTGACAGTAACCTTCAGGTATAGGTGATTGATAGTAAAATCATTGACGGGTACAAACTGTTTGTAACCCGAATTCTTATTGCAGCTCTTGTAATGTTTGTGTAGATCTGCTTCTCTTCCTTCTGATACCCGTCTTTCATATGTGCCTGATGAGGTTAACAATTTTATACTATTTAATTTATTGTAATACAATGGAATACAGTTTTTTTTTAAATAAAGTCTTTGTATGGCTTTACTTTCTATTTTTAGATTTTGCTTTAATAATTTGTATTTTTCAAACACAAGAAGAATGAATTTTAAATATAAAAAAATATGTTTCAGTCTCCTGAGATATTTTAAAATCATTTAGAATCTGTTTACCATGACCAGGTTTCTCTATTGTTCATTTCCGGTCGTCTTCTGTTTCATCTGTGGTCTCTCAGTGGATTATATGAAAACTTTGGTCACTCTGTGGATTATATGAAAACTTTGGTCTCTCTGTGGATTATATGAAAACTTTGGTCTCTCTGTGGATTATATGAAAACTTTGGTCTCTCTGTGGATTATATGAAAACTGTGTTTTCTCATCAATGTTTTGACCAAATTAACAGTGCATAAATTAGTCAACATTCAATGTCTTGTTAACTTAGAATATAACTACTTGACTATTGGATTGGGCTGTGATCAAACTAACAGATGAATAAATAGATGAACACATAAAGGAATAAATCGATGAATATATGGATGGATATACAGATGGATATATAGATGGATATATAGATGGATATAAGGATGAATATATATCTATATCTTACTTGAAAATGGTAAGATGTAAAGGTGTATCAATACAATAGGGCGCTATACCTTGAAAACAGGACTTTTCTTCCAATATCAGGTAAGTTTAACCTGTAAAGTTTCTACTGGCATTTGAAGAAGATCAACCAATTTTTGATTTTGAAAATATATTTTCATATGTATGAGAAGACAGATGTATGGCGAGCCAGAAATATGACGAGACAGATGTATGAAGAGACAGATATACGACGAAACAGATCTATGACGAGACAGATGTATGACGAGACAGATGTGTGACAAGACAGATGTATGACGAGACAGATGTATGACGAGACAGATGTATGACGAGACAGATGTAGGACGAGACAGATGTAGGACGAGATAGAAATATGACGAGAAAAATCTATGACAAGACAGTCTGTATTGTGACGTACGTTTTAGTCTTCTTGCAGTCGTGAATGGACTACGATGAGTCGATTGTTTTGTCACGTGATAAGCGTAAGTACGAGTAAGACTTCTGGTAGGCTGTCTGCAACACACTAGTCGCTCACAAATTTTTCTTCAAACAACTTTCTTCCTTTAATCATAACTGAATTATAATTATTGTCACATTTAATGAATGTCATTTAAAAAAACACGTTTATTCAAGTATATTTTGAAAAGTAAAATTTTTAATTAACATTGGGGAAGCGCTGATGGAGACTAACATTTTGCTTTAAAATTAATGATAATGGCTGATCAGCTGTTAGCTGTTGTTATGTGTTGTTATGTGTAGCATAGGCTACCGAAGGCTTACTCATATCACATGACAAAACAAGGAAGTGACTAATCGTAGTCCATTGAAGTTTGTGGAAGTAGGATGTGTTTTATTTCTGTCTGATAGCGAGCTGCGCTATATGCATGTGTTTATGGAAATTAAAGCCTGTGGATAAAATTAGATATTAAACTTACATTTATTGTGATAAATGACTTGAGTTCATTCAATTGTTTACATTGTGAAACGCGTGAAAGAACTCTGGGTGACCCCCAAATTGTCAACACAACAAGGCACATGTGGCATAATTACAAATTGTCTCCCTTGACCTTGATTACAAATAAATACAGGCTATAGTCTGTCAAAATAGAAGTCTTTAGAAAAGCGGTTCTCAACCTGTGGGTCGCGACCCCTTGGGGTCGCGAGACCCTTTCGCGAGGGTCGCCAGGGACCATTGGAAAACACACATTTTCGATAATGATTTTCTTAGAACCGATTGATTTGGTCCAGCCGAAAAACCAGAAATGTCACCAATTTTATTTTGTTAGATATCCCTCTTTGACCTATTCACCCCATAATAAAGCTTAAACCTACAGTGAAAACTACTGCACAAATCAGCTCGTTTACGGGTAATCTCGGATTATAAATAGGGCATAAAATAGACGAATCTGACAAGTCCAGTGAAAATGTAGAGGAAAAAGTTACCTCCTTTAATGTCAAGTGATGCGCTTAACCAATGGTAAGTAAAGAAAACGTAAATAAATAAAGAATATAGGTCAATTGTCAGATGCTGAAATTACACCGAACAATAAATGCAACTATTGTTATCTACGATGAATTTAAAGTGAAAATTTAAAGGCAAAAGTAAATATCGGTTGAGGAAGCAGAGTCTTTCTAGTCATAATACATGGGGTAAAGATAGTCATAACACATGGGGTAAAGATAGTTACTGTTCATGTCTTATGCCATTAGAAGCAGTGAGACTGAGAGGAAAATTTAGGATTAAGTTTAATCAGTTTCAGTAGCCCTCACCTGCAGTCCGTACTATTTTGCCCAAACTCAACATGCTGTCGTACTAAGTTTCGTCTCTGTTAAAAATTGCCCCTGATGAACGACGATTGCCTCATAAAGGCAAAAAATAAAAATAAAACGCAAAATAAAAAGTATGCTCGTCTACTGCTTCACGCCTTCTTTTGATTCTGACCATTGAGTGATGAGATCATTACAATGATTTACAACATAGTCATTGTCAATCATTTTAAACAATTGTATTTAGTCCCATCTGATTAAACGCTGCTAAACACATTATAAAATATCACTATGTTTTCATTGTTATTGAAAATGCAGGCCATTATCTTTTATGTTATTAATCAAAGTCTTACAGTGAACTGAGTCATGACTGATGTGTATGTGTAAAATAGCATAACATAAGCATATTCCATAAATTTCCGTATCAGTTCAAGGTCATATAAGTCATATTACTTATATGTCACTTATAATTTACAATAAGCTGAATGATAATGGCACTGTGAAAGTATAAACTTGATATAATATATTACATTATCATTGAGTCATTACACGGAAATTACACCACTTGTACAAGATCTCAGTGGCTTGTACACTGCTTCAGATAAAAAAAAAAATTAAGATTTTTGAAAAATAATTGTTTTTCATTTCGGCCACAATTTGCTTTCTTATTTAGAGAGTTGACTTAAGTTTCATAAGTGATGAATAAGAGATGTAATTGGCTTTTAAAACCATAAAATATAGTTAAATTAATAAATTTCAATTTTCAGTGGAAAAACTTGACAAGTCACAAAATTGAGTCCGTCTGATAATAAACTGTAAAAATATGTCACAAAATATCTAGTAACTGATATATTTTAAAAGTAAAATGGTATCACTAAATAGAGGCAAATTATACAATTGTATTTTTACTTGAGAATATGTTGGATACTTATAAACTTTAAAATGCCCTTTTCTCAAACTCTTCTAAATATTACATGTCTATTTTTTACTTTGAGATCTTCAATATACCATCTTTTAGCAAACCATCCCATGACAATGAATCGAGTAGAGAAGAACGTTGAGAAAATAAAATACAGTGAGGATTATTTGCAGTATGGTTTTACCTCAATAATTACAACAGGGATTGAGAAACCGCAATGTGTTATTTGTTGTGAAGTTCTATCAGCCGAATCTATGATGAAGCCGAACAAACTAAAGCCTTTTTGATAGCAAGCATCCAAGCTTTGCCAGCAGGGATACCAACTATTTTAGGAGTAAAGCTGATGGAATCTAGAAAGCCAGACTTGAAACTGGAGGCAAGTACTAAAAACAAAACGTATCAGCCGTTGAAGCTTCATATTTGGAGGCACTCAGAATCGCCAGAGCTATGAAACCTCAGACCATTGCTGAAGATTTATTGCTGCCAGCCGCCAAAGACATTGTTCGAGTTATGATCGGAGATAAATTTGTTACGAAATTGAGTACAATTTCCTTTATCCAACGACATTGTCCGCAGAAGAATAGATGTCATAGTAATCAAGTCTAAATACAGAAGTAGAATTGTTGTGGAATATGATCTTCGTTGTGCGCTTGCAAAAACTGCCCCGAGCATTTCTGATCTGGTAAAAACGAAGCAATCTCAACCTTCGCACTGACGTTGGCTTTTTACGTATACTGTCGCAAAATATCGACAAAAAGAATATCTTTATTACATTATTTCAAATCAATCTCGACTCTGTTTACACGTAGTTATGGAAACAAAATCTCACATTTATATATGTAATTAACATCAAACATTATCGTTTATTTTGTACATAGGCAAAAGTTGATATATAAAAGCTACTTATTCTATCTTTAAAAGAAATATATTAAAAATCACAGTTTCCCAAACTTGTATACTTCCCACACAGTCCCACACCGTACCATACAGCCCCACACCGTCCCACACCGTACCATACAGCCCCACACCGCCCCACACAGTCCCACACCGTACCATACAGTCCCGCACAGTCCCACACCGCCCCACACAGCCCCACACAGCCCCACACAGTCCCACACCGTCCCACACCGTACCATACAGTCCCACACCGCCCCACACCATACCATACAGTCCCACACAGTCCCACACCGTCCCACACAGCCCCACACAGTCCCACACCGACCCACACCGTACCATACAGTCCCACACCGTCCCACACCGTACCATACAGTCCCACACCGCCCAACACAGTCCCACACAGCCCCACACAGTCCCACACATCCCCACACAGTCCCACACCGTCCGACACCGTACCATACAGTCCCACACCGTACCTTACAGCCCCACACAGTCCCACACCGTCCCACACAGTCCCACACCGTCCCACACCGTCCCACACAGTCCCACACTGTCCCACACAGCCCCACACAGTCCCACACCGTACCATACAGTCCCACACCGCCCCACACCGTTAAAATTGTATTTACAAGGTTCGCACCCCACCCCCAAAATGACTAATTTTTTGACTTGTCACGTGAGAACCAAATGGTGATAACTGACTTAGTCACGTGACCCCTAGAAGGTGACAATGCATTTTGATTGAAGTCAGATGGACTTTTATTTTGTATTGATTTAAATACAGTCAGAGTTTTATAATTGATTAAAACAACATGTGTTATATAACTTAGACATACAAAAAGAGTTGTAGAACTTAGAAGTTGATGGTCCCGGAGCTTAATCCTGCAATTCTGATGGTTAAAATTACCCTTTCTTTATTTTGGTATAAATTTTTGCTTGTAAAAATAGTTTTTAATTTCTTTTTAAATATTTACATTTCTTATTAAACTATCGTGTACAATAATTAACCGATATCTTGTAAGCTGTTTTAATAAACGTGACACGTTCAATAAAATACTATTGTTGGTATATATTATACAAGAATGCTTATTACAAAAACATAGTTAATGTTATTATTATTATTATTTATGTTTCACACAGACTACTGTCTTTTATGATCAAATTAAATTGATACAATATAAACTCTGTCATATAATTGCTATAAAACATTTACAAATATCAGCTCTTGATATTACTTATATTTAATAATATAAAGTAGTTAAAAAGAAAAGCATAAGGATCATAAACAGCAATAATACAAGTTTACTGCGGAATAATTTCAAAGTCGTAGTGATCTGTGATAAAGTCCATGAAGTCTGTTATATTTCTGTCATCAAATAATTTAATACGCCCTTGTTTATTTTTAGAGGCAAACATTGCGTAGAGTTCAGGTTTATCATATCCTCGATCACTCAATAACCTGGCTTTGATCTAAAGATACGTGTAAAATATTCTTTGTGCAAGTTATACCAGTTTAGAAAGTCATACGAGGGTGTCATGAATAATTTCCCGTTACAGGTACAAGCAAAATTAATTGAGTTCAAAGTTCACCTTGAGTATTACTCTCCAATACAAAGGTCAGATTAAAATATTGATTGAAGTGATTAAAAAGGCCAATAAGACCCAAAGTTTCAACGATTTGTTCGGGGTGGGGTAGGATGTTGTCACAGAAAGTAAACATTCAAGTAACTGATACGTTTTTAATGTTTTCTTGATTAAATAGTGACATATGAACATTACCCTAAAATTATGTGATACGATGTTACTTTTTAACATTACCAGAACACTTTGTGTCAAGTTATTTATTGAGTGATTTCATGTAGTAATTAAAGTACTTTACATTAAAGGTTTTAAATTAATCGAGACAAAATAATGTTTTCTTACATGTGCAGCTTTTAGATCTGTGCCATTCTCATCTGTGATTGGAATCATTTTAGGAAAGGAATCACCATTGGGGTAGACAACCGTTACTTCATAGTAGCCATCCATTCCAGCCTCTGGGCGAGTATATCAACAATCAATCATTATTTCACTTCATTTTAATAAAAAGCAATTCAAATTTTTTAAGCATGAGTTTTAACACTGAAACAATCTTATTGTGTATGTTATTGTTTGATTCAAAAGTGTTTTAAAAAATTAGTCGATAGTTTGACATTTAACTTATAAAACATCAGTGTTATAAAGTTATGCTATTTGGTCAAAACAATAAATTTGAAAGGCTTTAGTGATAATGACATTTAAAATTGGGAAACTTAGTTTAAGCCATGATTTCAAATTGACATGCAGTACAGGGTTCATATTTAAAAAAAAAATTATGATCGTATTTAATAAGCGAAATAAATAAATATAATTAAATTAGATTTATAGCGTACCTGGGCAATCCATCTGAAAATAAAATGATGTCCAGACATTATCCATAAGTTATTTTTTTATGTTAAACACTTCTTAATGTCACGTGATAATCACTCAATTTGTTGATAACAATAAAAACAAGGTTTAATATCATGTTGTGCATCCCCACACCTAGTTTGAGATCTCTGTCTTTATGTGGAAAAACATTTTCTAATTTATACATCAACATTACTGAAATAAATTTATAAATATTACATGAAAATATTGTGTAAATTACATTTTTGAAAAAATACGCGGCATTTTTCTTCAAAATAATCTTGTTTTTAATTAATTCCTAAGCATTTGTAATTTTCGTTATGTTTGACATTTTATATATGATATTGTGCATATGATATTTTACATATGACATTTTGGATATGATATTCTGATTGTGTATATGATATTTTGTATATGACTGATTCCCCACATCTGACCGATAAACGATGCTGCTGGCCGCCGTCCATGGCTTGTCATGTACAAGTTCTGGGGTGGATGGGGTGAATATGCATTAGTTTTTGTTTTGTCTCCATACAGCTGTTCTTTATTACATAAATGTATTTTATTTTATTGTCACGATTATGTCTCTTTTTCTAATATTTTTATGTACAGCGCGGTGAGCCCAGCCCTAGGCTGGGGTACCGCGCTATATAAGACAACATATAATAATAATATTTACATATGATATTTTATATATTAAATTAAAAAAAATTCGAAATAAAATTTTATGTTTGAGATTTTAGAATGTTATTTTATGTATGATATTTTGTGTATTTAATTCATGCTATTATTGAAAGGTATTCAATGTATAATAGTTTATGTAGACATTTCTTCTTCTTCTTCTTCTATAGATTAAGGGCCCAGGATCAATTTATTGATCATTATGGCTCCTATGAATGTAGAAGGGATTTGCAATGTCTCTGTGCCTGGTGTTGATGAGGATATTTCACTAGTTACAAGAGTTTCTGTGTGAGGGTATCATGCACTAGGGGTTGGAAGGCCTGAGGCAATAGACGCAAATGAGTCAAGTGTTGTCGCCTCAACTGTTCCTTTTGGAAGCTTGTTCCAGTCCCTGATTGTCTTTGGTAGGAATGAGCAGTTCCTATACTGGCTTCTCGCTGTTATGAGCCGGAACTGCCTGTCATGGCCTCGTCGCTGTCTATGGGGGAGAGGGACGAGTTTCTGTTTAATGCCAGAGCAGTGGACTAGCCCATTATTTATCTTGTAAATCATGGAGAGCCTGGACTGTCGTCGTCGTTCCTCCAATAGTGACCAGCCCAGTGTTTCCAGCACGCTGTTAACACTAGAGGTATTCCTCTACATTTTATGTATTAGATTTTATGTATGAGAATTAATGAATGATATTCTATGTATGATATTATGTGTATTAAAGTTATTTATTAACTACATTATATGCTTTTTGTGTATGATATTTTATGTATGATATTTAATCCATGATATTTTAAGAATAACATGTAATTTATATTGTTTAAAGGTATGATATTTTATGAATGACATTTTATTTATCATATTCGCATGATATTTTATTTATGACATTTATATTAAGAAAAAAATATTTTAAACTTGAAAGCATCCAACTGAAAAGTAGGTAAAAATGCCAACTAAAATATGTTGTACAATAACCCTAGGCTTGATGTCTGCAATAAGCGATTCGATTTTATGGATCTTCTTGAGGAAACCTGTGATCTCATTGTTCCATAAACCATTTATGAGCTGGTTACAAAATTGCTGTTGGGTTTTAAAATAAAGGTACGCATGTTTCATTGTCTGAAATAATTATCCTTTACTTATACCTCACATAGTCATGTACAGTAGGAGTGATATTAAGTACTACAATTTTAAAATCTAATTGTTACATGTATAACACTTAAATAACTGCATTATTCGTATTATACGGCTACTTACGCTGTGTTAACAAAAATGGTTGTGTAATAATTAATCAGAACGAATATGAATCTTCCACACAAATTAAATTAATACAAACTTGTATAGGACATAACGGGAATATCCAAAATACAAATTTATATTTTCAGAAATTTCAAATTTTATAAAGCTGCTGTGCTTCATTCATGTAACAAATCTTCCGTACCCATTTATAGGGCACTGCAATCGTCTGAAGAAGCCGAAGTTTTTTCCCTTGTTAATCTTTTTCGCCTAGAAATTTGAAAAATGTCTCAGATACATACGTTTTTTTTTCCACACAAATTCGCAACGCTACACAGCCGCGTGCCCGATCTACAAGTTCTGCTTTATTTCCAGATACCGGCTGATGCAATTCCCGTAAAAAATATTTTAATTTCTTCAACTCGCCTGGTCTCAAATGCTGTTTTTGCCATGTGTGCAGCCATCTTTGTATGTGAGCAGCCATCTTTGTGTACGTTCTTTGTACTCCCCGGTATGAACGATAACTCTGGATGGCAAGGGAAGTTGCAGTCTCCTATAATATGGCAAAATAATGTGATTTAGAAACTCTAATATCATCAAAAACACTCTGTCAATGTGTTTCGGGTGTCATTTTTCCAACAACTGTAGAGCTATTTTCCCTTTCGTGGAAGGGGGCAGCAGATATTTGACACTCCACGGGTGGCACTCACGCTGACTACGTCACTATAATCTCAAACATGTCTCATATCAACAAAAAAAATCATTCCCTTATTTTTAAATTCATAAGTGTATTTTATCTTTTATGTTCAAATTGTTAACAATGTTTGGACACCTCCAGATGATGTAATTAATTTACTGTTTTTATGTTTCATCAATATAACTTATAGGTGTATATCATCAATATTATTGAAAGGTACTGTGAAAAAACTCTGCGCAACGTACTGCGCATACCGACAAATGTCGTATAAACTTGTCCTACACTATGGTGCACAGGTTGGCGTATTTTGCGGACAATTGTATACTACGTCATTTTTGGCTCTTAAATAATTGCTTTCCTGATCGGTGACGTATCATTTTTTGTTTTCCGGAGATTCTATGAAATGTATGCTACGAGTTTTTATGTGTGTCACAGACAGGATTATCATGATTATGTTAGGTAAGGATAAAAGATATAAACATATATTTTGAAGTTATTCCTCAAAAATAACATTTTTGTTTCCTGTAATCTACATCCATTTTTGAGTTTCAGCATAAGTAAGAAATCAAAAATGACCAATACAAAGATAACTTTTGTGTGGCGGGAAAATTGGGATGTGGTATAAAATGGTCGCTAAATCAAGAGAAACAAATTATTTCATCAAGATTCCGGAAGTGGCAGTTATCACTTTCAGTTATTATGTAATATGTTATATTGAAATCCCTAAATATCGGAATAATTCTAAGAAATTTAAATTTAATAATTTTACAAAATTTAATAGAAGATTATAACCAAACTTGAAAAGTTGTGGGTAGAGATTAAGGCTTGCTTGTTGGTTTATTAATTTTAACATTGTGTGTGTACCCAATTTACCCGTTCTCATTATTGAATCAATAATTTATCTTTTAATAATAATAATTGCAATAATAATAATAGTTATTCTCTTATTATTTACTACTCACGTTGGAGAATATAATTTAAATTAAGCCTAAAAATAGATTATAACATGAACAGATTTTTTTATAATCGAATAGTATATTTAGGCTTAAGCGTAATATTCTTTCTAATAACTCCTACAAGCTCATTTACAGACACAATTAAAATGTGTATTCTTAAAATTTATTTATATTCAATTATAAAATTAATTGATTATAAAGTTAATTTAATTTAATATTATAATACTTAGCCTACTAACTATGTGTCTTTATGGACACAGAAAAACAGTTCAAGTATATAAATGTTTAATAGATCAAATAACATACAAAAGAAAAAGAAATTACTTTTAATGTTGAGCAATATTAAAAAGAAACTAGATATTGTGTCGATTCAGTTTTATGATTAGATGTATCTTCTAGTCTTCTTTCGGGTAATGGGTACAAGAGATTTTTAATATTATACTTACGAAATTTGTGGAGTTCTTTCCATGAAAAATATAGCATGTTTGAATGTAGGTGGCAAAGACAAAATTTATGAAGAAGAAATTTTGGAATACATCAAGAAGTCTGTAGAGCAGTCTACATAGAAAATGACAGGCAGAACATCCCCATTACCTTTTAAAATTTGATCACATACCTGTAATGGTATGCTGATATTTGTCTTATGGGTAATTTTAGTAGTTGTTTTTTTAAAACTATTTATTCAACTTTATATTTCAAAATGTCTTTTATTAGCTTTGAAAAATATTAAATTTTTTTAAAACTATAATAATTATATATCACATTTAAATACATTAAACATATTTTTTTATATTTGTTAAAATTATAATTTTTTGTTTGTTTGCTTTTAAAAGAATAATTTTCTTCTGCTTACAATTTTATAACATAACCCCAAATGTAGCTATCCAAAATAAAAAAGAACTTTGATGTAATGTCCAAGTTTTTTTTTTTTTTTTTGTCTTTTATATTATGAGATTGTGAATGTCTCCTAAAAATTCGGTGCAAATCTCTTTTAAATAAAAATGTTGTTTGCAAAAAGATGCTGGTAACTAAGAATTTGGTCACAAGTTTTGAGGGTAAAATTTATAGATTATATAAGGGGTTTAAAATATATGAACTTTAGGTTTTTGGAAAGATTATAGCTCGCCCTTTATTGCAATCAGACAATATTTAAAATGAATGTCAAAGTACCTATTTATTTGCCTGTTTAAGTTCACATTATATTGATGCCACTTGACTTGTTGATTGAACATTAAACTGTCCATACTATCATATCTGCCTTATTTGTTTTTGCTTGTCAAGCAATCATTAATTAACTACGTAGCTTTCATATGAATCTCCATATCACTGCCATTAATGTTGATTAAAGTCGGACTAGTTGATCTTTGGCGCTTTAAATGTAACGATGGATTTACATAACTGACATATTAGTTAAAACATTTAAAAGAAAAACACTGTCCAATTACCAACATGACATGATTTAAAATAAAACCAGCATCCTAATTAAAAAGAAATATGTTATTATTATTATTATTATATGTTGTCTTATATAGCGCGGTACCCCAGCCTAGGGCTGGGCTCACCGCGCTGTACATAAAAATATTAGAAAAAGAGACATAATCGTGACAATAAAATAAAATACATTTATGTAATAAAGAACAGCTGTATGGAGACAAAACAAAAACTAATGCATATTCACCCCACCCACCCCAGAACTTTTACATGTGAAGCCATTGACGTCGACCAGCAGCATCGTTTATCGGTCAGATGTGGGGAATCAGTCGGGGTAATAGAGTTTAAAGAGATGTGTTTTGAGTGCAGTTTTGAAGGCCTGTGTGGTTGGTATATTGCGGATGTGTAGTGGAAGAGAATTCCATTGTTTGTGGGCGCAGAAAGAGAAAGATTGTTCACCATATGTTTTAGTACGTGTCTTAGCAACGGACAGAATACGCGTGTCTGCGAAGGAGCGAAGCTGTCGAGGGGGTGAATAGACAGAAAGAAGTTCAGTTAGATTTGAAGGACATGAATCTGAGAAAAAGTTATGACAGAGAACAGACAGTTTGTAATCAATGCATGCCTTTATAGGAAGCCAATGAAGTGAGTGGAGTAGTTGAGTGACATGATCACGTTTTTTTGCCTTTAGAACTAGCCTAGCAGCTGAATTTTGAACCTTTTGTAGTTTTTCTATGAAGTGTTTTGGTGAACCTGACAGAAGAGAGTTGCAAACGTCAAGACTAGTGTTTTTGTTCCGCTAACTGTGAGGTAGTGGCGGATGGAGCTGATCTGACGGACAGCGGTGTATGCAGAATGACAAATGTGAGAGATATGTTTATCAAGAGACATGTTGTTAGAAAGAATATGTGCCATGTGATTGCGCAATGTGAATAAAGATACATTATGGCGTGAGCTACTTCATGTCGTTAGTCTACTCTATGGTGTGAGTTATTTCAGGTCCTAAATCTACTCTTAGGTTGAAAAACCAGCAATATACAGTTGTATTATTTTTGACATCACATTTCAATTTTTTTTAAAGAAAAATCTATACAAATACAAGCCATCATTTCCATTATTAAAAAGTTAAATAATATAACTCAGAAGTTTGGCCAATTAAAAATTAATATGAAAAACGAGCTATTTATAGAACATCTTTTTAAATGATTTCTTTAATACGTCACACAGTGTCTCAAAAAAAAAAAGACTAAACATAACTTTTAAAGTCGAGTTTTTATTTTCATGTTTGATGTTGAAAGTCTTTATACTGAATCTGATTGGACGGCCACAGCTGCTTTAAAGTGGATAGTTGGACTCTATTGGATAAGGTAAATTATTCGTTTTTAAATGGATTTATTGTTTATTTTTGGAATTTACTATATGATATCTAATAACCAAGGTTACCATGACAACAGCTCGTTTTCAATGTAATCAGATAACGTTTGATGTGTAATTTGTTTGGTAATGTGGTAATATGTTTTATTTAAACTATTAATGATAATGAGAAGAAAACTAACATCTCGTTGCCATCAGATTATAGCTGTGTTTTAACCAGTCTTTTGAATACATAGAGGTTTAAGTAATTCATTACAACAGATGTACAATTAGTTCATACCAATAGATGTACAAGTACTTCATGCAGTCACACGTGCTTCATAACTACAGATGTACGACTACTTCATACCAAACACTTTAATGGCTTTGTGAAATTACATATGATAAGTAAGGTCCTGTAGGTCGATATATAAATGGATTGAGAAAAAGGGATCTTTAAAGTTAAAAGTCTGGGGACCACTGAACTAGATAAAAAATAGTTGCAAACTTTGTAGAATTAACTCACATCACTTACTTAACTTACTATAACGGCTTTGTACCATTATATTTCGAATGAATCTCAACTCTGTATGCTTCAAGTTAAAGGAAAAAGTACACATTAACATATGTCTTGAACATAAAAACGATACAATCTTTTTTCTACATTCAAATAAAAACTGTTTATTCTATCTGTGATAAAAAATATTTAAAATCAAACTTTTATATATCGCACACACTTTGCAAAATGTATTTACTCGTTTGACACCACACTCTCCCAAAAGTATTATTTGTCTCAGTCACGTGACCACTACATGATGATAATAGACTCAGTCGTGCGACCTTTAAACTTTGACAATGCATTTGGTCATGTGACCGGAGATGGTGACAATAGACTCAGTCATGTGACTCATAGATAGTGACAATGCTTTTTAAATTGAAGTAAGAAGGAATTAACTTTTAAAACAGTAAATGAGAAAAAAAGAGTTGTAGAACTTAGAAAGGCCAAAATAGTTGTAGAACATATAAAGTAACGTTCTTAATTATTACATTCACAAAATCTTTATTGAGAAATCAAATAAAATATTATCCTGACATTTAAAAAAAGTGGCTCTTTTGTTCTGTTAATCCGACTTCATCGCCACCCCCACCCCCACGCCCTCCCGTCACCCCATTTTTTAAGCATTCCATGCTGAAAAACCTTGTCATAAAGTGATTTACTTACATTTTACGTACAATTAATTAACAATATAATGTTACACTAACGAACAATATAATGTTACACTAACGAACAATATAATGTTACACTAACGAACAATATAATGTTACACTAACGAACAATATAATGTTACACTAACGAACAATATATTGTTACACTAACGAACAATATAATGTTACACTAACGAACAATATAATGTTCCACTAACGAACAATATAGTGTTCCACTAACGAACAATATAATGTTACACTAAGGAACAATATAATGTTACACTAACGAACAATATAGTGTTCCACTAACGAACAATATAATGTTACACTAGCGAACAATATAATGTTCCACTAACGAACAATATAATGTTACACTAAGGAACAATATAGTGTTCACTAACGAACAATATAATGTTACACTAACGAAAAATATAAACAATAATAGTTTATACAACTTTGATGAAGTCCACTAGTAGCTATAGATGATGTCTCCGGAGTTCAGTCCTGCTTTCTGAATGGTTAAAAAAAAAATAAAAAAATTACAAGTTGCCGTTAAGGGATATGAGGCGATAGGCTGTGGTGGAAGCCTATGGTCGATGATTCTAAATATGCAGCCCTGAGAAAGCTGCTCCTAGGCAACCGTTTCGTCCCAGCTACTTCGCGAGTTAGTTGCGAGGTGGAAACCCACTGTAGAATCCCTCTTAGAGGGCGTCCGATGCTTCCCCGGGACGGGTGGGGGGAGATATTAGGACGTTAATTTACCGTCCCGGCCCCTAGGAGAGTGGACTGCGGACGCTTGAAACACAGCGTCTTCGGTCGACCAGATGTCTCCGGGCGGGGGGGGGGGGGCCCTTCATCAGCAAACTCGATCGAGCAGTTGCTGGTGGGGACGTCCAACGCCCGGGGAGGTTTCTGACGTCTTCCCGCACGGCCCGGCGCCGGGGACACCCGGCGGCTGGCGGGTGTGGGTGGACGCCAGGGAGGGCATTAGGAGCACAAGCTCGACGGCCCGCTGACGTCATTTCCTAATGAGATATTCCAGTAGAGAATGGTTAAAACTTCAGCGTACAAAGTTCTTTATAAAGGTCTGAAATTTTAATTTAAAAAATTGTAAAAAACATTTTACTTTTCTTATTAAACAGTCTATCAGATAGACTAATTAACCAATATCTTGTGGGCATGTTTAAACACAAGTGACAACCGCATTAAATTTATTTTGTTAGTATATATATGTGATACAAGTATGCTAATTAAAGATTTCGCCACATTTTGACGTCACGTGTTCTGGTATAAAAATAATTTGTAACATACTTGATGTTTCAGACAGCATGCTGTGTTTTATGATGAAATTAAATCAATACAATATCAAAGCTGTCTTAGAATTGATATAAAACATTGTCAACTATTATCAATTAAAATTACGTAATTAGTAGTAAAATTTAGTATAATATAAGGTAATGTTATTAAGTAAGAGGATCATAAACAATAATAATACAAGTTTACCTCAGAAAAATTTCAAAGTCGTAGTGATCTGTTATGTATTTCATGTAGTCTGTTATATTTATGTCATCAAATAATTCAGTTCTCCCATGATTTTTAGTGGCACACATGACGTAGCGTCCAGGATTATCATATCCTCGCGCTGTCAGCAACGTGGCTTTGATCTAAAGAGACAATTATAATATTATTTGATCACGTGATACCAACTGGGTCAGTCATACAAAGACGTCACCAACAATTTCCTAATACAAACAAAATTAATTGAGTTCAAAATTCACTTTGAGTATGACTCTATAAGACAACGTTCAGATTAAAATATTGAATGTAGTGATTGAATGGGATTAAATAAGATTATTTATTTAATTGATTTTTTGGGGGGTCACAGATATGATAAAGGCTAGTAACAGAGACATTTTTATTGTTACTTGAATTAAAGTAGATTCATCTTAACATTGCCTTTAACTTCTGTGACACAACTTTACATTTAACATTACCAGAACACCTTGTTTAAAGTTATTATTTTTAAGTGTTTCATTTAGTAATTAAGTTCTTTACATAAACGTTGATCAATTAATAGAGACAAAATAATGTATTTTTACCGCTGCAACCTTTAGGTCTGTACCATTCTCATCTGTGATTGGAATCATTTTAGGCAATACCTCACCATTGGGGTAGACAACCCTTACTTCATAGTAGCCATCCATTCCAGCCTCTGAGCGAGTATATCAATAGTCCATAATTGTTTCAGTTCATTTTAATAACAGGAATTAAATTTTTTAATGTAGGGGTTTCAACATTTAAACAACAATGTGAAACAACGCTGTTTTAATATTGAAGAATTGTTACATTGCATGGCCGTTTTGTTTGTATACCCCACTCACCTAGCCTAGTTAGCATAACACCTTCCAGGAAGGTCGACAAGTTAGAATTATAAGGTGCCAGACCAGCGTCTGCAGCGAATTGTTTGGCCTTCATTCATTTAAGCCACGCGAAATGAATAAGTATAAGTACTGGTTGTATTCCCTTACAGTTATAGAAAGATCCTTAGATCCAAGATGAGCACACCAATGCTTGACTAGCTGTCCTTGACATTTGCTAAGTACTAGATAGGGCCATCCAAGAGTTAGCAATCATAGTAACTTCAGGAACTTAGAATTGTGATAGTACATTTGATATTACTATGAGTTTTACATATTGTTAGTTTTAGATCTTTATTCATTTCTTTATAAGTAGATTTTGTGTCTCTTTGTTTATATTATATTCCATTTAGTAAAGTACATTTATAATATAGAGCAGGGTTCACCAAGCGTTTTTCACAGCGGACCGGATGACTAACAAAATGGCGAGAGCGGGCTGCATAATCCTTATGTACAATACTTGCAAGCCACATAATCATTATGTACAATACTTGCAAGCCATATAATCATTATGTACAATACTTGCAAGCCATATAATCATTATGTACAATACTTGCAGGCCAGAACGAAACTTCTGATAAAAAAGACGAATACCTAAGTTTAGTATGCAATGTTAATCACGAGTTAGTGGCAACCACTATATTATTTGATTTAAAAAAGTATCAAAGAAGGCGACAGTAACAAAAAAATAGCTGCCTAAAACCTAGTGCGCACATATTCGAATTTGACGACCTTATCAGCAAAAAATGGTTATCGAGATTTGTGAAACTGACGTTTATCTTTTAGATATCAATGTTTGGTTTGGAATTGCTGCATCCAATAAAGAGAATTGTTTTAAAATGGTCCCCAGTCACCCTCATTCGCTGTGTTGACTTCACATATTTCATTTTTGATAATGTTTGCTCACAGATAAAAATTTCGCCAGCTTCGGAAACTCAACATCAAGTAAGCAGCAGTAAAATTCAGCAAGTTTTCCTTACCTGTGCTTCTCTTTCAACAAGTCATTTGCTTGCTATTCAATGATCTCCAACTGTAGTTCAACTGACACGTCATCAATCGTTTTTGTAAAGAGAAGCCTAGTAATGACGGTGATTGAGTGCATGTCCCCGAATGAAGTTCATAGCAGACACGACTGGTTTCAGTACACAAGAAACACATAAGACTTTCTCACAGAGTGCTTGCTGATGTATAACGCAGTGTATGAACAGAGCGACCGAAATTTGCAAATCTTCAAACTGCCCCACCAGACCTTTCCTCATTCGAGGCATGTTTTTTCCTCCATCAACTGTAACACATCGAAACTGATTTCGCTGAGGGTTACAGTAAGCAAATGTTTTTGCACTTCCATGAAAATGTCTTTTCCAGTTTTGTTCCATGCAGGCTGCAAACGGATGACAACACTCCCGTTATCTGAAAGTCCCAATTGAAACCACAAATAAACAAGATAAGTTGTGACGTACTCGAGAGATCAGTAGACTCATACCGTGCAAGCGCGTACCACAGCAAGTTCCTAACCTTTTCACGTATCTGGAGCACTATGCTTTCTCCAAAATCTGCTGTTTTCGGCACAACCGAACTTGTCGAAAGGCTGACAGTTCCAACCGCGGCGATTACGATTTTAATGTCCCCGTATGTTTCCAACAGGAAAATAATTAAAACAAAGTAAGGTTAAACCTGAAAAAAGGAACGCAACAAAACAACGAACATGTCGGCAGGAAGCCTTCATCAGCGAACAAACAGAAAAAACGAATACAATTAAAAAATATAAAAAAAATAAAAAAATATTATAGCACTTAGCTCAGAAGTAGTGTCCAAGAGGGCAGCAAAATATTTGTGACAGAAAGTAAGTGGGAGAAAGGTTAAATAGGGAAGAGGGAAAGAAAAGAGGAGAAGTAAGTCTACTGCGATAGGTCGTGACGTGGACGGGCGGAGCTAGGTTCAAACATTGAACAGTGAATAGCCCTAACTTCCTATAGTGCTAACGTGATTGTTGTCTCCCCCCCCCCCCCCCACTTATTACCCTATGTTTCCAACACTCCACTTACTTTCCACAATTTACAGTTTGTGGCAGTTATCCGACTATAATATATTAGCCTGGAATAGGCTTAATGGAAATTCATTATTATTTTATAATTTTTTTTAACCAGCTTTTCCTCAAACAACAACCTCAAGTTACTTGATAGGTTTTTTGAATGAGTCATCTTTTGTTTATTAATTCTTTTAGAAATACATCTTGTTTTATGTTGATGTAAGTTCGAGTTTGAACCACGTGAAATTTCACCAGTCACTTTATTTTTACCAGTGACAGACTTTGATCATGTGATCTGTACGTCCAATCAATTTAAATAAATATTAATAGCAGATACACATCTGCAAAACAAAGTGTCCGCAGATTGTATTATAAACGTCGGTCATCTACTTTTAGATGTTAACTTTTTTGACGCCAACTCAGCTGGATACCGCTAGACACTGCGATGCGAGTAGTTATTGTATTTATTTTACATACTGTTATCTATTTACTATTAAGATACCGAATTGTATGATTTTGAGACTATATTGGAATATTTTAGAAGCTTGATGATAAACAGGCATGCAATAGACAAGAAAATCTATATACAATAATTTAACATTGAAAATGGTAATTAAGGCGCATAGCAGCCAGGAGGTCTCCGCACGTGTGAAGATCTCATAGTATTTTAAACATAATATTTAAAGTTTAATTGTATCACAACGTCTCGATTCCATGCGTGTTATCAAGCAAATTCAAGTACCCGCAGCAGGCTGGCTGAGCTGGCGTCGTGGACCGGATCCGGCCCGCGGGCCGTATTTTGGTGACTGATTGCACTGATTGCCTTCATTTTAGCAATAACATTTCTAAAATATAACTGTGTTAGCTAGTAGTATGTCTAAAATCTACCTATGTTAGTCAGTGGTGTCTAAAATCTACCTGTTTTAGCCAGTAGTGTGTCTAAAATCTACCCGTGTTCACACCTTTTCAAATCCCCTAGACCACGATCTTGTTCAAATTAAGAAAACATAGGAGGCTTAACAATATTGAAACAAGACTTTGACAATATTGAAACAAGACTTTGCTAATATTGAAACAAAACTTTGCTAACATTGAAACAAGACTTTGCTAATATTGAAACAAGACTTTGCTAATGTTGAAAAAGACTTGCTAATGTTGAAACAAGACTTTGCTAATCTTGAAACAAGACTTTGCTAATATTGAAACAAGACTTGCTAATGTTGAAACAACACGGAAATAATATAAAAAAAGTTAATGTTATTTTTTGTTTTTAAAGTTTTTGAAATGTTATTTAAATGTAATTAAGAAAATATTATTACCTTTTGTTACATTTTGTTACCTTTTGTTACCTTTAGTTACCTTTTGTTAACTTTTGTTACCTTTTGTTCTTACTTGCTAGTCGATAATTTGATATTTCCCATATATCGATATTCTAATTGATTAAACATTAATTTGAAAAGTGATAAAGACATTCAAAATCTGCTAAACGTCAGTTTGGCAGTAATTTCAAATCTTCAGGCAATACAAGCTTATATTTAGAAAAGTATGAGAGTATCTTAGAAATGACATACAAAATTGTAAAAATGGTACACATCTAGCTTACCCGGGCAATCCATCTGAAAAATAAAAAGTTTTGGCATGACCTTCAGTTATTTTTTGTTTAAATTTTCTTAATGTCACGTGACAATAACTGATTAATTTTTATGAATATAAAAAGCAAGATGTATGTTCCTGGGTCATTTTAATGGCTAATACAGTTCACCACCACACCAAGTTTCAGATTTCCATCTTTATGTTGAAATAAAGTTTACACCATCAATATTAAAATAAATTTATGACATATGATATGAAAATAATGGCTAATTTTTTATATTGGAAACAAATACGCAAAATTGTTGCTTCAAAATAATTTAGTTTGAAGTTAATTCCTACATGTTATTATCAACATTTCGGTATGAATGAAATTTTATATATGATATTTTATGCTATTTTTATGTATGACATTTTTGTATGATATTTTATATAATACAGCTTCTGCATATTATTTTTTCATACATCTAATGAATGACTTTTTATGCAAGATATTATATGTATGATATTTTATTTATGACATTTTGTATATGATATTTTTAATAACAATTACAATATAATACATAATATATCATTCATTATGTACGATTTTTATGTCTGATATTTTTTTTGTTAGTATATATATGTGATACAAGTATGCTAATTAAAGATTTCGCCACATTTTGACGTCACGTGTTCTGGTATAAAAATAATTTGTAACATACTTGATGTTTCAGACAGCATGCTGTGTTTTATGATGAAATTAAATCAATACAATATCAAAGCTGTCTTAGAATTGATATAAAACATTGTCAACTATTATCAATTAAAATTACGTAATTAGTAGTAAAATTTAGTATAATATAAGGTAATGTTATTAAGTAAGAGGATCATAAACAATAATAATACAAGTTTACCTCAGAAAAATTTCAAAGTCGTAGTGATCTGTTATGTATTTCATGTAGTCTGTTATATTTATGTCATCAAATAATTCAGTTCTCCCATGATTTTTAGTGGCACACATGACGTAGCGTCCAGGATTATCATATCCTCGCGCTGTCAGCAACGTGGCTTTGATCTAAAGAGACAATTATAATATTATTTGATCACGTGATACCAACTGGGTCAGTCATACAAAGACGTCACCAACAATTTCCTAATACAAACAAAATTAATTGAGTTCAAAATTCACTTTGAGTATGACTCTATAAGACAACGTTCAGATTAAAATATTGAATGTAGTGATTGAATGGGATTAAATAAGATTATTTATTTAATTGATTTTTTGGGGGGTCACAGATATGATAAAGGCTAGTAACAGAGACATTTTTATTGTTACTTGAATTAAAGTAGATTCATCTTAACATTGCCTTTAACTTCTGTGACACAACTTTACATTTAACATTACCAGAACACCTTGTTTAAAGTTATTATTTTTAAGTGTTTCATTTAGTAATTAAGTTCTTTACATAAACGTTGATCAATTAATAGAGACAAAATAATGTATTTTTACCGCTGCAACCTTTAGGTCTGTACCATTCTCATCTGTGATTGGAATCATTTTAGGCAATACCTCACCATTGGGGTAGACAACCCTTACTTCATAGTAGCCATCCATTCCAGCCTCTGAGCGAGTATATCAATAGTCCATAATTGTTTCAGTTCATTTTAATAACAGGAATTAAATTTTTTAATGTAGGGGTTTCAACATTTAAACAACAATGTGAAACAACGCTGTTTTAATATTGAAGAATTGTTACATTGCATGGCCGTTTTGTTTGTATACCCCACTCACCTAGCCTAGTTAGCATAACACCTTCCAGGAAGGTCGACAAGTTAGAATTATAAGGTGCCAGACCAGCGTCTGCAGCGAATTGTTTGGCCTTCATTCATTTAAGCCACGCGAAATGAATAAGTATAAGTACTGGTTGTATTCCCTTACAGTTATAGAAAGATCCTTAGATCCAAGATGAGCACACCAATGCTTGACTAGCTGTCCTTGACATTTGCTAAGTACTAGATAGGGCCATCCAAGAGTTAGCAATCATAGTAACTTCAGGAACTTAGAATTGTGATAGTACATTTGATATTACTATGAGTTTTACATATTGTTAGTTTTAGATCTTTATTCATTTCTTTATAAGTAGATTTTGTGTCTCTTTGTTTATATTATATTCCATTTAGTAAAGTACATTTATAATATAGAGCAGGGTTCACCAAGCGTTTTTCACAGCGGACCGGATGACTAACAAAATGGCGAGAGCGGGCTGCATAATCCTTATGTACAATACTTGCAAGCCACATAATCATTATGTACAATACTTGCAAGCCATATAATCATTATGTACAATACTTGCAAGCCATATAATCATTATGTACAATACTTGCAGGCCAGAACGAAACTTCTGATAAAAAAGACGAATACCTAAGTTTAGTATGCAATGTTAATCACGAGTTAGTGGCAACCACTATATTATTTGATTTAAAAAAGTATCAAAGAAGGCGACAGTAACAAAAAAATAGCTGCCTAAAACCTAGTGCGCACATATTCGAATTTGACGACCTTATCAGCAAAAAATGGTTATCGAGATTTGTGAAACTGACGTTTATCTTTTAGATATCAATGTTTGGTTTGGAATTGCTGCATCCAATAAAGAGAATTGTTTTAAAATGGTCCCCAGTCACCCTCATTCGCTGTGTTGACTTCACATATTTCATTTTTGATAATGTTTGCTCACAGATAAAAATTTCGCCAGCTTCGGAAACTCAACATCAAGTAAGCAGCAGTAAAATTCAGCAAGTTTTCCTTACCTGTGCTTCTCTTTCAACAAGTCATTTGCTTGCTATTCAATGATCTCCAACTGTAGTTCAACTGACACGTCATCAATCGTTTTTGTAAAGAGAAGCCTAGTAATGACGGTGATTGAGTGCATGTCCCCGAATGAAGTTCATAGCAGACACGACTGGTTTCAGTACACAAGAAACACATAAGACTTTCTCACAGAGTGCTTGCTGATGTATAACGCAGTGTATGAACAGAGCGACCGAAATTTGCAAATCTTCAAACTGCCCCACCAGACCTTTCCTCATTCGAGGCATGTTTTTTCCTCCATCAACTGTAACACATCGAAACTGATTTCGCTGAGGGTTACAGTAAGCAAATGTTTTTGCACTTCCATGAAAATGTCTTTTCCAGTTTTGTTCCATGCAGGCTGCAAACGGATGACAACACTCCCGTTATCTGAAAGTCCCAATTGAAACCACAAATAAACAAGATAAGTTGTGACGTACTCGAGAGATCAGTAGACTCATACCGTGCAAGCGCGTACCACAGCAAGTTCCTAACCTTTTCACGTATCTGGAGCACTATGCTTTCTCCAAAATCTGCTGTTTTCGGCACAACCGAACTTGTCGAAAGGCTGACAGTTCCAACCGCGGCGATTACGATTTTAATGTCCCCGTATGTTTCCAACAGGAAAATAATTAAAACAAAGTAAGGTTAAACCTGAAAAAAGGAACGCAACAAAACAACGAACATGTCGGCAGGAAGCCTTCATCAGCGAACAAACAGAAAAAACGAATACAATTAAAAAATATAAAAAAAATAAAAAAATATTATAGCACTTAGCTCAGAAGTAGTGTCCAAGAGGGCAGCAAAATATTTGTGACAGAAAGTAAGTGGGAGAAAGGTTAAATAGGGAAGAGGGAAAGAAAAGAGGAGAAGTAAGTCTACTGCGATAGGTCGTGACGTGGACGGGCGGAGCTAGGTTCAAACATTGAACAGTGAATAGCCCTAACTTCCTATAGTGCTAACGTGATTGTTGTCTCCCCCCCCCCCCCCCACTTATTACCCTATGTTTCCAACACTCCACTTACTTTCCACAATTTACAGTTTGTGGCAGTTATCCGACTATAATATATTAGCCTGGAATAGGCTTAATGGAAATTCATTATTATTTTATAATTTTTTTTAACCAGCTTTTCCTCAAACAACAACCTCAAGTTACTTGATAGGTTTTTTGAATGAGTCATCTTTTGTTTATTAATTCTTTTAGAAATACATCTTGTTTTATGTTGATGTAAGTTCGAGTTTGAACCACGTGAAATTTCACCAGTCACTTTATTTTTACCAGTGACAGACTTTGATCATGTGATCTGTACGTCCAATCAATTTAAATAAATATTAATAGCAGATACACATCTGCAAAACAAAGTGTCCGCAGATTGTATTATAAACGTCGGTCATCTACTTTTAGATGTTAACTTTTTTGACGCCAACTCAGCTGGATACCGCTAGACACTGCGATGCGAGTAGTTATTGTATTTATTTTACATACTGTTATCTATTTACTATTAAGATACCGAATTGTATGATTTTGAGACTATATTGGAATATTTTAGAAGCTTGATGATAAACAGGCATGCAATAGACAAGAAAATCTATATACAATAATTTAACATTGAAAATGGTAATTAAGGCGCATAGCAGCCAGGAGGTCTCCGCACGTGTGAAGATCTCATAGTATTTTAAACATAATATTTAAAGTTTAATTGTATCACAACGTCTCGATTCCATGCGTGTTATCAAGCAAATTCAAGTACCCGCAGCAGGCTGGCTGAGCTGGCGTCGTGGACCGGATCCGGCCCGCGGGCCGTATTTTGGTGACTGATTGCACTGATTGCCTTCATTTTAGCAATAACATTTCTAAAATATAACTGTGTTAGCTAGTAGTATGTCTAAAATCTACCTATGTTAGTCAGTGGTGTCTAAAATCTACCTGTTTTAGCCAGTAGTGTGTCTAAAATCTACCCGTGTTCACACCTTTTCAAATCCCCTAGACCACGATCTTGTTCAAATTAAGAAAACATAGGAGGCTTAACAATATTGAAACAAGACTTTGACAATATTGAAACAAGACTTTGCTAATATTGAAACAAAACTTTGCTAACATTGAAACAAGACTTTGCTAATATTGAAACAAGACTTTGCTAATGTTGAAAAAGACTTGCTAATGTTGAAACAAGACTTTGCTAATCTTGAAACAAGACTTTGCTAATATTGAAACAAGACTTGCTAATGTTGAAACAACACGGAAATAATATAAAAAAAGTTAATGTTATTTTTTGTTTTTAAAGTTTTTGAAATGTTATTTAAATGTAATTAAGAAAATATTATTACCTTTTGTTACATTTTGTTACCTTTTGTTACCTTTAGTTACCTTTTGTTAACTTTTGTTACCTTTTGTTCTTACTTGCTAGTCGATAATTTGATATTTCCCATATATCGATATTCTAATTGATTAAACATTAATTTGAAAAGTGATAAAGACATTCAAAATCTGCTAAACGTCAGTTTGGCAGTAATTTCAAATCTTCAGGCAATACAAGCTTATATTTAGAAAAGTATGAGAGTATCTTAGAAATGACATACAAAATTGTAAAAATGGTACACATCTAGCTTACCCGGGCAATCCATCTGAAAAATAAAAAGTTTTGGCATGACCTTCAGTTATTTTTTGTTTAAATTTTCTTAATGTCACGTGACAATAACTGATTAATTTTTATGAATATAAAAAGCAAGATGTATGTTCCTGGGTCATTTTAATGGCTAATACAGTTCACCACCACACCAAGTTTCAGATTTCCATCTTTATGTTGAAATAAAGTTTACACCATCAATATTAAAATAAATTTATGACATATGATATGAAAATAATGGCTAATTTTTTATATTGGAAACAAATACGCAAAATTGTTGCTTCAAAATAATTTAGTTTGAAGTTAATTCCTACATGTTATTATCAACATTTCGGTATGAATGAAATTTTATATATGATATTTTATGCTATTTTTATGTATGACATTTTTGTATGATATTTTATATAATACAGCTTCTGCATATTATTTTTTCATACATCTAATGAATGACTTTTTATGCAAGATATTATATGTATGATATTTTATTTATGACATTTTGTATATGATATTTTTAATAACAATTACAATATAATACATAATATATCATTCATTATGTACGATTTTTATGTCTGATATTTTTTTTGTTAGTATATATATGTGATACAAGTATGCTAATTAAAGATTTCGCCACATTTTGACGTCACGTGTTCTGGTATAAAAATAATTTGTAACATACTTGATGTTTCAGACAGCATGCTGTGTTTTATGATGAAATTAAATCAATACAATATCAAAGCTGTCTTAGAATTGATATAAAACATTGTCAACTATTATCAATTAAAATTACGTAATTAGTAGTAAAATTTAGTATAATATAAGGTAATGTTATTAAGTAAGAGGATCATAAACAATAATAATACAAGTTTACCTCAGAAAAATTTCAAAGTCGTAGTGATCTGTTATGTATTTCATGTAGTCTGTTATATTTATGTCATCAAATAATTCAGTTCTCCCATGATTTTTAGTGGCACACATGACGTAGCGTCCAGGATTATCATATCCTCGCGCTGTCAGCAACGTGGCTTTGATCTAAAGAGACAATTATAATATTATTTGATCACGTGATACCAACTGGGTCAGTCATACAAAGACGTCACCAACAATTTCCTAATACAAACAAAATTAATTGAGTTCAAAATTCACTTTGAGTATGACTCTATAAGACAACGTTCAGATTAAAATATTGAATGTAGTGATTGAATGGGATTAAATAAGATTATTTATTTAATTGATTTTTTGGGGGGTCACAGATATGATAAAGGCTAGTAACAGAGACATTTTTATTGTTACTTGAATTAAAGTAGATTCATCTTAACATTGCCTTTAACTTCTGTGACACAACTTTACATTTAACATTACCAGAACACCTTGTTTAAAGTTATTATTTTTAAGTGTTTCATTTAGTAATTAAGTTCTTTACATAAACGTTGATCAATTAATAGAGACAAAATAATGTATTTTTACCGCTGCAACCTTTAGGTCTGTACCATTCTCATCTGTGATTGGAATCATTTTAGGCAATACCTCACCATTGGGGTAGACAACCCTTACTTCATAGTAGCCATCCATTCCAGCCTCTGAGCGAGTATATCAATAGTCCATAATTGTTTCAGTTCATTTTAATAACAGGAATTAAATTTTTTAATGTAGGGGTTTCAACATTTAAACAACAATGTGAAACAACGCTGTTTTAATATTGAAGAATTGTTACATTGCATGGCCGTTTTGTTTGTATACCCCACTCACCTAGCCTAGTTAGCATAACACCTTCCAGGAAGGTCGACAAGTTAGAATTATAAGGTGCCAGACCAGCGTCTGCAGCGAATTGTTTGGCCTTCATTCATTTAAGCCACGCGAAATGAATAAGTATAAGTACTGGTTGTATTCCCTTACAGTTATAGAAAGATCCTTAGATCCAAGATGAGCACACCAATGCTTGACTAGCTGTCCTTGACATTTGCTAAGTACTAGATAGGGCCATCCAAGAGTTAGCAATCATAGTAACTTCAGGAACTTAGAATTGTGATAGTACATTTGATATTACTATGAGTTTTACATATTGTTAGTTTTAGATCTTTATTCATTTCTTTATAAGTAGATTTTGTGTCTCTTTGTTTATATTATATTCCATTTAGTAAAGTACATTTATAATATAGAGCAGGGTTCACCAAGCGTTTTTCACAGCGGACCGGATGACTAACAAAATGGCGAGAGCGGGCTGCATAATCCTTATGTACAATACTTGCAAGCCACATAATCATTATGTACAATACTTGCAAGCCATATAATCATTATGTACAATACTTGCAAGCCATATAATCATTATGTACAATACTTGCAGGCCAGAACGAAACTTCTGATAAAAAAGACGAATACCTAAGTTTAGTATGCAATGTTAATCACGAGTTAGTGGCAACCACTATATTATTTGATTTAAAAAAGTATCAAAGAAGGCGACAGTAACAAAAAAATAGCTGCCTAAAACCTAGTGCGCACATATTCGAATTTGACGACCTTATCAGCAAAAAATGGTTATCGAGATTTGTGAAACTGACGTTTATCTTTTAGATATCAATGTTTGGTTTGGAATTGCTGCATCCAATAAAGAGAATTGTTTTAAAATGGTCCCCAGTCACCCTCATTCGCTGTGTTGACTTCACATATTTCATTTTTGATAATGTTTGCTCACAGATAAAAATTTCGCCAGCTTCGGAAACTCAACATCAAGTAAGCAGCAGTAAAATTCAGCAAGTTTTCCTTACCTGTGCTTCTCTTTCAACAAGTCATTTGCTTGCTATTCAATGATCTCCAACTGTAGTTCAACTGACACGTCATCAATCGTTTTTGTAAAGAGAAGCCTAGTAATGACGGTGATTGAGTGCATGTCCCCGAATGAAGTTCATAGCAGACACGACTGGTTTCAGTACACAAGAAACACATAAGACTTTCTCACAGAGTGCTTGCTGATGTATAACGCAGTGTATGAACAGAGCGACCGAAATTTGCAAATCTTCAAACTGCCCCACCAGACCTTTCCTCATTCGAGGCATGTTTTTTCCTCCATCAACTGTAACACATCGAAACTGATTTCGCTGAGGGTTACAGTAAGCAAATGTTTTTGCACTTCCATGAAAATGTCTTTTCCAGTTTTGTTCCATGCAGGCTGCAAACGGATGACAACACTCCCGTTATCTGAAAGTCCCAATTGAAACCACAAATAAACAAGATAAGTTGTGACGTACTCGAGAGATCAGTAGACTCATACCGTGCAAGCGCGTACCACAGCAAGTTCCTAACCTTTTCACGTATCTGGAGCACTATGCTTTCTCCAAAATCTGCTGTTTTCGGCACAACCGAACTTGTCGAAAGGCTGACAGTTCCAACCGCGGCGATTACGATTTTAATGTCCCCGTATGTTTCCAACAGGAAAATAATTAAAACAAAGTAAGGTTAAACCTGAAAAAAGGAACGCAACAAAACAACGAACATGTCGGCAGGAAGCCTTCATCAGCGAACAAACAGAAAAAACGAATACAATTAAAAAATATAAAAAAAATAAAAAAATATTATAGCACTTAGCTCAGAAGTAGTGTCCAAGAGGGCAGCAAAATATTTGTGACAGAAAGTAAGTGGGAGAAAGGTTAAATAGGGAAGAGGGAAAGAAAAGAGGAGAAGTAAGTCTACTGCGATAGGTCGTGACGTGGACGGGCGGAGCTAGGTTCAAACATTGAACAGTGAATAGCCCTAACTTCCTATAGTGCTAACGTGATTGTTGTCTCCCCCCCCCCCCCCACTTATTACCCTATGTTTCCAACACTCCACTTACTTTCCACAATTTACAGTTTGTGGCAGTTATCCGACTATAATATATTAGCCTGGAATAGGCTTAATGGAAATTCATTATTATTTTATAATTTTTTTTAACCAGCTTTTCCTCAAACAACAACCTCAAGTTACTTGATAGGTTTTTTGAATGAGTCATCTTTTGTTTATTAATTCTTTTAGAAATACATCTTGTTTTATGTTGATGTAAGTTCGAGTTTGAACCACGTGAAATTTCACCAGTCACTTTATTTTTACCAGTGACAGACTTTGATCATGTGATCTGTACGTCCAATCAATTTAAATAAATATTAATAGCAGATACACATCTGCAAAACAAAGTGTCCGCAGATTGTATTATAAACGTCGGTCATCTACTTTTAGATGTTAACTTTTTTGACGCCAACTCAGCTGGATACCGCTAGACACTGCGATGCGAGTAGTTATTGTATTTATTTTACATACTGTTATCTATTTACTATTAAGATACCGAATTGTATGATTTTGAGACTATATTGGAATATTTTAGAAGCTTGATGATAAACAGGCATGCAATAGACAAGAAAATCTATATACAATAATTTAACATTGAAAATGGTAATTAAGGCGCATAGCAGCCAGGAGGTCTCCGCACGTGTGAAGATCTCATAGTATTTTAAACATAATATTTAAAGTTTAATTGTATCACAACGTCTCGATTCCATGCGTGTTATCAAGCAAATTCAAGTACCCGCAGCAGGCTGGCTGAGCTGGCGTCGTGGACCGGATCCGGCCCGCGGGCCGTATTTTGGTGACTGATTGCACTGATTGCCTTCATTTTAGCAATAACATTTCTAAAATATAACTGTGTTAGCTAGTAGTATGTCTAAAATCTACCTATGTTAGTCAGTGGTGTCTAAAATCTACCTGTTTTAGCCAGTAGTGTGTCTAAAATCTACCCGTGTTCACACCTTTTCAAATCCCCTAGACCACGATCTTGTTCAAATTAAGAAAACATAGGAGGCTTAACAATATTGAAACAAGACTTTGACAATATTGAAACAAGACTTTGCTAATATTGAAACAAAACTTTGCTAACATTGAAACAAGACTTTGCTAATATTGAAACAAGACTTTGCTAATGTTGAAAAAGACTTGCTAATGTTGAAACAAGACTTTGCTAATCTTGAAACAAGACTTTGCTAATATTGAAACAAGACTTGCTAATGTTGAAACAACACGGAAATAATATAAAAAAAGTTAATGTTATTTTTTGTTTTTAAAGTTTTTGAAATGTTATTTAAATGTAATTAAGAAAATATTATTACCTTTTGTTACATTTTGTTACCTTTTGTTACCTTTAGTTACCTTTTGTTAACTTTTGTTACCTTTTGTTCTTACTTGCTAGTCGATAATTTGATATTTCCCATATATCGATATTCTAATTGATTAAACATTAATTTGAAAAGTGATAAAGACATTCAAAATCTGCTAAACGTCAGTTTGGCAGTAATTTCAAATCTTCAGGCAATACAAGCTTATATTTAGAAAAGTATGAGAGTATCTTAGAAATGACATACAAAATTGTAAAAATGGTACACATCTAGCTTACCCGGGCAATCCATCTGAAAAATAAAAAGTTTTGGCATGACCTTCAGTTATTTTTTGTTTAAATTTTCTTAATGTCACGTGACAATAACTGATTAATTTTTATGAATATAAAAAGCAAGATGTATGTTCCTGGGTCATTTTAATGGCTAATACAGTTCACCACCACACCAAGTTTCAGATTTCCATCTTTATGTTGAAATAAAGTTTACACCATCAATATTAAAATAAATTTATGACATATGATATGAAAATAATGGCTAATTTTTTATATTGGAAACAAATACGCAAAATTGTTGCTTCAAAATAATTTAGTTTGAAGTTAATTCCTACATGTTATTATCAACATTTCGGTATGAATGAAATTTTATATATGATATTTTATGCTATTTTTATGTATGACATTTTTGTATGATATTTTATATAATACAGCTTCTGCATATTATTTTTTCATACATCTAATGAATGACTTTTTATGCAAGATATTATATGTATGATATTTTATTTATGACATTTTGTATATGATATTTTTAATAACAATTACAATATAATACATAATATATCATTCATTATGTACGATTTTTATGTCTGATATTTTTTATATGATACTTTATGAATGATAGTTTTATATGATAATTTTTGCATGATATTTTATATATGATAATTTATGTATACTATTTTATATATGATAATGCACGTATGATATTTTAATAAAGTTTTTGTATAATATTCTATATTTTATATTTTATATATGATATTTCTCTATGAGAATTTGTGTATGACGTCTTATGAATGACAGTTAATGAAATATATTTTTTGCATGACATTGAATGTATAATATTTTATGTATGATTTTTTGTATGATTTTTTGCGTTTGACCTTTTGTGTGTGAGATTTTATGTTAAATTTAATGTATGACTTTTAGAAGAAACCAAACAAAAGTTGAAGTATCTAATTGAAAAGTAGGTAAAAAATATGAAATAAAATTATATTATAAAATAGTTCTAGGCATGATGTCTACTGTAAACAATTCCATTTCATGGATCAAATTTATCAAGCCATCGATCCTTCTGTTAAGCAAACCATTTAATAAGCTAGTTACAAAATTACTGTAAAGTTTTAAAAGTTATATTTCATTGTTTCAAATATTTACTTAGACCTCACAGAGACCTGTACTGAAGAGGTGATATTTAGTCCTACAGTTTTA
Source organism: Omphiscola glabra (assembly GCA_964017045.1). NCBI lineage: Eukaryota > Metazoa > Mollusca > Gastropoda > Lymnaeidae > Omphiscola > Omphiscola glabra. Next base: position 32,121,636 of record OZ024807.1, on the reverse strand, counting down.
AAATCTAATTGTTACATTTATTTCATTTTAATAACTTCATTTTTCATATTCTTTATACTTACATTGTCTTATCAAAAATGGATGGGCAATAATTAATCTGAAATAATCAGTATCTTCTACAAAAATTAAGTCAATACAAACTTGAATAGGACATAACGGGAATACCCGATCCACTATATTTATTTTTTTGGGGAAATTTCCAATTTTTTAATGCTGTCCTATTCATCAGTATGACAAGTTTCCATCTCCATTTATTAAAAAGCCAAATAATTTGATCTGAAACTCTCATATCATAACAAAGGTAATAATGGGGGAGACTGCAATCATAACAACACTTAAGTATAAAATCAATATGTGTTGGGTGTCATTTTGCGATATACTGTAGAGTTATTATCCTTTTCTTGAAAGGGGGTGCAAATATTTTGACACGCCCAGGGGTGACACTTTTGCTGTCTAAGTCACTATAATTTCAAACATGTCTTTTATGAACAAAATTCAATCCAGTTTATTTAAAGTCATTCGTATATTTTTAAATTTTAAGTTGAAACTGTACTCAATGTTTTGACATCTCCAGCCGATGTCCTTTATTTACTGTTTTGATGTTCCATTACAGAGAAAATATAACGAAGCAATAATGTAATCTACAGGTGTATGTTGTCAATTTTGTCATAGGTACTTTGAAACAGCTATGGGCATCGTACTGCGCATGTAAAAAAATGTCGGAAACATTTTTCTACACGACGGCGTACTACGTCACTTTTGTCAATTAAATCAGGGGTCTCAAACTCACTGCCCGTGGGCCATTTGTGGCCCACGAGATAATATTTTGTGGCCCTATGCCTTACAGCAAAGTTTAGTGTTAATGCGGCCCGAGCGTTTTCCCCATTCTCATTTCTGTAATGTGACCCTCCACGACGGTTTCATCGAATCGCACCGACTAGTCTAATTCTGGTTTTTATTCTGTTTTATAGGTTTGGGCGTTGATTATAATGATAAAAACCGTTTTAAAATCGTGCTAAAAGTTTTTATTTTATAGCATTTTATGAGACAATAATGGCCAAAGTTTAGTTTTGAGAAAATTTTGAAAAATAAGTTAGTTGGAAATGTACAACCATATTTGTGTAAATCGTTGTAAATCTGACACAGTATCGAAAAATCCCTATTAAAATTGCCGCTAGTGTTTACGAGTGAGGGAGATTGCCAGCCTGTCAGCTTGGTAACCTTCAAAATAGGGTTAGTCAAAAAATCATTTTCTACGATAAAAAAATCAATAATCTCATTACAATAGCATTTTCCTTTGCATCAATAATTCATATAGATTGCCTGCACCTGCATATAACTGTTTAACAATGTTTTTGCCTTAAAAACCTTCATGGAGAAGGATTGGGTGGTTATTCCATTACAAAGTGATCCCAAATGTCTCATGGACTAGGCTTTTTTTATTGACTACACAGGAGCTGAATGTACTCAACAAGAAGTTAAAAGACCAAGGGCAGCTTGTCAGTGTTGGATATGACAATGTCAGGGCATTCTGCACAAAAATTGTGTTATGGTTCTTAGAAAAGCCTCTGCTAGTTCCCAACATGCAAAGTACTCATGGACTTGAGCACACCATTTAGTAATAAGTATACTGATGCCATTGCTAAGTTACAGGAATAATCTGATCACATGTTTGCAGACTTGAAAACACAAAGAGACACTTTTCAAATTTTAGCTTACATTTCTCCTCTTTCAATGTGAAATATTGCCCCCCCCCCCCTTTTGCGCTTCAAATGGACCTGATTGATCTTCTGTGCAATTATGAACTCAAGGCAAAGTTCATGGAGATGAATGGAAAAAAAGACAAACCATGGACAATTTATGAGAGAATTGCCCTCCACTGTCCCTAAGATTTCCAGATGGTTCAACGGATCATGTGCCTTTTTGGGGAATACTTATCTGCGTAAAAAGCTATTTACCACTATGAAATTTAAAAAGGCAAAGTTCAAGGTCAAACTTACTGATTAGCATCTTCAAGCTATACTGACGGTCCCAGTAGCTTCCTCGCTCAAGCCAAAATTTGCTCAGCTGTGTAAGAAGAAGTGCTGCCAGGTCTCTGGCAACAAGAAGTAAGAGGAAGAAAGTGAAGCCTACTTCTTGAGAACGCTTAAAGTTTGTATTTGTTATTTATAAAGGTTGAGCAGACAGTCGTACTATATTGAATTGGTAATCTCTTTGTTGTGGAATACCTGATGCAGCCTAGACTAACTCAGACTATACCTCCAACGGCCCCATTCTAAATTGAGTTTGAGACCCCTTTATTAAATAATTTCTTTCCTGATCAATGACGTATCAGTTTTTGGTGATAATATGAAATGTATGCTACGAGTTTGTGTGTGTGTGTGTAACGGACACAATTATTATGATTAGTTTCATCATCCTCATGTCCCGTAGTCTTTCGACCGTTGGGGCGCCACAGATGACATAAAAACAATTCTTCTCCATTCCTCTCGGTCTCCTGCCCTATGCATAGCATCGCCTAGTTGTAATCCCGTCCATTCTTTATGCTATCTTCCCATCTTTTTCTCTGTCTTCCTCTTCTTCTTCCTCCTCTAGTTGTACCCTGCAAGATTTCTTTGGCGAGCCCTTGTTTTCTGGTCACGTGGCCATACCATTCAAGTTTGCGTTTTTTTTACAGACGCCAGGAGGTCATCGTACTGCACAGTTGCTTGACGAATCCTTTCTTTGACTTGTTTATTGGTTTAGGTAAGGATAAATGACATTATTATATTTTTAAGTTATTCCTTGAAAATAAGGTTATGTTTCTCATAAAGTACATCCTGTTTCGAAATGCAACATTTGAAAAAAATGCATAAGTTGAAAAAATTAGTTAAAAAAAATAATTAAAAATGAACAAGATATTTCAGTATAATTTTTATATTTAATAGTTAAGTTAATTTAATTTACTATTCTAATCCTTATTCTTCTTACTGTGAGTCTTTACGGACAGATATTTAAATGAATTTTAATAAATACGATAATTGAATCATATTAAAAGCAAACTAGAAATTGTGTGGATTCGGGATTTTGATAAGATTTTTTCAAGGCTTCTTTATGGTAGCGGGTACAACAACAAAAAATGTATGTTGAAGAACCTTGTGAAATTTCTTCCATCGACAATGAGGCATGTTTGGGTGTAGATGGCACAGACAAAGTGTATGAAGGAGGGATTGTGGGATTCATCAACAAGACCAAGCAGTCTACATAGAAAATGACAGGCGGAACATCCCCATTAACTTTTAAAATTAAATCACATAACTGTACCGGTAGGTCCGTGTTAGTCTTATGTGAATTTATTAGTTTTTATTTATAATTTCATGCATTCAATTTAATATTTAAAAAATTCTTCTTACTATTCATAAATACAAGACTTGATTAACAATTTAACTGAAGAATGTTTTAATTTAAATAACATAAACTTGTTTTTATTTTGTGTTTGCCTTTACAGATTGTTTTCCTTTTCTTCTGTTCATGATTTTTTAAAAACATAATCTCAAATAACAAGTCTTGATGTAATGTAAATTTTGTGTTGTTCTTTGTGTTGTGTATCAGATTGTGAATGTCTTTTGAAATTTTAATGCAATTATCTTTAAAAATATACATGTTGTTGGTAAAAATAATGCAACAATTTGGTCACAAGATTTTAAGGTGACAAATATAGAATATGTATAGGGTTTAAAAAAGAATAGCATAGCTCCACTTCTTTAAAAGATAATAAATGATAGAAATATGAAATTGATGTTTTTCCAAAGCTTATAGCTCGCCCTTTATTGCAATCAGACAATATTTAAAATTTCAGAACAAGGACTTGGAAATTAAGTTTTTTTTTTTTAAATTTTTAATTTGGGGGTCGGGTTCGTACAATTTAATACTATTACGGACCGTTATAGATGGAGAATTTAATCTCTGTTGTTTTGTCTAGGGCTCGTTCTAAAAACAGTCCATAATAAAGGACGATACCAAAGGTTAAAAATAATAACAAATAAAACGACAATTAAGGCCAGAGCTAATTACAATTAATAACTTGTTTAATTTGTGAACTTCAATTAAATAATAACAGCAAGAGAAAATATGATTAAAATTATAAACTTACAGATTTGCTGGTACCGGTACTGTATATCAAAATACAATGAGCACAAAATTGTACGAGGAAATAAAAATCTCTACACACAACAAAGTATAATGACACATAGCATGCCTCGTAATCAAGGAAAGGAACATCTCTCCCGTCATTTATTCTTATCCCTTTTAAACTCAGTTTCAGATGATCATTCTGGAAAAAGGAATACGCAGTCTTACTGCTTCTCGCATTCTCTAGATCGTTCGATCCTTTTCCACAGAAACGGACGATAGTAAACAAAAATATCAACAAAGGGATATTTTTTTCTAGCCGCCCCAACACAGGACCGACTTGAAAGAGGTCATGCACGTGGAAGGCGGGCAAAGCGTCTCAAAATACGTCATCCCGTATAACAAATACATTCTGTGTCTGTGAGTAGCGTCGCTTCTGTCATAGTAAAATCTCACAACAGAAAAACAATTCAGACTTGTGGTATAGAGATAAGTGAAAATAAAATTATGAGCTACACATTCCACGTTTTCTGATTTTACATTCAAGTGGAAATGGGAGAAGGAAGCACATCTTTAAAAAATGGGTTTCTGCAATTTAAAAATAAATAAACAACATCTAACAAATATACAATAAACACATGGAATTTGTTGTATAAAAAGTCAACATTGCATGGTAAAACTGAAGTGTGACATAGTCATGTTTACTTAGATTAGATGCGTGCAAAAAGTGTGTGGTAGCAACACAGGGGTGTGGTCAAAGTGTGTGGTAGCAACACAGGGGTGTGGTCAAAGTGTGTGGTAGCAACACAGGGGTGTGGTCAAAGTGTGTGGTAGCAACACAGGGGTGTGGCACAGTGTGTGGTAGCAACACAGGGGTGTGGGCATAGAGTGTGGTAGCAACACAGGGGTGTTATCATGCCTCGGATGCTTTTATTAATTTTTCTTAAATTATTCTTACATTATTTGTGTGTAAGGAGATGGGCATGAGATTTTTATATAGAATTTGCCACAGTTTGGCTTAGTTCCCTAAGACAGCACGCACTGCATTAAAATATGGCTTGGTGTATTTTGAAAGTGCATTCATGACTCAGAACCTACATATTTTACACAACGGGAATTGGTATATAGGTAGTTTTTAAACTAATTAATGTATTTAACCTTCTTCTAAAAACTTATTTCAAGTGAAGTAAAACGATGTTTACAATTTTATGTGGAGGACTCTCTTTATATCCGATGATATAATGGACGACTATCTTTATATCCGATGATATAAAGATTGACTATCTTTATATTCGATGATATTACAGTCGTGACACATAAAGTATAATTAAAAAATACATAGGTGTTATATCCATTTAAGAAAATAGAGTTCAAGGGCACTCTATTATATTGCAGAAATATGTTAGAAACGTAATCATCTCAGCTTAGATCGTTAAAACAAGGCAGTCTGATTAACTATTTCCTGAAGTATAATTCAAGGGCGTGGAATATTGTACTTTTTCAGTTAAGTAAAAATGTTATTGTTAGATGTTGAGACTTCGCAATAGCAGGTGGGATAGATAGCAAAATGCCTTCCATTACTATCCCGGTAATATCGGATCCTAACCTCTGGTATTAAAAAATGTAATTTACAAGTTTGGCAATTAAAAATGAATATGAAAAACGAGAGATACTAAAAAATGTGTTTAAAATCCTTTACTTAATACTTCACGCAATGTCTCAAATAAAAATATTAACATTATTTTTAGGTTCGAGTTTTTATTTTCATGTACAATGTTGAAAGTAACACTCTGTTTGGAAACCTGCAGCTGCTTTAAAGTAGATAATTCATTCAGTGGCGTAGAAAGGGGTTTTCAGAAGGGTCAGTTCGCCCCAGTCGAAACTTCGTGTGTATACATCGTTGGGGGGGGGGGGGGGGGGAGGGGGACATTTTCGGCACTCAGCAGATTTTGTTCTTGACTGAGTGCAGGAAAATTCTCGGACCACCTTGGTGGTACTTATCTTAGCTACGCCCCTGAACTTATTGCAGGCCATTAATAAAGACACGTTTGAAAATATCTCATGGAGGGCACAACTAATCAAAAATCGTCACATTTGGTTTTCCTTGCAGATAAACTTGTTTAAAAAATAATTTAAAATAAAAACTTAGAATATCAAGCACACCTTACTTTGCAAATGACCAGCAACTAGAAGTGTTCCAATGACCAGCAACTAGAAGTGTTCCAATGACCAGCAACTAGAAGTGTTCCAATGACCAGCAACTAGAAGTGTTCCATTGACCAGCAACTAGAAGTGTTCCAATGACCAGCAACTAGAAGTGTTCCAATGACCAGCAACTAGAAGTGTTCCAATGACCAGCAACTAGAAGTGTTCCAATGACCAGCAACTAGAAGTGTTCCATTGACCAGCAACTAGAAGTGTTCCAATGACCAGCAACTAGAAGTGTTCCATTGACCAGCAACTAGAAGTGTTCCAATGACCAGCAGCTAGAAGTGTTCCAATGACCAGCAACTAGAAGTGTTCCATTGACCAGGAACTAGAAGTGTTCCAATGACCAGCAACTAGAAGTGTTCCATGGACCAGCAACTAGAAGTGTTCCATTGACCAGCAACTAGAAGTGTTTCATTTACTGAGGGTCTAATTTTGGACTTCATTAAGACACTATTGCCTTAAGTTCATATCTCATCTTTGAATGGATGTTTAGTTCGGTTTTCTAATGGATATTATTTGACACAAGATATGTTCATTTCTGGACATTTATATAATTGGTGAAATGATTCTTCAGCGTCAATGTTCTTTTGTTTAATTTTATTATATTCCTTATCACTGTGAACTTTTACCAATATATATTTCAAATGAATCTTAAATGAATATAATTGCGTTTTAGAAAATACGACACATTTAAAGAGTAATTAACATCAAACTTCATAATTTTAAGACATATAAAGTTATAAAAATGTTTACTGAAAAAAAGTTTAATTTGTATTTATAATTATAAAAATATATCATAAAGCAAGGGTCACAAACTTATTCTATATTCGATACTCGCGAAGAATTTGTGTTTATTAAGTTTGCACACCCAAATACATTTTAAATTGAAATAAAATATCATTTTATCGTTGGAATTGAAACGCAAAAGAGTTATAGATCTTAGAAACTAAACTTGCTGCTTATTACAGAAACAAAAATGTTGATGAAGAAATAAAAATGTAATTAAAAATGTATACCCTGACTTATAATTAAATGGTTTTTTCCCACTCAGTGAAACATTTAGGAGCCACAATGATCAATTCATTGATCGGGGGCCCTCAAAATATTGAAGAAGATGATACAAAGTTAGTAAACTATGTTCTAAAGGGATTTAGCCAAATTTTATTTGTCATCAATGTTACACTAACCGGCTATTATAACGAAGAATAATTTGAATAAGAACACTGTTTGAAAGTCCGGTGGTCACTGTATAGGATGAAGGCTCCATAACTATTCCTATATTCTGATTGGCTCAAACATCAGGGTACAGACATGATAAAGTGACAAGATCATAAACTACAACTTAGGATCATAAAGAAACAGGATCATAAATTTGTAGGATCATAAAGTATCAGGATTATAAAGAGTCTGCTAGAATCATAAAGAGTCAGTAGATATAAAAAGGCATGGTCTTAATCTTACATTTAGGATGATAAAGTGTAAGCTAGATCATAAAGTAACAGGATCATAGAGTGACAGGATCATAGAGTGACAGGATCATAGAGTGACATGATCATAGAGTGACATGATCATAAAGTGACAGGATCATAAAGTGACAGGATCATAAAGTGACAGGATCATAAAGTGACAGGATCATAGAGTGACGGGTTCATTAATTGATATTTAGGATCCTAAAGTGTATCATAAAGTGACAGGATCAAAAAATGGCATGATCATAAAATGACACTTAGTATCATAATGGGACAGGTTCATAAAGTGACAGGTTCATAACGGTACAGTTGGGATCATAAGTTGCCGGTTAGGAGCATCACGTGACTGTCAGCATAATAAAGTGACAGGATCATAAAGTGACAGGATCATAAAGTGACATTTAGATCACGAAGAACAATAAAATGTTTACCGCTGAATAATTTCAAAGCTGTAGTGGTCTGTTATCATGTCCATGTATTCTGTGATGTTTGTGTCATCGTCCAGTAATATCACCTCTCCGTTTTTAGATGCATACAAGAAGTAGTTATTAGGGTTTCCATAGCCTCGTGCTTTCAATAGTATGGCTTTGATCTAAAGATCAAGTTAGAGCATGTATTGCATTACAATTGATACAGCACAGAATACCAAACAAAGAATTCGCGAATTATTATTTTTTCTTTAAAATAAAACTAATAAAAATATCAGCTTTCGATTGATGTATGTCTGGACAAGACATCTCAGCTTTAAATATTGATAGACAAGTAAAACTATTTAATAGGCTAAGATAAGGGTTCTTAAAATTTTTTGCAACCCCATATCCTTTTTGATTTAAAAACATTGCCACATCACCCACCCCCACAAACAAGTTATATTATTGTAATTCAGTTATAATAGTTTTTGTTCTTTAATTGACATAATAGAAATAATTTAGTGATAATAGTTTTTTTTCTTTCGCTGATTTTATAGAAATAAACATGGTACAATAACTCAAGTTTTAGATGATGAATATTTGAACTAAATCTCTAATTTCTTTGATTTTTTAAATATATTTCTTGATCTAAAGAAAGACGTTTAAAAAAGCCAGGAAAAAGATTTGTTCGACTGGTATAGACATTTAAAAAAAAAAAAAAAACTAAGTTCCCTAAATCTAACATTACCTTAAATTTCTTTGACTGTCATTTTCGGTTGCAAAAATTACCAGACTCCTTAGGTCAATTATGTTATATAGGGATTGAATTTTTTTTAAAGAACTTCCTATAATCTTTATAAGTAAAAAATACACAAAGTTATTCACGCTAACCTCTGTAATCTTTAGGTCTGTACCATTTTCATCTGTAATTGGAATTATTTTAGTCACCGAATCATGATTTGGATATAACACGTTTATTTCATAGTAGCCATCCATTTCAGCCTCTAGAGAAACATATAAACAGGTATTTCTTTATGTTAACATTGAACCAATCATGTTTTTTTTAACTCTAAGGGTTAACTTTGAAACGATCATGTTTTGTAAAATTATAAGTGTTAACATTGAAACAACCCTGAAAGACTTACTTAATTTTAATTTTACAGTTTGTTTGAGAAGTTTTAAATGTTAATATTGATAATATAATAAAGATTTTTTTGTGTTTGTGTTTTGTTGTTAATTGGCCATTTTACATTAAATTTACATTGCATTACATTAACATTACATTTACATTGCATTTACATTACATTTACGTTCTAAATAAATGTTGAAATATTTAAACCTAACATTGAAACATTTAACATAAAAAGATTTCTCTACTGTAAAAGCTTAATTTCAGATCTGTGATTTTAAATGTATGTACCATGCCATACAACATGCGATAAAACATGCAATACAAGTTCATGTTTATTATTGAATGAGATTATTTTAGATTTAATATTATTATTAGTTTTATTATAAAAATTGCATTTATTGCGTAGTATTACAGCTGAGGGCTAGGCTCACCGCTCTTCACAGAAACATTAGCAACAAGACAAAAAGAGAAACATGACAATAAAAAACAGTTACATAAAATTATTTATTTAAAATTAGCTTTGTAAAATTATTGACCTCGCCCGCCCATGTACTATTGACCCTTGTCTAGCCATGGACGGCACCCAGCAGCATCGAGCATTCTTTATCAGAGAGGGGGGAGAATGATTCGGAATAATAGAGTTTAAAGTATGTGTCTTGAGTGCAGTTTTGAAGGCTTGGATGGTCGGTATATTACAGATGTGTAATGGAGAGAATTCCAATATTTGGGTGCACAGATAGAGAAAGATCGTTCGCCGTATGTTTTAGTGCGTGTCATGGGCACAAAAAGAATATAAAATATTGATAGTAATATGAAGCATTTCTAACTAACCCGGGTTGTCCATCTGAAAAGAAAATGATGTCTGGATATTATCCATAAGTTAATGCGTCATGAGAATCAAATTGTTTTATAAATATTAAAATATGGTTTAATAGTATTGGTAATTTTAATGACTGATAAAATGCAACACTACATAGAGTTGGAGACGTCTATCTTACGTTGAAATACAAATCATTAATTTTTTCATAAACATTATTCAGATTAATTAATAAAATTTGATAAAGAAATAATAGTTAGTAAATATTTTGTAAGTAAAACAATAAGAGTTATTTCAAAATATGTTTTTATAATTTAATTCCTAATTATTAATTTTATAAACATTTCCTGTATGGATGACATTTTGTATATGACATTTTAGGTATGATATTTCATATAAAAATGACATTCTATGCATGATAATTTATTTTAAGAAATAACAAAACACTAAAAAATAAAAAATAGCAAACTGAAAAGTAGGTCACAAAATGTGGACTAAAATTATGTTGTAAAATTGTTGGTGACTGGATTTCTCCAGTAAAGAAATTCAAATTCATTGATTAACTTGAGCAAACTATATTATATCATTCTGTTACTCAAACCAAAAAAGGTTCCTTACAAAAATACTGTAGTTTTTTAAAATAAAGTTACTTACGTTGTCTTTACCGTAAGAATAGAGCGATAATTGATCAGAAAGAAAAAGAAGCTTCCAGACCAATTAAAGTGAATGATATACAGAATTGTACAGGACATAACGGGAATACCCGATATACAAATTTATAATTTTCGGAAATTTCAAATTTTATGGAGCTTTCCTACTTTAGTGATACTCATACCAACATGTTTCTTTCAGAAAATTTCCTCAGGTGTATAGGTTGGGGGGGGGGGGGGTTCAGATTCTCGGGTGGGAAATGCCACCGACTAGAAGCGTATCTAAAGAGGGCAGCGGGGGCAGATGTCCTATGTGCGCAAAGCTAGTGGGTGCGCTAAAATGGGCTTTGACTGTAGTTAATGGAAGGAAATAACAGTTTCATAGGTAAAAAGTGGGTGGGGGCGTAAAATAAATAGTGTCCCCTGGAGCCATACACTTTACTTCGTCTCTGACAGTGACTTAGAAAGGTGTGTGGTAGGGTTGGTCCACCCAGGTGTCACTTTTTCTTTATATCGAGTGTTGTCATTTTCCGACAGCTGCAGTATTTAGCGGGAAATTGAGTGCGGCAAACATCTTGGCCCATCCATGGCTGTCACTAATACTAGCCACTGTACGCCACATGGGAAATAGGGAAGAAATCGAGGGCGCCGATTAATCTTGAGCGGAGCCGACGTCTGGGGGAGTCTCAATATGTTATTTCAAAATCAAGAGGTGCGTTTTGGAACATACCTGAATTCTATGTTTTTAGTAGACTTTTTGAATTGGGGGGGAGACATTTGTAAGTCTCCAGTGAGGTATTGTTGTGCAATCCAAAAATTGAATTCACTCCGATTGTGGTACGCCCCAGGGTAATAACTTGTTAAACGCTTATATTCAGAGCGTACTATCACAATGATAAACGTGAAGGAAAGGGGGACTTTTGGGTATGAAATATCAAAATTAGTTATGCATACGTTTATTTAAAAAAACTTCTTTAATTATCCTAAAATTGTGACATTCAAATCCCTATAGCATATTTGTACCTCGAATGCCGAGTAAAAGAGTCGCCGAAAAATTGTGCCACCGTAGTGATAAAAAGTGCCCACGGGGCGAAAAAGTAAGAAAGATAAATTTTGGCGCCACCTGTTTTTCAGAGGTATATTTTAATTCACTATTAAGACCTTTTTTATATGTGATTTCTCTTCTTTTTTTTTTTTGTGGGAAGGGGGGGGGGGGGGGTTGTGGTGTTGGGCGAAAAATGTTAATCATACTTCCCTTGTTTAAAAAAGAAGAATGTAAGTATTGATATTTACGTTTCTAACATCATTTAGTTTTGAGAAATATTTATCTGCAATATAATATCAGCTTAACGTACCCATTTAAACGTTCCTGCACTCCAAAAAGAAAAAAAAAACTAATTTTATTAAAAAAAATTTGAAAAACATGTCCTTAAATGTACATAGAAATTTAAAAACCATTTTAAATAACTCTAAAAATAAAGGAATTGATCTATTGGTATTTCCATTAAAAAGTATCCAAAGCTTCCCTACTATATCATCGGAAAACCGTAAAACAAATAATTCTTAAGAATTGAAGAATATCTTAACTTATTTTTCACGTCTGCACCAACCTTGACTTTTTAAATTAAATATTTATAATCTCTTTAAAATGTACAACAACCTTTCCATGAACTTTATTTTCACAAAATTTAAACAAAACTTTATTTTCATGTTTTGAACGAAAATTTTAATCCGTAGTTGTTCTCACCTCTAAGATGTAAAGCAAAAAAGTTTTTAAAATTATTAATATAATGTTCTACCGTTAAGATAACAACAGAAGTCACTGGTTTATATGGTCAATAGTGTTTAAATTGGTTATTTTGTCTCCCTAACTTCATTAAAAAAATAATTTTAAAAAAAATTAAACTGTCAATACTATCATAAAAGCCTTAATTTTCTTTTTTTGATAACTGTCAATACTACAATATACGCCATAATTTGCTTTGTTTGACAACTGTCAATACTACAATATACGCCATAATTTTCTTTGTTTGACAATTGTCAATAATATCAAACACGCCCTAATCTGTCTTTGTTCTCCAAGCACTCATGTATGAACTGTAGCTGTGCTCTAAATCTGAATCTCACATCCAATAAATTTTTTCTAAAGTCTGACCAGTGGAACTGTTGGTGGTCATAAAGGTGATAATGGATATACATAACTGACATTTTAGATAAAAACAATTAGAAGAAAAAGCACTGTCAAATTGCCTAAATGACATGATTTAAAATAAACTTTTATCGCAATTTTAAAATATGTCTCGTGTTATTGTCCAAGAAAATAAATAAAGCGCCCATTAATGTCACCAGAATTTGACATGTCATTTCATGACACAAGTCAAGTGACATCATTGTATAAATAAGTAATTTTGTAATCATTTGAAAACTATTAACATGTCATTTGTTTTCGCCATACCACAATTATGTATTGGTCACATGATGGATTGGTACGAACAATAAATCGATATTCGATTGGCTTGAGATGCAATTTATAAATATGTCCATATGATTAGTTGTCATTTGTGACATATGTATTACTATTTCCATACATTTAACTAACATTTGTGACATAATGTTAAATGTTTGTAGACTCCATCCCCTCAAGCCCAAACAACTGCAAACACTTTCAATGTGCTTTCAGTCTTGTTTATAATATTCGATGGGCTATAGAGGAAATCTACAAAGGTATGTAATAAATAATTGAATCAAAGAAATAATATGTCTAATGGGGTAAGAAGTATTCTAAAATCTTAATTTTTTATTGAACTATTATAAATACTTGTTTACTAAATTCTACAAACGAATCAACGTTTTACTAAAGTGCCTTTATTGGTCGGCCACGCCTGAGATTTATGGACGTTTGCAAAAGGAGCAGGAGGGAAGCAAAAATTACAATCAACGAATGGGAGATCATTGCGGAGCATTCTCCTGCGAGGAATGCAGTTGAGGCTGTCATTTCAGGATTGGCATAGTGATACATTTGTTGATGACGGAAGGATGCATAATATGTATGGAAAATTGCTTCAAAATACGTTCTGGCCTTTTATTAAAATACCGACTAATCAATTGATTCGTTGATACGTAATGCAGTCTGTCAAGTTGATTCGTTGATACGTAATGCAGTCTGTCATGAAAATATTATTTACGGAATTCAATGTGTCGGTTTTTAAAGAGGCTCTCAAGGTCAATTTCATCCATCAATGGTTATTCGAATTCACCAACAACATCAAACATCTTCATCAGAGGTTCCCAAAGTTTTAAATTGGTGGACCGGTGGACAAGTTTCGAAATTGTACCAGGGACCGCTGCCAGCTTAATTAATTATATTTGCTTTTAATTTGACCTTAAATATTTATATTATGCGGACCGACATTTTGGGACAGCTGATATAAATGTCTAGATTTACTTGAGGGTGGATCAATGTGAATGGCTTTGTTTACATGCAGAAACAAATGTGTTTAAATTTTTTTTTTTTAATACCTTTTATTATTGACCCCATTATTAATTTAGTAAAATAATTCCTTCATTTACTGGTGTATACATTGACAATACATAGCAACAACAAGCTTAATTTCTTTTACTAGTTTATAAATTAACATTAAAATAAAATACTTTATTCTAAAAACTAGTGTAATTGACAACAAATGTACTCGTTTATAAATTGACGATATATCTCAACATCTAGTGTAACATGTAAGAAATTGAGCTAGTTTATACGTTGACATTTTAATTCCACGACATCCAACGAATACATCACATCGTAATAAATTATTGAACAAATTGCAGTTCTTCTAGACACAGAAATATTTGAGATCAAAATAAGAGAAATCTATTACAAATCAACAAGAGATAGCTGCGTCCAAGAAAAACACACACAAAACACAACGTTATTCCAAGACTATGTTAACAGTGTTAAGAGAGCTTAAGCTAACAGTGTTAAGAGAGTTTAAGTTAACAGTGTTAAGAGAGCTTAAGTTAATAGTGTTAAGAGAGCTTAAGTTAATAGTGTTAAGAGAGCTTAAGCTAACAGTGTTAAGAGAGCTTAAATTAACAGTGTTAAGAGAGCTTAAGCTAACAGTGTTAAGAGAGCTTAAGCTAACAGTGTTAAGAGAGCTTAAGTTAACAGTGTTAAGAGAGCTTAAGTTAATAGTGTTAAGAGAGCTTAAGCTAACAGTGTTAAGAGAGCTTAAGCTAACAGTGTTAAGAGAGCTTAAATTAACAGTGTTAAGAGAGCTTAAGCTAACAGTGTTAAGAGAGCTTAAGTTAATAGTGTTAAGAGAGCTTAAGTTAGCAGTGTTAAGAGAGCTTAAGCTAACAGGGTTAAGAGAGCTTAAGTTAATAGTGTTAAGAGAGCTTAAGTTAATAGTGTTAAGAGAGCTTAAGTTAGCAGTGTTAAGAGAGCTTAAGCTAACAGTGTTAAGAGAGCTTAAGTTAACAGTGTTAAGAGAGCTTAAGCTAACAGTGTTAAGAGAGCTTAAGTTAATAGTGTTAAGAGAGCTTAAGTTAGCAGTGTTAAGAGAGCTTAAGTTAACAGTGTTAAGAGAGCTTAAGCTAACAGTGTTAAGAGAGCTTAAGTTAGCAGTGTTAAGAGAGCTTAAGTTAGCAGTGTTAAGAGAGATGAAGCTAGCAGTGTTAAGAGAGCTTACGTTAACAGTGTTAAGAGAGCTTAAGCTAACAGTGTTAAGAGAGCTTAAGCTAGCAGTGTTAAGAGAGCTTAAGTTAGCAGTGTTAAGAGAGATGAAGCTAGCAGTGTTAAGAGAGCTTAAGTTAACAGTGTTAAGAGAGCTTAAGCTAACAGTGTTAAGAGATCTTAAGCTAGCAGTGTTAAGAGAGCTTAAGTTAACAGTGTTAAGAGAGCTTAAGCTAATAGTGTTAAGAGAGCTTAAGTTAGCAGTGTTAAGAGAGCTTAAGTTAGCAGTGTTAAGAGAGCTTAAGTTAGCAGTGTTAAGAGAGCTTAAGTTAGCAGTGTTAAGAGAGCTTAAGTTAGCAGTGTTAAGAGAGCTTAAGTTAATAGTGTTAAGAGAGCTTAAGTTAATAGTGTTAAGAGAATTCGTTCATGTATCATCTTTTATACTTAAAAATAAAACAACAACAATTAATTTTTTTACTTTCTTTTTTTTGTATAGAGGATGTCTAAAATGTATGGAACATTTCAATATATTGATTGTCCTTAATTAATATTTCAATGAATACTTAGCGATATCAAATTAACATTCACTCTTATCAAATTCACAATAATCTATATCAAAATATTATCTTGTATCAAGTTCACAATAATCTATGCCAAAATGTTCACTGTGTCAGTTTCACAATAATCTATATTAAAATGTTTAAAATAATAATAATAAAATTATTTTAAAATCACGCATCATTCCCAAAGGCTCGAAGCGCGGTACAAAGTCAACCATATCTATATTTTACCACATTTAAATACAAAATGCAACATTACAAAAACTACATACAAGCATACCCATTCAAAGTCATTTATCCCTTGCAACCATAAACAACACAAGCCAATAAACATCTAGAAGATAATAGCAAGCTGGAAAAGATGGTAGACAACATCACCCCAGCAGGTGTTTACGAAATAGATGTGTTTTCAAATCGGGTTTAAAGGACTCCAGAGTCTGGCTGTTTCAGAGAGCCAGGAAGGGTGTTCCAAATTGTTAGGCCAGCAAATGCGAAAGTGCGCATTCCGTAAGTCTCAATGCGAACACACGGTATCGAGAGTTTGCCACTATCGGATGTATCAAGTTCGAAATAATCTATATCAAAATGTTCACTTAAATCACTTTCTACTAAGCTCTGCTTTATCCGGACGTAGATAAAATCTTTGCAATCCTGCATACTTTCTGCTTACTTTCTGCTTACTTTCTGCTTACTTTCTGCTTACTTTGGAACAAAAGTAACACACATATCTGATGTGAAATATTGGATGTAGTCTGTACATCGTTCTTTGCCGCCAACTTTTATAACTTGACCGTTACGTGCAGCAATTTCCATTCTATAGTGGTCAGGGTTGGGAATTCCACGGTCGCTAAATAAATTTTTGGTTATCTATTTTTTAAAAAAAAATGAACAAAATTATTCTTTATGGAAAGAATTATTCAAGAGAACAATCTGACAAAATAAGAAGAATCTGTCAACATTTCGTTGTTTCTGTTTTCTCCCAAACATAACATTTTATTTATTGTAAATGTTATAATGTCAATTTTTATTTATTGTCATTGTTTAATATAACATTTTGTTTATTGTCATTTTTATACTGTAACATTTTCTTTATTGGCATACATTTTAGTGTAATTGTGTTGATTGTCATTTGTATAATGTAACACTTTGTTTATTGTCAATCTTATAACATAACATTTTCTTTATTGTCAGTTTTTTTAGAGTAATTGTGTTTATTGTCAGTCTTAAAATGTTACATTGTATTCTGGGACACTACGTTCTAATGTAGGACACTACCTTCTAATGTAGGACACTACCTTCTAATGTAGGACACTACCTTCTAATGTAGGACACTACCTTCAAATGTAGGACACTACCTTCTAATGTAGGACAATACCTTCTAATGTAGGACACTACGTTCTAATGTAGGACACTACCTTCTATTGCAGGACACTACGTTCTAATGTAGGACACTACCGTCTAATGTAGGACACTACCTTTTAATGTAGGACACTACCTTCTAATGTAGGACACTACTTTCTAATGTAGGACACTACCTTCTAATGTATGACACTACCGTCTAATGTAGGACACTACGTTCTTATGTAGGACACTACCTTCTAATGTAGGACACTACCTTCTAATGTAGGACACTACCTTCTAATGTAGGACACTATCTTCTAATGTAGGACACTACGTTCTAATGTAGGACACTACCTTCTAATGTAGGACACTACCTTCTAATGAAGGACACTACCTTCTAATGTAGGACACTACCTTCTAATGTAGGACACTACCGTCTAATGTAGGACACTACCTTCTAATGTAGGACACTACCTTCTAATGTAGGACACTACCGTCTAATGTAGGACACTACCTTCTATTGTAGGACACTACCTTCTAATTTCTTTTCTAATGTAAGACACATTTACTTACATAGTACAATATTCATTTATTTGTTTATAGTTGACACGACAAAATGGAAGTCATTTATTTTACGTTGTGTTAATGATTACAATTTCTTTACAAAATGCACTGACCACCAAGAAGTATCTTCTCTAGAATATGTTTATGAATCTACTTGAGTTGAGTTCATCTTTTTATGAATGCTTGGACTTGTCACTCATTTTAAGTGTCATTGAGAAGTCGATTACATACATGTTTACGACTACTCTTTTCTTTAAAGTGTCCTTCAAAGTTACGATTGTGCATTTGTCGTGTTTCCATTTTCTGGTTTGATACCTGGGTAAACAATAAAGACACATACTTACATAGATATGTACGTATGACGTATAGAAATATATGTTATGATAAACTTACTTCATCAATGGAAAGGTCGTTGCCATGCGTGTCTATACAGCCGACAGGTATCAATATTGTTTGGTCTTTATTTGGGAACTTTACATACACATGATGTTCCTTGGCTTGATCAGACTCTGGCAATATCAAATGTTATTGCTTTATTATTTCATACAATGGATCAGTATTGTGATGTTTTGTTAGAGAGATGCTTATCGTTGACATGAATATTTCAACAATATATCTAATATTCTGGTGTTTTATCTATATCTATATATGTATATACATCCTTCACATTGCTGTGTTTGTGGCATATCAGCTTGACAAACTACGGTCTTGTCTGTTGTCATGGTAACTCATTATTACGTAACTTCTTGGCGGGTCGTTGGCAAGGATAATGTTACACTCTTAATTTCTTTTAAATGTATGAGACAAACACTTGTTGTCATGTGATGTCACGTGTTGTCACGTGATGTCACTTGTCATGTGATGTAACTTGTTATCATGTGATGTTATTCATAATCATTAACGACACATTACAAAGTTGGTTAGTCTGTTTGGTTCAATTTTAAATTAAAAAATGCTGACCATCTATCAACGATTAAGACAATTATAAATAACCAAAGCTACGTTCAAGCTTTAGTGATGCGACGGGTAGAATCATTACGGAGCGAGGATGTACTTACCGTAAGCCATAGCAAATTTAATCGTTAGTACAGTAAACAACGATTATTTACAAAATGCCTTGTTTATTGCCAAAATAGATTGGGAAAGTCCGATGATGTGTGTGGTACGTTCAAACATTTGTAAATCAGAGTAGCTTGCCCGTGGTTGCCACCTACTTTTACCTATTCGGGTTGGTTTCCAAATATGTATTTCTTTCGTGGTCGTACCCCATACTTGTAGCATAGACGAATCAATATTGGTAGGGTTTTGTTTGATTTCTGAACGCATTTATAAAATGTCGAATTTTTCGGATCAACATGAAACGCCTTGAAATGTTTTTTGATAGCATTGTACATTTTCAGCACATTAATAAAACAATCGGAACACAAGACATTTACATTAAATTATTTCACTAGTGAAAGAAACAGCCATTCAGTGAATTATCTTAGCCATATCAGGGGCGTGTTAGTTCTCTTAGCCATATCAGGGGCGTGTTAGTTCTCTTAGCCATATCAGGGGCTTATTAGTTCTCATTAAGATGTGTGACTTCAGGGGCAGCACGCTGAATGCCAGACTTTCGGAGTATTTTTTTTGTTGTTTCGAAATCATGGATAACATTCAAAAGTCTCCCAATAGCCTGCTCCTTGTTAGCATTAGGTGGAATGTAATTGAGGATGATAGAGATTTGGTTGAACTCTCAAGTTAGGTAAAATGGCCTGAAAGTGATGCAGAGTAGTTCTATTTCGGGTGTACAAGCTTATTTTTTCACTGTACTGTTGTTAATGCTACAGTAGTGTTTGTGACATATATTGCCAATACACCTCCCTTGGATTTGATGATGTCAGTTGTTCCATCGGCCCGTGAAAATGTTAATTTCTTTCAATGTCGCTGTCGAATCTGGTACCGTTTCGTTAAGCCATGTTTCTGTCAGGCATATTGGGTGCTGGGTGGCCGAGTGGTCTAAACTGAGCAAATCTCAAGTTGATGGTCTGGAGTTCAATCCCCACCAAAACACACCACCAGCAGCCCGGGTGGATGGGACCCGCTAACCTGGACGGAAACTCATCTAAGAGAAGGAAACTCTGAATTCAAACCCGGCGATGGAGTCCCGATAGGCGGATACAATGAAACACTCCGGCAACTCCCGGGTGGATGGGACTCGTTAACCTTGGACGGCAACTCATCTAAGAGAAGGAAACTCTGAATTCAAACCCAGGAGATGGGGAGATGGAGTTCACATGCGCCTAACTGGCAGCAGTGATGCCTCTCGAACATCGAACCTTGTAACGCGCTTCGAGCCTTTGGGGATGAAGCGTGATTTCTCAAATAAACTTCATTATTATTATTATTATTATATTAAAGAGCTTTCGCGAAATTGATAGAAATGCTTACAGCAACAATCCAGTTCATCCATCTTGTTACATAGTGACCTAACATTTCCCAAAACAACAGGTGGAAGAAAGCTTCGATGTCCTCAATTGTTTCTGTATTTGACACGGATCTTCTGCCCCGCCTTCTTCGTCTCAGTCGTGAATCGGTCGCCGTTTGTTGTGAGCATGACGAAAGTGAAATTTTAATGATAGTCTGAGTAACTTGATATAGTGTGTTAGGTCAAGTTATTATGAAAGGTCATCTTCATATAGTAATTAAGATCAAGTTATCATGAACATCATTTTCATACAGTATGTTAGGTCAAGTTATTATGAAAGGTCATTTTCATACAGTATGTTAGTTTAAGTTATTATGAAAGGACATTTTCATACAGTATGTAAGATCAAGTTATTATGAGAGGTCATTTTCATACAGTATGTTAGGTCAAATTATTATGAAAGGTCATCTTCATATAGTAATTAAGATCAAGTTATCATGAACATCATTTTCATACAGTATGTTAGGTCAAGTTATTATGAAAGGTCATTTTCATACAGTATGTTAGTTTAAGTTATTATGAAAGGACATTTTCATACAGTATGTAAGATCAAGTTATTATGAGAGGTCATTTTCATACAGTATGTTAGGTCAAGTTATTATGAAAGGTCATTTTCATACAGAATTTTAGGTCAAGTTATTATGAGAGGTCATTTTCATACAGTATATTAGGTCAAGTTATTATGAAAAGTCATTTTCATACAGTATATTAGGTCAAGTTATTATGAAAGGTCATCTAGGGATTCAAGAAGGAAGAAACATTGTAGCTTACGAAAGACCTCCTTACGTCTCTCAGAGAAACCCATCTACTAGCAAGAACCTTCTCGAACGAGACACTTCTAAATAGGGTTGAGTTGGTCTTGACAGAATCTGTCTCCCAACAGATGTTGGTCGGAAGCTAACCGCTTGGTGCCAGCGGACTCTCAGGAATAGCCAAAAGTCACCGAGTTCAATATGATACCCACCTTTTGGACTCCATCCTCTGGATTATTCTCTCAATTGTAGTTCGAAGGAAGTCAGGGATTAACTTATCACGATAAAGGAAGATGTGGAGTAAGATATGAATGAATGTAAACGAAGACTCCATCTCTACATATATACACAATTCCACATTCAGCTGCCAAAGAACTATATTTTAAACATAAACTAATGTTGATTTCAGATCAATAAAATATTCACTCAACATTTTTGTTGTACTAACCACTGAAATAACTCATACCAGTGTCGTTTCAACAATGTTAAATAACTCAATAAATGTTAACGTCTTTCTAGTCTGTTAATTTTGTTCATATTTTTTGACGACAGCTTGTATCTTTAAAAATGTAGACTTTTATATTATGGGGAAATAACCTTGACAGTTTATAAATGTTTTTATTTAAATTGATCAACAACTTCTTTGTTTGATAAGAAAACACATGTTAGAGTACTTAAAACAATATAATGTTGAAGTGCGCCCTACATTATAAACAAAACAAATCAATTATGACCTTGACAATCTCGTGATTAATTATTCTTCCTGGTAAGTTTCTTTGAATACATGCTCAAGTAAGAATACTTCGAGGCTAGCTTTATTCGTATATGTTAAGGATATTATCAGATTACAAGTACAATTGTAGGTGAGATATGTTAACTGACATCAAAGATACACATTAAGTTAACATAACGTAACTCTTGCATGCTTATCTTTATCAAACGCTTCCCTAATAATAAAATAATATTCAAAGTTCTATGTATGCCGAACATGGCGATTGCTATTTTGCTTAACAAAAGTTTAGACGAACACAATGACGTAACAAAATCACCGTACAAAGACACACTTGACACATGTTTCTAAGAACTGTACAAAATAAGTTTGCTTTTATCTTTTGCTTTCAGTGTTTGCTCAACAATATTGTGTCCTCTAATATTTTTGAAGTAATTGTCCAATTCCCATGGCACCCTTGTCAAAGAAAACCAATAAAGAAGACAGATAGATAGAGAGAGGAGAGAGAAATAGAAAGAAAAAGAGAACGATAGGAAATAGCGCAAAATAGAGAAAAAGAATGAGAGAGCAAGAAAGAGCGAGTGAGAGACGAAGATAAAGAGAGTGAGGTTGAGAGCATGAGAAAGACAGAGAAGTAGAAAAAGAGAAAGAGTGAAAGAGAGAGCGAAAGAGAGGGCGAAAGAAAGATAGAGAGAGAAAGAAAGAGAGAGAGAGAGAAAAAGATAACGAAAAAGGTAGAAAAAGAAAGCAACAGATAGAAAAAACGTGAGACGGAGAGAAAGTGGTAGAAAAAGAGAGAGAGACAAAGAAAGAGGACAGAGAAATAGAGATAGAGAAAAGGATATATAGAGAGAGATAGAAAGAGAGAGAGAGAACACAGAAAGAGATGGAGAAAAAGAAGGAGAAAAAAAAGAGAGAGAAAGACAGAAAAGAGAGCGAGAAAGAGAGAGTGAGAGACGAGAGAAAGAGAGTGAAAGGGAAAGACTGAGATAAAGATAGATTGAGAGAAAGAGCAAAAGAAAGATATCTAAAGAGAGAGAAAGAAAGAGATATAGATTGAAAAAAAGATCTTTAGATAGATATATAGATAGAGAGAGAGAAAGATAGAGAGAGAGAGATACAGAGAGAGAGAGACAGAGAGAGAGAGAGAGAGAGAGAGAGAGACAGAGAGAGAGAGAGAGAGACAGAGAGAGAGAGAGAGAGAGAGAGAGAGAGAGAGAGAGATACAGAATGAAATGAATGATGAGAAACGTCAAAGAGTTCATTCTTCATTTAACGACTCAATAAGTTTCCGTCTATTATTAGTTAAGCACTATTATCGTATCTATACGACATCAAATGATAAGATACAAGAGAAGCGCAGATCCTTTCCATTTGTGTCTATGTAAGGAAGTCATTGGATTTCCTTCTCTTCATCCATTAGTTCCGGCTAATGAATCAATGTTCAATGACGGTATACAACACACTTCAAGAAATAACATTATTTGTATTTAAAATAAAAGTACATTTATTTAAAGCTCAGGCAGACTAGAGATGTAGGCAGACCAGATATGTAGGCAGACTGGCACACTTGAGAGGCTGGAAGACGAGAGCGCCAGGCAGACTAGAGAGGCTGGAAGACAAAAGAGATAAACAGGCACGAAAGGTAGGTAGACTAGAGAGGTAGGTAGACTAGAGAGGTAGATAGACTAGAGAGGTAGGTAGACTAGAGAGGTAGGTAGACTAGAGAGGTAGGTAGACTAGAGAGGTTGCCAAACTAGAGATGTAGGTAGACTAGAGAGGTAGGTAGACTAGAGATTTAGGTAGACTAGAGAGGTAGGTAGACTAGAGAGGTAGTTAGAATAGATAGGCAGGCAGACTGATAGAATCAAGAAGCAGAAAAAGTATTTCTAGACTGGGCTTGCTATGTATATATATAATTAAATAATAACATTTTAAATTTATTCAACGTAAATATTTTCATATATTTTGTGCATGACTGAGTGCTTATATATGACTGAATGATTTAGCAATTGATTTTGATGACAAGTTTAAATGACGGATATGACTATAAGATATCGCTCTTGGATGTGACTCTTATATATGAATCTTGGATATGGCTCTCGTATATGGCTCTTAGATTTGACTCTGAGATATAACTCTCAGATATAACTCTTGCATATGGCTCTTAGTGGTGACCTTTGTCTGGGTCATGACATCAGATGTACGGTGTGTATTGTGATTTGTGACAATTTAGTTTAGTGAGCGAGTGAACTCTTCTCGTATCAAGGACGGGTGCATGGATTTTGGAGTTATAAAGGGAGAGAATGGTTTGGAGCATCAGAAAAGTGGAATCTAGAGTGAGCTAGAACGAGTGACAGAGAGGATGGTATGTTATATAGATTCGCTGTGGGGCTTTTTGCCGTAGGATAATTTTCTGTCAGATGTATTTATGTATCAACTTCATTGTGTGGCCTACCAAGTTGATGTTTTAGTTCTGTGAAAATAAACAATGCACCTTTTAGTGGTTTTGAACCCCACTAGTCCGTGTTATCAGTTGTGATCACGGAATATATTGCCATCGGAATTATTAGACATCAAATAGTCACCATCGGAATTATTAGACATCAAATAGTCACCAATCGGAATTATTAGACATCAAATAGGCACCAATCGGAATTATTAGACATCAAATAGTCACCAATCGGAATTATTAGACATCAAATAGTCACCAATCGGAATTATTAGACATCAAATAGTCACCAATCGGAATTATTAGACATCAAATAGTCACCAATCGGAATTATTAGACATCGAATAGTCACCATCGGAATTATTAGACATCAAATAGTCACCAATCGGAATTATTAGACATCAAATAGGCACCAATCGGAATTATCAGACATCAAATAGTCACCAATCGGAATTATTAGACATCAAATAGTCACCAATCGGAATTATTAGATATCAAATAGTCACCAATCGGAATTATTAGAAATCAAATAGTCACCAATCGGAATTATTAGACATCAAATAGTCACCAATCGGAATTATTAGACATCATTATAGTCACCATCCGAATTATTAGACATCAAATAGTCACCAATCGGAATTATTAGACATCAAATAGGCACCAATCGGAATTATTAGACATCAAATAGTCACCAATCGGAATTATTAGACATCAAATAGTCACCAATCGGAATTATTAGACATCAAATAGTCACCATCGGAATTATTAGACATCAAATAGTCACCAATCGGAATTATCAGACATCAAATAGTCACCAATCGGAATTATTAGACATCAAATAGTCACCAATCGGAATTATTAGACATCAAATAGTCACCATCGGAATTATTAGACATCAAATAGTCACCAATCGGAATTATTAGACATCAAATAGTCACCAATCGGAATTATTAGACATCAAATAGTCACCAATCGGAATTATTAGACATCAAATAGTCACCAATCGGAATTATTTGACATCAAATAGTCACCAATCGGAATTATTAGACATCAAATAGGCACCAATCGGAATTATTAGACATCAAATAGTCACCAATCGGAATTATTAGACATCAAATAGTCACCAATCGGAATTATTAGACATCAAATAGTCACCAATCGGAATTATTAGACATCAAATAGTCACCAATCGGAATTATTAGACATCAAATAGTCACCAATCGGAATTATTAAGCCATGTGGAATATGTGACAACCTTTAATACACATTTGTTTTGTTTTATTTAATTAATGTGTGTCAATTTTTAAGTTCATGATTATGTTTGTTAAATTGTATATACAGTGTGGTGAGCACATCCCTAGGCTGGAGTACCGCGCTATATAAAATTAATAATAAAAATAATGATAAAAAACCTTACATTAAACAACTAATACCGCGTCACTAAACTAGTCATGGATTTAAATCCATTTAAATGTATAAATATAAAATTCCATCATATAAATACTAGTAAAATTGGTGCAGTCTCATTAAAAATAACTTCTTAATAGACTTTCTAATCATTTACAATATCTATCATTGATAATGATATCTGATGCACTTTTATTTTTCATACTTGTAAGTAGAACATTCAATGGAAAGTATATAAAAGTAAAGCATTAAATAAAACAATCATGTCATACTCCCTTAAGATAAGATTGTTTACTTAAAATAAGATTGTTTACTTAAGATTACATTCCTTTGTTTTAAAGGAATATGACCATGGTCATTCTTTTAGACAGCTTCCTGGTGGCCATGACGTTAATCTTGACAACACAGTATGGAATCAAAGGTAAATAAAGCAATTATGTCCCCACTTTAAGTCCAGTTTATGATGATGTTGTAAACTTATATTATCTGAATTCATAATTTTAATATAGTGACAGCTTATCTCTTACAGATACATATATTTTAGAATCGTAGGATTTGTAAGGCGTACGCAGTCTTCCTTGAATGAGATCAGCGCTAAAAGTGATTAATCTGATAATATTAAAGTAATTATTGTAAAACAATA
This sequence comes from Omphiscola glabra, assembly GCA_964017045.1. Classification (NCBI taxonomy): domain Eukaryota; kingdom Metazoa; phylum Mollusca; class Gastropoda; family Lymnaeidae; genus Omphiscola; species Omphiscola glabra. Next base: position 32,095,252 of record OZ024807.1, on the reverse strand, counting down.
TATCTTATCTCCTACAGTTAATAACATTTGAAAAAGAGTTAGTAGCACACTTAATTAAACCTATTTGACATAACTAGTAGCACACTTAATTAAACCTGTTTGACATAGCTAGTAACCCACTTAATTAAACCTATTTGACATAGCCAGTAGCACACTTAATTAAACCTATGAGACTTCCATTTTATTCTAAAATAGTTAAATTTGAACTTGGAATATTGGTGAGTTGACGAATAAAACTGTTCATAAATATTTTAACAGCGATATTCTCTAAATGTGACGCTGCACAGGAGGGTAAGCCCCACACACAGGTATTTAAGTGGACCCCGGAGACAAATACCAGACACGTAAAGATCACTGTGGAAATCAGTGAGACTACGATGGCTATTTGTTATATTAGAGATGACTGTGATGATGTATTTCATCGCTATTTTAAGACGAGATTATTGTTTAATGAGAGTAGTGGAGAGATTAGTCTGTCCGTGAGTATACATAATGTGTCAAGACTATATGAACCAAACATTGAATCAACTTGGTTGGTTACCCACGGACAACATCAATTCAGCTGCAACTTGAACATTTATTGTAAGTAATCGCACCTACATTCCTTCATGTTTGTTGTAAGTAATCGCACCTACATTCCATTTATGTTTATTGTAATTAATCGCACCTAAATTCCTTCATGTTTATTGTAAGTAATCGCACCTACATTCCTTCATGTTTATTATAGTAATAGCACCTACTTTCTTCCATTTAATTTTATAGTAGGCTTTATGCGTACACAAACAAATTAAATAATAATATTACATTCTTATTTGAAATTGTAGAATGTATACTTCTATTTATTTAAATTTGTTGTCCCTTAAGACTTAGTTTTACAAACCTAACATCTAAAAAAAGATTGATTTATAAAATGTTGAAAATCGATATCAAATAAGGCAAAATATATTAATTAACGATGTTGAAAATGGTGAAATGGTTGAAAATAAAGTTTCTCAAGTCATTATCAACTAATTTGAGAAAATCTGTAAATGAAAATGTCATTTCTTTTTGTCCAGCATCAGCGAAGCCCTTGAGATGTGATAATAGATTGACAGCTAATGAGCTTGTCATAAGATGTTTTACTTCGCAAATATACCCTCATGCTGTTTTTCTATTTCCTGATATTTTCCCACTTGTAAGTAGAGATTTTTCGCGGAAAGCTGTCAGCCACGTAATTCATATATGACGACATGTAAGAAAGTCCAAGTAAATAATTAATATAGTTCAAAGTTTCTTCTGCATTTGATATGTTTATTTGCATAGATTAATTTCTTCCATTTTAATGCAAACAAAGGCATTGTTTCAGTTTAAATTTTTGAAAAAGAATGCAAAAAATTCTAATTCACCGGCTGAACATGTTTTTTAAGATTATTAATTATCTAATTTTAAAGAATATATTAAATTTAAAACATTAATGAATTTGTTGAAATAATAATTTGTATTGCCGTAGCAACATTTCAACTTATAGTTTGTATCCATTGAATTGTGATGGGGTTTTTACATTTCTATTTAAATCTAATGTAACGAAATCTTTTATATTCACTCAAGACTTCATTAGACTTGTCCAAGATCGAGTTCAAATTTGCCTCGGAGAAGATTCCTTCCCATCCCACATATTACAGTTCAAGTTGTGAATTCTCAATACAAATAAATATTTTACAACCGAGACACTATGAAATAATTATGACCATCTATCCGAATGTGTCTGGTCAAGTTACGGATAAAATGTATGGAGTGAGCCAAAAGGTTTTTATTGATCTAGGTTTGTAGGCCATTTAAACAGTTCTTTTTAAAATTATTTAATTAAATATATTAAAATTCATATTATATAAGGTAGTATGTACTGCTATCAGTATGGAGAAATCAATCTCTTATTTCAGTTTATGGCTCATTCTAAAAACAGTACACAACAAAAGACGATACCATAAGTTAAATAATATAACAAAGAATGCGATACTCAAACCAGGACTAATTACAACTAATACATTTTAATACCTTAATGATAAATTACAAAATCAAAAGAAACATAATTAAAGCTATCGACTTAAAGAATAATGATTGGCTTGTACCGGTAAATTAGTGAAGAATAAATGATCTTGTAAAAAGGTACACTGATGAAAAAGAATCTATACACATAGTAAACAAAGCTCTTGTCTCATAGCAAAAATAACACGCTCAAAATATATCGTGATCAAATCATAGCACACCTCAAAATATCCCGTGATCAAATCATAGCACACCTCAAAATATCCCGTGATCAAATCATAGCACACCTCAAAATATCTCGTGATCAAATCATGGCACACCTCAAAATATCTCGTGATCAAATCATAGCACACCTCAAAATATCTCGTGATCAAATCATAGCACACCTCAAAATATATCGTTATCAAATCATAGCACACCTCAAAATATCTCGTGATCAAATCATAGCACACCTCAAAATATCCCGTGATCAAATCATAGCACACCTAAAAATATCTCGTGCTCAAATCATAGCACACCTCAAAATATCCCGTGATCAAATCATAAAACACCTAAAAATATCTCGTGATCAAATCATAGCACACCTCAAAATATCCCGTGATCAAATCATAGAACACCTAAAAATATCTCGTGATCAAATCATAGCACACCTCAAAATATCTCGTGATCAAGTCATAGCACACCTCAAAATATCTCGTGATCAAATCATAGCACACCTCAAAATATCTCGTGATCAAATCATAGCACACCTCAAAATATCTCGTGATCACATCATAGCACACCTCAAAATAACTCTCGTCTGTCGCCTCGGCGTCCCTTGTCTTTCAATCTATCGGCTTCATATAGTCTGTTTCTTTAGATGATTCCAGAAGGACTACGCATTGTAATTGCTTCCCGCTGCTTCTACAATATTCTACAACTATCTAAGAATAAACAGACCATAGATTGTAGTAAATTGTAGCCGAGATCAAGAAGGGACAATTTTTAGTACGCCACACCCTAATAGCACATTGCATCCCAATTTGGGTCAGCTAGAGTTCACAGCACGGGGAACAATAAAACAAACACGTCGTCTACATAACATAGGGGCTTAGCTATTTGCTCCACAATACGCCGGATAAAAGCAATGTAACGTTCTTCTTACGCAGTGGTACAATATCCCCTTATTAAGTAAGATTCTTCTTAAGAAGTGGTACATCGCCATATTAACTATAATTCAATCGAATATTAAATTTTCATTTCAAAGAATCATGTTTTTCACTTTTCGAAATAATTAATAGTTTTTTCTTGAAAAAGGTTTTGCAAATTAAATCATTGTGTTATTCAATGTTTATAAGTTATATAAATGTATAACGGTGTAATTACGCATGACTGAGAAGTCCTATTCCTTTAATTAAAAGATGTGTTACGTTAATTAATTTATTATCCTCAACATGAAAATCTTTTATTACATATATCATTATGAACATCATCATTTATTTAAAAACATGATTCTTACACACATTTTACACATTTTAATTGATAGGAACTCGCTTAAATTGTGGTCCACAGACTGGCATCGGCATTTAATGCGTCAGTCACTAGCCACAGACCACATATTTGCATTAGCTATTGTGCCTAATGTTGTTTGAGTTGGTCTTTGGTGGGGATTGACTTCTTGGCCACAAGTTTGGGATTGATTCAGTTTACACTATTCGACCACCAAGCCACCCACCCACCCAGCCAGCCACCCAGACATTTCAAGCATTGTATAAACACACTCAAAAAAGATCACAAAGTCCATAATGCATCTTTTTTTAAGGGACAAAGTTACTCACTATTTACGACTCATAGATGCCAGTGATTCACTCCACAATGTACTTTAGATTATCCAAGTGTGGCACTCAAAGATTGTCCCAATATTGTTGAGGAAAGTTCAGAAGTCACGTGTCAGTGTGTTCGATCTGACAACAGCCTCATCAATTCTTCTGTTGCTTGGTTTGATAGCAGTGGTTCTCTTATTGCCGACACCAAGGTTCTTCAATTTAAGGCATACAGGACGGAACAACCCATCCAAAGAAGTAAGTTGTATAATTGCTGTTTGTAATTAAATTTTTAATAAATTAATCATTACAAATAGAAATCCATTTGTTTAAAACTTGTTCAAGTTTTTAATGAAAAATTCATATTTACATATCATCTAAATCATAAAATATGTTCATTTTTTTTCAAGCATTCTCATTTTTGCTTCATGCAATTTTTAAATGTATTATATTCTTTTCACGCCATGGCTTCATAAATTTCAAATTAACCCTCTGAATCTCAATTTTTGTTACCCCCACATGTGATTACATTTGCATATCTCAAAAGCTAATGACGCTGGATGGGGGAGGAGACAGGGTTGAGTTTTTTATTAAGTGGATCATTTCTAGGTTGAAAAAAAATCTTTAAAAAGGATCTTTATGGGTTTATTTCTAGTATGATACAATATTTTGAATCATGAACTTTTTACACAACTGAAAATGTATCTATTTCTTTTGATAAATTTTTATTTTTAATTTTCTGAAAATACAGTCAAATTAAATTTGGATTACATTTATATAAGGAGATGCAATTAAAAAAATTTAATAGTTTTGGAAAGGAGAAAAATAGGAGGTAAGATGTTATAATAAAATAAAATAATGTTACCACCTTATATCTATCTAGCAATCGACCAACCTACCTTCCTCTCTACCTACCGACAAACATAAATGCCTATGTGCCTACGTAGCTCCTTATATATCTAATATTATCTTTATACCAACCTGCCACTTATATACTTACCTGTCTGCCTACCTACCTTTTTGCTACCTACCTACCAACATACCTAGCAGACTACCTTCTTACAGAAATGATTATTTCAGGCCTGTGGCAAGATTTCCATAAAAAGAATCTCGGACATTTCGCAACAAAATTTATAATTTAGTTGGTTTTTTTAAAATCTATATGCCTTTTTAAAGGGCTTCATCAAATTGATGGAAAAATAACGTGGGCGTATTATAAAAAGTTATTATTGTAAATATAATATTTTTATTCTATTCAATAGACTTTGAGTGTCAAGCCATAGCACCCCCAGAATGGGAGAGCAGGAACGCAACGGTAGCGTACTCTCCAAATGTGGTTGGTGCGTTTACTTTAATACGTATGAAATGTAAAGTATACCATTCCGAACTCACATATAAATGACATTATTGCTCACGTTTGATTCATATAAATTATACGTATACATTTTTATAACAAATACAAATCAATATAGATATCAAAATAAGTTACATCAACTTTTTTTATGTACACTTGTTTGGGACTTTTTACATAAATATGTGAATAAATGTTTTAAAATATTTTTTTTAAAAAGCAAGAAAAAAAAATGCAAAACAATGTATATCCTTGACAAGACAGAGAAAAAATGTTACTGTAATCGTTACGAAGTGATGTATAAAAATATTATTTTTTTCAGCGATACCATTAATGATAAACTGTTTTAATGAAAGAATCGATGCCAAACTGATCGTAAGCTGCAGCACCGACCGAGTCTATCCGCCAGGGCGATGTCGATTTCATTTAAACTACAAGAATGTATGAACTTAGCATGGAAACATTTAAACTATAACAATAACAAATAGAAAGTATTTTTTTTAAAGTTTAAACCTGGACTGGATTTAAGTTATTAATTCACTAAATAGAAAAGAATAAAAACTATAATTATTGAAAAGGTTTTGGTTTTCTTGTTTAAAATATTTCTTACAGACATCAAGTGTGTTCAGCAGCCCTACGTTACACCACGAAACGTCACCGGACAGTCCAAAATATTACAGAAGCACGTGCATTTTAACCGTCCCAGTTTCCTATGATTATGCTGAACACTATGAAATTTTTGTGACGTTGTTCCCGAACATTACCGGAGTAGTTGAACAAGACATTATTTTTGGAAAAAATGTTTCCATTTATTTTTCTCTCGGTACGTTGAAACATTAAATAAACACCTAGTAAAATGAATTTGTTTAGGTTTAATATTTGTGTGTTTGTTAGAAAGTTAACATTTTATGTAAATTATTTGTAAAATTAACCCCCAAAAATGTCTTTCTATGATATTTAGCATTTTTTTAAAAATTGGAATTTATAGTCTTACATCGGCATTCATTGTCTTACATCGGCATTCATTGTCTTACATCGGAATTCATTGTCTTACATCGGCATTTTATGTAAATTATTTGTAAAATTAACCCCCAAAAATGTCTTTCTATGATATTTAGCATTTTTTTAAAAATTGGAATTTATAGTCTTACATCGGCATTCATTGTCTTACATCGGCATTCATTGTCTTACATCGGAATTCATTGTCTTACATCGGCATTTTATGTAAATTATTTGTAAAATTAACCCCTAAAAATGTCTTTCTGTGTCAAATGAGAGTTGTTCTACTGATATTTTGCATTACAAAAAATTAATTAACAAACAAAAAACAAACGAAAACGTGTTTCCAATGTTTTACATTTTCAGACAAACTTGAAGTTTTCACTTCAGTTAGTGGACCAGTCGCCATTGTGTTTGTTGTTTGTGGAAATATGTGTGGCTGTTTTGGACTTCTTGCTGCCTTGTACTACAAACGAAATGGCAAGTCGTGTTGCTAAAGGCCTTAATTGTAAAACAAAAAGTTGTTGGGTAACAAGTATAACAAAATGAACAACTTTTATTTAATACGAAGATATTTCTCTGTGACTATCATATCGGCATTCATTTCCTTACATCGACATTTTTTACCTTACATTGACATGCATTGCCTTACAAGGAAAATTCATTGCCTTACATCGGCATTCATTGCCTTACATCGGCATTGATTGCCTTACATCGGCATTGATTTTTGATAATAGAAAGTTTTGTGCTTTAGGGGAGAACAACAAAAGTCATCAAATGTTACAGTTTTTAGTCATCAAATGTTACAGTTTTCAGTCATCAAATGTTATAGTTTTGAGTCATCAAATGTTACAGTTTTCAGTCATCTAATGCTACATTTTTCAGTCACCCAATGTTTTATTTTCATGATTCTGTTTGGGGGCTTCCTCTATCACACAGATTATTCTTACCACCCTCTATCACGCACACGATGTTCACACCTCTCTATGACACACATTTTTCTCATCTCCCTGTACCAAGCACATGTTTCTCACCTCCCTCTATCACACACAAGATTCTCACCTTTCTCTATCGCACACACAAGATTCTCACCTTTCTCTATCACACACACAAGATTCTCACCGTTCTCTATCACAAACAAGATTCTCACCTTTCTCTATCACACACACAAGATTCTCACCTTTCTCTATCACACACAAGATTCTCACCTTTATCTATCACACACACAAGATTCTCACCTTTCTCTATCACAAACAAGATTCTCACCTTTCTCTATCACACACACAAGATTCTCACCTTTCTCTATCACAAACAAGATTCTCACCTTTCTCTATCACACACAAGATTCTCAACTTTCTCTATCACACACAAGATTCTCACCTTTCTCTATCACACACAAGATTCTCACCTTTGTCTATCACACACATTTTCTCATCTCCATGTGCTAAGCACATGTTTCTCACCTCCCTCTATCACACACAAGATTCTCACCTTTCTCTATCACACACACAATGTTCTCACCTTTCTCTATCACACACAAGATTCTCACCTTTCTCTATCACACACAAGATTCTCATCTTTCTCTATCACACACAAGATTCTCACCTTTCTCTATCACACACAAGATTATCACCTTTATCACACACAAGATTCTCACCTTTCTCTATCACACATATGATTATTATCAATGTCCATAATGAAAATGCCAAGTACTGTTGTTATACACTACTCTTTTATTTACGTGACAACAGTATAAGTATAATATCAAATAATATAACGTACAGTGCTGGTTCCTTCTGTGCAATATAATAATCTTAACAAGTTCAAGTAGCAAAGATGTCTTCATACAATAATAATAATTGAATATCTGATTCTCTATATCTGTTATCGTGGTTGCACATTCGCATACTTTTCTGTACTCTTTCAAAGTCTCATATCTCTCAAGATTATGAAAATATCGTCTAATTACCCAGATGTTACAATTATAAATTTACAAAAACATTAAAGTAAATCCCTGTTTATATTCGTTAGCATCAAGCCATCATCTACAAGTTTGTATGGTGTGCACGGAGACAGAGGAACACGACTATGATGACATCAATGATGGCTACATTTTGGCTACCCACGGAATATACAAGGAAGATGAACTTTACGAAAGTAATGTTTTCAAGACTTTCAATGTTCAACGGCTTTCAGATTTAGCTAAAAGTGCAAGCGAAGAACAAAGTGTCTATACAACAATTGAGGAAAATACCATCCAACAAACGTGCAATCCAATGCTTAGTACTACACAAGCTGACATCAATGAGTAAGTTGTGAAGTTTTTGTTCACTAACAAAGAATTGTTCCTATTTTCAGGTGGGAAGTAAAGAATAAAAATAAGTTGTTGATATGTGGTCAAAGTTTTAACATAAAAATATAATCTATTATGGCTGCCGTTATGGCTGCCGTTTTGGCTGTTGATAGGGCTGCCATTATGGCTGCCGTTTTGGCTGTTGATAGGGCTGCCATTATGGCTGCCGTTTTGGCTGTTGATAGGGCTGCCATTATGGCTGCCGTTTTGGCTGTTGATAGGGCTGCCATTATGGCTGCCGTTTTGGCTGTTGATAGGGCTGCCATTATGGCTGCCGTTTTGGCTGTTGATAGGGCTGCCATTATGGCTGCCGTTTTGGCTGTTGATAGGGCTGCCATTATGGCTGCCGTTTTGGCTGTTGATAGGGCTGCCATTATGGCTGCCGTTTTGGCTGTTGATATGGCTGCCGTTATGGCTGTCGTTTTGACTGTTGATATGGCTGCCGTTATGGCTGTCGTTTTGACTGTTGATAGGGCTGCCGTTATGGCTGTCGTTTTGGCTGTTGATAGGGCTGCCGTTATGGCTGCCGTTATGGCGGCTGCTACGGCTGCTGTTATGACTGCTTTTATTCTCCTAGTATGCAAAGAAGCTGGTTAATGAAATGGAGGGTCAAATTTCACATAAAAGTTTGGTTAAAAAATTTGGTAGAAAATTGTGGTTAAAATCTTACAAAGTCGCTTATTTCTTAATTTATTTGAATTGATTGTACCATTTTATGATTGATAGAATGAGAAATTTAAGTATTCATTCGCCAAAACTGACTTTTTAGGTCAAAAGCTTGCACACCATTGCCCTATTTTATCATGTTTAAACATATTTTACATACACAGTAAAAATAACATTTTGATGATTCATTTAAATATATCACATTTGGTATATCAATATTTTTCGAAATATAAACACATTTTAATATAAACACACTTTAAATATAATAAAATATTGGGATATATATACCAACATAAAATTGTTCGCTATAATTCCATTTAGCAAAAATACTATAAGTAAACAATTACTATAAGCGCTCTGAAACATTTTGATCTATAAAATTTGAACTCTCCTAATCTTTTGGTCATTTTTTCCTGGTCATTAGCTACTTTTACAATTTATGTCGATTTTTGTAAGAAAATGGTAACACCCAGGTCCGGCCCTACAGCTGCTGGCGCCCCGGGCAAGCTAAACTTTGGCGCCTCTTTTAAGAATAATCCTAAAGATTTGTGCAAGGAAAAACCTGGGGATTAGGTCTTAAATTTATTTCCTAGATTGTTTTTTAACACCAATATAGAACAATAAAATCAATTTCTTAACTTGTATTTGGACAGAATGAACAATTATTATATGGGGGGCATTATGAACAATTAGCCTACCGGGGCAGTATGAACAATTAGCCTACTAACGATGACATTTTTATAGCCCTTAAATCAGCAAATTTTTTATTGCACTTTCTATTTTCTACCACGGCACCCACATTAAATGATTTTTCCTACTTTGGAAGATCGCTGATGGTGCCTTAAGCACATGGTGCCCCGGGAAACTGCCCCTGTCGCCGGTACCTTTAGCCGAACCTGGTAATAGCTGCGTCATTAAACGTCGTTTTTACTATTTTAAAATCTAAATCAGGCCAATGTGTTCCATGTATTTTTTCCTCCCAAAAGAGAAGATAAGGTTTTGAAATATAATTTTCCGAGAATTTTTACATTGCGGCCAAAAAATGCAAATGTAAGTCACATTTCTCTTGTACTTGGTGAGTTCCTGAAGCCAACGTAATCATCTGTTTTGTTCGTTTGAAACGCTTCATTTGGTTCATTGTAATAATGCCTGGTCAGAGAAAAGGACGAACACTAATTGTAAACTATCAGAGACAAAAAAGAGAATGTTCAAAAAATAAGGTAATGGTCACCCTTCCTTAGGAAACTTAGATTTAGATTAGAGAACACGGTACAGAATTTTAAAATATTTCATTTAAAATAGAGAAAACATGAAAATATTATCACTTTAAAAGTATCATCTCTTTGTAAATATCAGTATGATAGTTCATTTTAATGTAAAAGGGGATGTGAGAGAAGTGAAGATGCATGAATAATTCAGGGAATGCATTTATAGTTGATTCAAGTTCATTTACAGTTAACTGTTCGAAATTAACAGAAACAATGGGCTCGGTGTCACAACATGACGTCTTGTCTGTTTTATACTTTTTTAGGGGGGTTGGGGGGCAGGGGGTTATCTGACATCATTCACGAGAATCATGGACAATTAAAGCAGGAAAACTTAAACCTCATGATGTCATTAGAAACACGAGATACATTCCCCAAAAGATCCTATGTTCCAAGCTCGCCAATACACCATTAAATTGCAAATGGATCTCTCCAGTTCAGTGGTTCTCAACCTTCCTAATGATGCGAACCTTAAATAAAGTTCCTCATATTGTAATGATCCCCAACCATAAAAGTATTTCCGTTGCTACTTCATAACTGTAGAGTATATGGGTTTTCCGATGGTCTTAGGCGACCCCTGTGAAAGTTGCGTGCGAAACCCCAAAGGGGTCGTGACCCACGGGTTGAGAACCGCTGCTCTCATTAAATATCATTCTTTTTTAATCTACATTGATAGCGTAAATCCTTAACATGGTAGAGCTTCATTGCCGGTATTCTAGAATTATGGTAAAATGTACATAAACGTTTCTCTGGTTGTTTTGTTTCTACTCACTTTGTCATTGATTCCTAAAAGGCCAAATTCTACAAGCGCGTAGAAACAGGAGGAAATACGGAAATAAACTCATTGCCACAAAAATACTATTGAGGAATCGGAAAATTAGATCGCCTTCTTCCTGGTCTGGATTACTGTCTTGTGATAATTGATGTCTTCCTAGAAATACATTGAAAATTTGTCAATATGTGAAATAAAATTAGATTATTTTTATGTTATCTAAAAATTCGAATTCGCTTATACAAAACTCCCTTTCAATATGATACATTAGTAAAAATCAATTTCATATAATGTGTTCATTTATATGTTCATTGAATGTGTTCATAGAATGTGTTCATAGAATGTGTTCATAGAATGTGTTCAAATAATATGTTCATATAATGTGTTCATAGAATGTGTTCAAAGAATGTGTTCATATAATGTGTTCATAGAATGTGTTCATAGAATGTGTTCATAGAATGTGTTCATATAATGTATTCATAGAATGTGTTCATAGAATGTGTTCATAGAATGTCTTCATAGAATGTGTTCATAGAATGTCTTCATAGAATTTCTTAATAGAATGTCTTCATAAAATTTCTTCATAAAATGTGTTCATAGAATGTGTTCATAGAATGTCTTCATAGAATGTGTTCAAATAATATGTTCATATAATGTGTTCATATAATGTGTTCATATAATGTATTTATACAATGTGTTTATAGAATGTGTTCATAGAATGTGTTCATAGAATGTGTTCATAGAATGTGTTCATAGAATGTGTTCATAGAATGTGTTCATAGAATATGTTCATAGAATGTGTTCATAGAATGTCTTCATAGAATGTGTTCATAGAATATGTTCATAGAATGTGTTCATAGAATGTCTTCATATAATGTGTTCATAGAATGTGTTCATAGAATATGTTCATAGAATGTCTTCATAGAATGTCTTCATATAATGTGTCATAGCATGTTTTCATAGAATATGTTCATAGAATGTCTTCATATAATGTGTTCATAGAATGTGTTCATATAATGTGTTCATAGAATGTGTTCATAGAATGTGTTCATATAATGTATTCATAGAATGTGTTCATAGAATGTGTTCATAGAATGTCTTCATAGAATGTGTTCATAGAATGTCTTCATAGAATTTCTTCATAGAATGTCTTCATAAAATTTCTTCATAAAATGTGTTCATAGAATGTGGTCATAGAATGTCTTCATAGAATGTGTTCAAATAATATGTTCATATAATGTGTTCATATAATGTGTTCATATAATGTGTTTATACAATGTGTTTATAGAATGTGTTCATAGAATGTGTTCATAGAATGTGTTCATAGAATGTGTTCATAGAATGTGTTCATAGAATGTGTTCATAGAATATGTTCATAGAATGTGTTCATAGAATGTCTTCATAGAATGTGTTCATAGAATATGTTCATAGAATGTGTTCATAGAATGTCTTCATATAATGTGTTCATAGAATGTGTTCATAGAATATGTTCATAGAATGTCTTCATAGAATGTCTTCATATAATGTGTCATAGCATGTCTTCATAGAATATGTTCATAGAATGTCTTCATATAATGTGTTCATAGAATGTGTTCATAGAATGTGTTCATAGAATGAGTTCATAGAATGTCTTCATAGAATGTGTTCATAGAATGTGTTCATAGAATGTCTTCATAGAAGACAGGAAAACGTGGCAAAAGAATTAGAAAAAAGTTGCTAGCCACATGAATAAAATTTGTATGATAATGTAAAACATTTTTTTTATATTGTATGGTAGAGTATGATAGAGTATGGTAGTGTAGGATAAATTATGATCGTTGAAGGTAAAGTACGGTAGTGTATGATAGATTATGGTAGTGTGTTGTAGAGTGTGATCGTTTATGATGATGTATGATAGTGTATGATAGAATATGGTAGTGTATGATAGAGCATGGTAGTTATGGTAGTGTATGATAGAGTATGGTTGTGTATGGTAGAGTATGATCGTTTATGGTAATGTATGGTATTGTATGATTGAGTATGGTAGGTATGGTAGTACATGATAGTGTATGATAGTGTATGCTAGAGTGTGGTAGTGTATGCTAGTGAATGATAGTGCATGGTAGTGTATTTACAGTATGATAGAGTATGACAGTGTAGGACAGAGTATGGTGGAGTATGGTAGTTTATGGTAGTGTATAGTAATATATAGTCGTGTATGATAGTGTATGATAGTTTACTACGATATTGTCGTATTCAAACTGCCAAGAAAGCCCCCGAACCCGGACAGTGTGTAAAAAGCTGCCCCCAACACCCCCCCCCCCCCGGTCAGCCCTAATAATAATCAATGTTATAAGCTAATTTTCCCCATACAATTTTGCTTTTGTTCCTGCTTGTTTCCATGTTAAAATTCTAAAGAATGTTTAGTATTATGTATAAATTAGTGAGATAGTTCCAATAAACTATTGTACATATTTTTATCTTCATTTCAATATTCCTATTTTTTGATAATGATAATTTTCAGGCAGTTTAAAAATGTATGTTTTCAAATTTATGTGTGTTGTTATGTGTTTTTTATATTTTTAGTTAAGGGCTGTTTCTTATCATAAGCTACAGGCTTCGCACTGGTTTACTTACAGGCCTCGCACTGGCTTACTTATAGGCCTCGCACTGGCTTAATTACAGGCCTCGCACTGGCTTAATTACAGGCCTCGCACTGGCTTAATTACAGGCCTCGCACTGGCTTACTTATAGGCCTCGCACTGGCTTAATTACAGGCCTCGCACTGGCTTAATTACAGGCCTCACACTGGCTTAATTACAGGCCTCGCACTGGCTTACTTATAGGCCTCGCACTGGCTTAATTACAGGCCTCGCACTGGCTTACTTATAGGCCTCGCACTGGCTTAATTACAGGCCTCGCACTGGCTTAATTACAGGCCTCGCACTGGCTTACTTATAGGCCTCGCACTGGCTTAATTACAGGCCTCGCACTGGCTTACTTATAGGCCTCGCACTGGCTTAATTACAGGCCTCGCACTGGCTTACTTATAGGCCTCGCACTGGCTTAATTACAGGCCTCACACTGGCTTAATTACAGGCCTCGCACTGGCTTACTTATAGGCCTCGCACTGGCTTAATTACAGGCCTCGCACTGGCTTACTTATAGGCCTCGCACTGGCTTACTTATAGGCCTCGCACTGGCTTACTTACAGGCCTCGCACTGGCTTAATTACAGGCCTTGCACTGGCTTAATTACAGGCCTCGCACTGGCTTAATTACAGGCCTCGCACTGGCTTAATTACAGGCCTCGCACTGGCTTACTTATAGGCCTCGCACTGGCTTAATTACAGGCCTCGCACTGGCTTAATTATAGGCCTCGCACTGGCTTAATTACAGGCCTCGCACTGGCTTAATTACAGGCCTCGCACTGGCTTAATTACAGGCCTCGCACTGGCTTAATTACAGGCCTCGCACTGGCTTACTTATAGGCCTCGCACTGGCTTAATTACAGGCCTCGCACTGGCTTAATTATAAGCCTCGCACTGGCTTAATTACAGGCCTCGCACTGGCTTAATTACAGGCCTCGCACTGGCTTAATTATAGGCCTCGCACTGGCTTAATTATAGGCCTCGCACTGGCTTAATTATAGGCCTCGCACTGGCTTAATTACAGGCCTCGCACTGGCTTAATTACAGGCCTCGCACTGGCTTACTTATAGGCCTCGCACTGGCTTAATTACAGGCCTCGCACTGGCTTAATTATAGGCCTCGCACTGGCTTAATTACAGGCCTCGCACTGGCTTAATTACAGGCCTCGCACTGGCTTAATTACAGGCCTCGCACTGGCTTAATTACAGGCCTCGCACTGGCTTACTTATAGGCCTCGCACTGGCTTAATTACAGGCCTCGCACTGGCTTACTTATAGGCCTCGCACTGGCTTAATTACAGGCCTCGCACTGGCTTAATTACAGGCCTCGCACTGGCTTACTTATAGGCCTCGCACTGGCTTAATTACAGGCCTGGCACTGGCTTAATTACAGGCCTCGCACTGGCTTAATTACAGGCCTGGCACTGGCTTACTTATAGGCCTCGCACTGGCTTAATTACAGGCCTCGCACTGGCTTACTTATAGGCCTCGCACTGGCTTAATTACAGGCCTCGCACTGGCTTACTTATAGGCCTCGCACTGGCTTAATTACAGGCCTCGCACTGGCTTACTTATAGGCCTCGCACTGGCTTACTTACAGGCCTCGCACTGGCTTAATTGCAGGCCTCGCACTGGCTTACTTATAGGCCTCGCACTGGCTTAATTACAGGCCTCGCACTGGCTTACTTATAGGCCTCGCACTGGCTTAATTACAGGCCTCGCACTGGCTTAATTACAGGCCTCGCACTCGCTTACTTATAGGCCTCGCACTGGCTTAATTACAGGCCTGGCACTGGCTTAATTACAGGCCTCGCACTGGCTTAATTACAGGCCTCACACTGGCTTAATTACAGGCCTCGCACTGGCTTACTTATAGGCCTCGCACTGGCTTAATTACAGGCCTGGCACTGGCTTAATTATAGGCCTCGCACTGGCTTAATTACAGGCCTCGCACTGGCTTAATTACAGGCCTCACACTGGCTTAATTACAGGCCTCACACTGGCTTAATTACAGGCCTCACACTGGCTTAATTACAGGCCTCACACTGGCTTAATTACAGGCCTCACACTGGCTTAATTACAGGCCTCACACTGGCTTAATTACAGGCCTCGCACTCGCTTAATTCGGCCCTGGTTAATAGCAATTTCCAAAAGAAATAAAAAATGATGCATATAATTCGTAATGGATTTCATAGTTGTTTATTTCAAAAATGGGCGTGGTTGTATTTTTTAGGAAGATGGTTATTAGAAATATTACTGACTCCTTTTAAAATAATATATTTATAAGCTTTACTTTAGTACAGCTTTTAATATTGCTAGATGTAAGTTTGATAGATAACTGCATTTTTATACGGAGACAAAAATGTTGATCTAAATTGTATTGCCAAAACAACTGACAGTGAAAATTTAATCAACACAAAAATAAGAAGAAATCAAATAAGATCAAATCTTTGTACTCTATACAAAATAAATTTTTCAAAACAGATATAATAACTTTAAATGATGAAATCATGATGACCAACCAGCTTTGATTTTGCAACGTATTTCAGTGGCCTTGAAATCTAAAGAACAAGCAGCCCATTTGATTGTGACGTCAACCTCAGATACACCATCAAGTGATCTAAAATAAACTGCTGTATCTCTGTTTACTACACGGTCAGCTGAGTCACTCGCTGAGATTTCTACCAAACATGGAGATAATAAACTTGTACAGATGAATTCGACTTTCAGCTCATGTGTGTTGATGCTCTCCTCACAGTCAACTTGTCCTACAAGCTTTTCTTTACCATTAATCACAAGTGTTCCACTGGTATCTGTTGGTTCTAGAAGGGAGAACAATTATTCAATTTTAGATTAAGTTGTTCGTCCCATGAAATCTCTTCTCAAAGTAATGCTCCTAAGAGTGTGCGATAAACCGGTTGTCGGTTATAGAAAGAAACTTTTGACATGATTTAAAAAAAGTATTATAAAAATTATAAACATTTATTGGTTAATGACAAAGGACAAATGACATCAATGACAAATGACATTAATGACAAAGCATGCATCTGATCCCGTCTCACCTTTCATAATGGGAAAGAATTGCTCATCACTGGTGATTTGTGATTCATTTGATGTAACAAGCCTTGCACGAATTTTAGCCCCACTAAATTCCATTTTAGCGCCGACTCTGATAGTCAACAATATGACGTGTTTACCAACAACTTCACATGTTATACTATCTGTAGTGACACAGTTTTTTAGTCTTATTTCTTGAAGCTGAAAAAATTATGTTTGCGTAATATATTTCTGTTTATGAGAATAATTTCTAACGACACTAAGACTTAATAACATAATAATTTAAACAGCAAAATGAAAGAAAATTGATTGTTTCATTAAATTCGAACACATTTTTAACGTATTTATATTTTCTTTACATAATTATATCATTAAAGAGAAACTATATAGAGAATAAGAGATAGTTAATTATTAGATATATATCAAGGATATAATGTAAGAACACGTGTCCTTAAGTGCCAAAGATGTTAACTATAGGAGACTGGAATGATCAATACGTTGATCGTGGGCCCTTAAGATGTAGAAGAAAAAGATAAAGTGATTTTGTCTAAGTCTAGAAAGTCCCGGAAACTAAAATTCCACTATTAATAAAATGTTTATACTAAGATAACTGAAATTCCGCTAAAAACACAACCAGGGCCGGCTAGAGGCCGAGGCAACCTTGTGGAATCACTCGAGGCTCCGCAATGCGCTAGCCAAGGGTGAATTTTTTTTTTTATATTTATTACAATCGCATTTAAAACTTTTTGTTTATTAATTTGTAGGGGCCCACAATTTAGAGCTGTGCGCAGGTTGTTTTTAGGGGGTTACTATATGGTACTGAACCTAAAATAAACGGTTCTAACAATGAAATGAATAAGTTACGTGATGAAACTGTTGTTGGTGTTGCCCTTTTGTTTGAATATAAAAGAAATCAGCATTGACATCCTCCGTGACGTCGACTTCACATGTAAACACAGCGGTGTCAATACTGTTGAGCAGTCCATGGTCGCAATCCGTGTGGCTGTTTGTCTGCTTGTATTTATGCAGTGCTATCTTCTGACACGTTATACATTCTGTACAAGTATTACCATGCATATATTAACATGTATGTATTAACATGTATGTATTAACATGTATGTATTAACATTTATGTATTAACATGTATGTATAAACATTTATGTATTAACATGTATGTATTAACATATATGTATTAGTATGTATGTATTAACATGTATGTATTAACATGTATGTATTAACATGTATGTATTAGCATGTATGTATTAACATGTATGTGTGAGCTAACGACAAGATGAATTAACTTTCAGGGATACGTTGATTAGTAAATGATTTTTGGGTAGCTCCAACAGAGCAGATTAAATCATGGTTAAAAGACTATTTTTAAAATGTGGAATGTTTAAAAGACGGTGACCCGTAAACTTTGCCGGAACAGGTGACAACTAATTTGAGTCAACGGGGGAAATAAAAACGCAAAAACCAGAGCCTCGTTACCAAAGACTCGACACAAGTGTCTCAAATGATAACAGAACACTGTCCTGCTGGAAATACTTCAAAAGTTTACATCCTAGTGGGAGATCAGAATTGCCATCACTGCGAACAGGCGCTGGAATAAAAGTGATCGTCAAAAAATATTCTTAAAGAATCGACATATGCTTCTTGTTGAATGGAAACAAACAGGGTATTCTCGTCCCCTCCACTGATTATCTTCAGGCGGGACAAATATATAGGTGCACTTCTGGTTCACAGTCACCTCTGAGCAGACACGTCTAATATTAGGACTAATCCATACTCAAGAAGCCGTTGTAGGACTTGCCCCTATACACTGGAAACCTAAAACATTAGCTTTTCTAAGAGTACCTTTACCATTAAACAGTGCTACATTTGTTTACGTTATGATGCTATCTATTGGAACTGGGTGGCCGAGCTGTCAAAACTGAGCGAACCCCCAACAAAACCTATACAAGCAAAAATATCCCTAGTACTCCGGGTGGATGTGACTCGTTAATATTGGATGGCAACTCATCTAAGAAAACTGGAGATGGAGTACCGT
Source organism: Omphiscola glabra (assembly GCA_964017045.1). NCBI lineage: Eukaryota > Metazoa > Mollusca > Gastropoda > Lymnaeidae > Omphiscola > Omphiscola glabra. Next base: position 32,076,284 of record OZ024807.1, on the reverse strand, counting down.
ATTTGGATAACATTGATACAATGAAACATTGCGAGAACTCCTGCGACGCCACTGGTGCCAAGCTATCTCAAACACATGATGTTCCCTTGGGGTTATCCAGAGGCGCGGAGAGAGGCGATTTGCTTCAGGGAACCAGCTTATTATCCTTGAAGAAGAATCCCAGGTCCTGTGGATTTCGTCCTTCAAAGTCTACACATTGTGACGGACGGATGCCAGCAAGAAAAAAATATTTTAATAGCCCTAACCTAATACCCCTTACCCAATAACCCTTACCCAATACCACTTAACCCAATACCCCTAACCCAATAGTCCTAACCCAATAGTCCTAACCCAATAGTCCTAACCCAATAGTCCTAAACCAATAGTCCTAACGCAATAGTCCTAACCCAATAACCCTATTCTTGATCCAAAAATTGAAAATCAATTTCAATGTAACATCCTAGCATGTTTGTGTCACACAAGTTTTGATACATAATAAAATGGTCGTAAAATACGTGATCATTTTGTTCTAGTTTTGACTGCTTTGCAAACATTGCTTTTGAATAGAAAATACATTTGATACTAACAGTAAATATGATTATTTTGGTTTTAATAAGAGTGATCTTATTTCATTGCCAATATAAATTCATAAAGTTGATTTTGTATAATATTTCTTGACTTTAACAGGGTTAAACTTTAATAATGCAAATATTATTAGTATATATCCCCAGCGTGGTCTTCAAACTGTTGGAGCACATAGTTGTAAGCGCAGTCATGAGGCAAAATGAAAGCCACAATTTACTCAATGAATGTCAGCATATATTCCGAGTCAATAGATCATGTGAGACCCAACTCCTTGAGTTTGTAGAAGATTTGGTGACCAATCTGGAGAACAGCAAGCAAACTGATGTGCTGGTGATGGACTTCTCAAAGGCATTTGACCGTGTCAATCATAGTTTGATTCTACACAAATTTCAGAGATATTGTATCCAAGGCACGACTAAAACAATGATCTCTAGCTTCCTCAGCAACCGATGTCAAGCAGTAGAGGTGGACGGTACAACCTCCTCCTATGCCGGTGTTAAGTCAAGGGTCCCCAGGGCTCGGTACTATACCCCTGTTTGTTCCTAGCATACACCAATGACCTACCCGACAAACTGACATCTCACGCAAGACTGTTCGCAGATGACACAGCCGTGTATAGGACGATTACAAACAGATCTGAACAGGACCAGCTACAACTTGACCTTAATCGGTTAGCTGAGTGGGAGATGAGCTGGGACATGAAATTTTATCATGCCAACTGCCAGACACTGTCAGTCTCTTGAAGTGGTAGCATCATTACAAACTGAATGGGCATAATCTTGAGCTAGGTTCCTGTGTAAGGTAACTCGGTGTTACCATCCAAAGAGAAGTCCACTGGGACGAGCATATTAACAATGTGTGCCATCGGGCAAACAAGACCCTGGGGGTTCTTAAGATGCAATCTGAAGATCGGCAATTCAAGTGTAAAAGAAAAAAATGGTTTTGACTCCGAAAAATTTGGTTCTTGACAAGTTCTTGAAAAGAAATATGGCTCTCAAAATATTTTAAATCGTCCTGCTGCTGATTTTTCGCTCTTTTGACTAATGAGTTTTCCAACCACTGCAATGGGTGATATTAAGCTAGGACAAAAGCTTACCCTCAAGGGTGACACAATTAGAAAGAATATAGTTTACATCACACTGGTGCGGAATTTAAGATGTCTTTATTCATTATTACGGCTTATTTTGGTACTCCCCAACCGAAAGTTTGAAATGCAACCTCAAAATTGTCCGAAAGGAACAACAAATTCAAGTATGCGCCTGCATTTTGAATTGATCCGACTGTCATTAGCACCCCAAATTTCTGCACCCTTTCACTCACGCTGACCAATGGTATAGTATAGGGTTGATTATAAGCTTGTGCCTAATGATTACCCTGAGGCACGCAACAAATGGAGTGAGTTCAGTTGATGTATGACAGTAGACGCCATAACGCTTCCCACAATAGACGCCACAATGCATCCCACACTAGACGCCATAATGCTTCCCACACTAGACGCCATAATGCTTCCCACAAAACCTTCCAAATATCTTTACCCATTCAAAATGTATAATAGAAAAATTTTAATTTTTCCAACGATTAAGGTTCATCAGCGCCGTCAATTTCCGCCATCCTTCCCGGTGAAAATGATCGCTGATTTTGGTATCGATAAATACACTGCCTTGTGGCGTAACTATTACTGCCGCCATAGGAGGGCAAATGTATTTGCCGTCCTCTCTTTCACGATACAAACTCTGCAGTCGTCCGAAAATGCCACACCTGCATATAAAAAAAAAGTGACACCTCGGTGGACCCTCCCTATCTCAACGCCACTAGTAGGGGCGTATCTACAGTGTTTGATGTTAGGGGTCATGATTCATTTTACGCCCACCCCCCAAAATTAACTCTGAATCTAATTATTTTCGACCATTAAATTTTATCAAAGACCGTTCGCCCCGCTTGTCTGGCGTCCGAGACATATGCCTCCATCTGCCACCCCTTAGCTACGCCTCTGGCCACTAGCAAATGACACAACCGCTCCCCCGAAAATTTGAAATGCCCCCGGGGAAAAATGTCCGAAAGAACAACTGGTTAGAGGAGCCAAGTATCACATGAACCGGTGAACACAGTACAAGGAGCTGGTTAGCGTCATTTTATCATATTACGTAAAAAAGTTTCTTTAAATTTTATTTAAATTAATAAAAGAAATTACAATATAATTAATATAACAGTTAAATAAATGTCATATTTATTATTATACTAGCTATTCAGAATCTAATAAAATATTCACTTACCTAAGGCTGCAATAATCAATGCCCAAGTAAAGAGCTTAGTCATTATTCTTCTTGAACTTATTCCTCTTCGCACTTTCCCTTAAATAAAATAACAAAAGACTTACATATGTTGTAATCTTATTGTATTTATTGCATCTTTTGTATATGCGTTGAATCTTATGTACATATTTTGTACCAGCATTGTATTTACGATGTTAAATATTATGTGTATTTGTTGTCATATTACGTATGTATTATAAACGTTACATGCATTTATGTTCCTTCCACTTATTTGCTGTACATTGTCTATATTTGTTGTAGCTATTTTCATTTGTTGTACCTTAAGTAAAATTGTATTATCATAACCCAATTCGTCTAGTTAATCTTTCTAAAAGATAAGAAATGAAGGACTGCGTTCAAGTTGTGTGAAAGAAATAGTTGAATTTGAAAGACAGGACAATAAGATGTCAACGTTTCGTCTTAGAGCCTTTTTAAGCTATAAATCTTTCTATAATGGTTACGTTATTTAAAAAAATATTTATAATTGACAGCACAGTACACATTTAAATTAAATTATACCCATACGAAATGTTGTAGAGACAGATCTTATTTTTTACATGATATTGTTATTAACAAATTATTCAAATTATTGGCTAATGCTATGTTCATTCTATAGAAACTTTCTCTGTTCATTCTGTAGAAACATTCTCTGTTCTTTCTATTAAAACTTTCTCGTCAATCATTATTATATAGAAATTATTTTTGAACAGACAAAATGTATGTTGAGTTTCATTTATTCACTGTGTATTGGTGTCTTTTATTGTCAACAGTGACAGTATTAAATTCTTCTTTAGAAACACGTGTTTCAAAAAATTCAAACACGTTTAAAGTCGTTGATAAGCATCTGAAACTTTCCTTACTGATTTGAATGGATTCACATTTCAATGTACGAAGTTTTTAAACACTAACTTATAGATAAAAAAAAAACAACAGGTTTTGTTAAGCTACTACCCGGATGTTTAAGTATTGAAACATTACATGTAGTGTTATATACACATGTTGTAACATCACAAGTAGTTTAACATCGCAAGTACTGTAACATCACCAGTGCTTAAACAGCACAAGTAGTGTAACATCACAAAGACTGTAACATCACAAGTACTGTAATATCACAAATAGTGTAACAGCACAAGTACTGTAATATCACAAATAGTATAACAGCACAAGTACTGTAACCTCACAAGAACTGTACATCACAAGTAGTGTGACATCTCAGATATTATAACATCACAGTAGTCTAACATCACAATAGTGTAAAATGTCAAGCATTATTTAACTTCACACGTAGTGTAACATCACAAGTACTGTACCATCACAAGTATTGTGATATCACAAGTAGTGTAATATTCCAAGTACTGTAATATCCCAATTACTGTAACATCACAAGTAGTGTAATATCCCAAGTACTGTAACATCACAATTTATGTGTGACATCACACGTACTGCAACATCCCATTATTTCGTTATTAAGCCAGATATTAAAATGTGATACATTAAAAGATGTCATATGTATTTGAATATCTACTAACAATGTATTTTTTTTTTTTAAAGAGCTTATGTAAATAAAGAAAAAATAGTTACTTTCAATTATCAAGACATGATCAGTAAATGAAAGCTTCTAAAGTTACGAAACAAATAATAATTATGTCTTAGAGGTAAACAACGGAAAAATACAGTTAACTCAATCTTATTTTTTACAGTCAAAATTATGTCACTTAATATCACAGATTATTGTATACATAATATGCAAATCTTAAAACGTGAACGATATCAGACATTTAATTCGTAAAGACGTAAAAGAATGAAAATACTGTTCCAAAGCACAACGGGAAAAACCCAGCAGCTATGTTTACCAGTAATGCTATTTATAGTGATGATCAGCAGGTCACTGTTCCGCTTCATAATTTCACAAAAAATATGACCCATAAATAAATGCTTTAGATGTTTGACATTACTATCTTTCCTCCAATAGTAACTGTACACCAGGGCCGTTTTTACAGCTACGGGGCCCTGGGAAAAGATATGCATTGAGGCCACTATCCCTCAACATACTCAGAGCCGTGAGATGGACGGGGTGAGATGGCCAATATCCCACCACTGGTGACATAATCAGCGGATGGCTAAATCGTATAAAGACAGGCCCTTAATGGTGAATTAAACAATAAAATCCCAAATACTGCACATAGACAAGGGCGGCACCATCCTCTGAATTTCTAATGTTTAGTTTTACAATAATTTGCTAGTAGTGGTACTCTATTTAGTATCTTTTAATTCGCCATAAAATTATTACTACAGTAGCATATTAAGTAATATAAGGTTTTCTTAGCGTCTAAGGGTGTAGTAGTTGTCCCACCTTCACAATAAATTTAGACAAGTAGTGAAGGATACCGTACAAACCTTTCGTTAATATATCAATAGGTCTTGCCAGTTTCATAGTATTTCTACTTGCTTACAGTTGGACTTGTGAGTTACAAGAATGCTACAACAGCGTGTGACAAGAATACTACATCAGCATGTTTCGAGAATGCTGCATCAGCATGTTTCAAGAATGCTTCATCGGCGTGATTAACATTTTTAACTTTTTGTATATTTATACGTATTTGTTTCTCTTGACAACGTCTTACAAATATTATTGTATTCTAGTGTTCCTTTAAACTTATTTTGTCCACTAAGCAAATAATCTTTGCTAGATGTCTTCCAGCTCTCTGATCCATACACGACTGTATGGCATCCTTCCGTCTTCACGAGACGATGGAGTAGCTATATTGTAGTCCTACACTTCGACGAGTGGCTCACTAGGCCAATCCTGGAGTGACAATCTCGACTGCATTTCACGCAGGAGAATGATGATTCCTTGTTAATTTTGGCCTTCCGTGATGTTCTTTTTGTTGCAAGGGCTTCGTTCCGCACATCTTCTGCTTTTTGCACTCCTTCGTACACTGCCATTCGCCAGCTGGAACGTTGTTAGGCAATGATCTCCCATTTGTTGACTTCAATGTTTGCTTCCTTCATGCTCTTTTTGCAAACGTCAATATATCTCAGGCGAGGCCGTCCAATAAGTCTTGTCCCTTCTGCCAACTCTCCATACAACAGCATCTTTGGAATACGGCCTTCCTCCATTATCCTTACATGGCCTAACCAGCGAAGGCGCTTCTTGCTAAGAGCGGAGAATATGCTACACATTTCGGAACGTTCCAAGACCTCTGTGTTAGTCACCTTGTCCTGCATCGGATGCGTAGAATGCGACGCAGACATCTTTGATGGGAGCTTTTGAGTTTCCGCTCGAGACTGGTGTATGTGGTCCACACTTCACTGCCATATAGGAGCGTACTAAGCACGCATGCCTGATAAACACTTAGCTTTGTTTTTTCAGTTAGATTGAGATTATTCCACACCCGCTTATTCAGTTTAGCCATAGTTGCTGCTGCTTTTGCGATCCTAATGTGTATCTCTTCATCAATGGAGAGAGAACTAGAAATATTGGATCCAAGGTATGTGAAATGCTCAACAACCGACAGATTATGGCCCTCAATAGTTATAATTGGAGGGGACGGCACTTCTTGCATCATGACGTGAGTTTTCTATAGACTAATTAACAATCCAAACTCTTTACAAGCGTGTGATAGACGATTAACTAGCCGCTGAAGACCTTCTTCTGTGTGAGATGTTAAGGTGGCATCGTCAGCGAACAGTAGTTTACGAATTAGTACCCTTTTTACTTTGGTCTTTGCACGAAGGCGAGCGATATTGAACAGCCTACAATCAGATCTGGTATGTATGTTCACTCCATCTTCACAGTCCTTGAAAGCAAAGTGAAGGAGCATCGAAAAGAAAATGGGGAAGAGCGTTGGTGCCAGTATACAACCCTGTTTTACTCCGCTGCGGACTGGGAATGCCTCAGAGACAGCGCCATTGAATGTGACTGTGCTGTGCATGTTTTTGTGAAATGATTCTATGATTGTGAGCAGTTGTGGGGGACAACCTATTCTTTGTAAGATACTGAACAGGCCATTCTGACTTACCAAGTCAAATGCCTTTGTCAGATCTATGAAAGCGATATAAAGATGCATATGCTGTTCACGACACTTCTCCTGCATTTGGCGTAACGAGAATATCATGTCTATAGTTGAGCGCCCACTCCAGAAGCCACACTGGGACTCTGGATAGATGCGGTTAGCCAGACTCTGCAATCGTTTTAAGGCAACACGGGCAAAGGTCTTTCCAACTAAACCAAGGAGAGAAATCCTCGGTAGTTATTACAATCACTTCGGTCCCCTTTATTTTTGTACAATATTACGATGTTAGCGTCTCTCATGTCCTGGGGAATGTGACCTTTTTCCCAAAACAGACATAGGAGCTCATGTAAGGGCTGAATTGGTATTGTTGTTCCATTTTTGAGGACTTCCGGGGGAATGCCGTCAATCACTGGTGCCTTCCCAACAGCAAGGTAATCTATTGCTTTTTCAAGCGCCTGCATTGTTTGCTCTTCATCTATTTCTTCCATTATTGTCAAGGCTGGAATGTTATTCAGAGAGGTCTCGGTGACTACATTCACTGTTGCGTATAGCTCAAGATAATGCTCAACCCAACGCCGGAGTTGTTCGTTTGGGTTCTGAATAATTTGACCAGTCTTGGAGCGGTTCTATTTTTGAGGTATGTGGACCTAATGCCCTCTTGATGCCCTCGTACATGTTTCTTGCATCCCCGTTGTCAGAAGCTGATTGGATGCAGTTAAAAATTTCCAGCCAGTAAGTGTTGGCACAATGACGGGCAGTCTGCTGGAATATTTTTTTTTTTGCATTTCGGAGAGCCTGTAGTGTACGAGCACAAGGTGCATCCCTATAGTCAAGTAGGGCTCTTCTCTTCATCTCGGTTACGGGTTCTATCACATTCCAATGCGCCTCGTACCAGTCATTATTTTTATGCTCCATTTTACCGTAGGCGGACATGGCTGAATCGTACATAGCATCTCGTAAATGAGTCCACTTAGAGTCAATAGTGCTATCGGGTGACCCTTTAGCAAGGGTATCCTGCAACACTTTTGAGAATTGCTGATTTTGTTCTGGATTGGTTGAGCAGTGGATGTTAGTTCGTGGACGACACTTATTTTTGGCATTATGCAATTTTTTGTCATTAGTCGTATTTTGCTTGCTACAAGAGAATGGTCCGTGTCACAGTCGGCACTGTGGTAACTGCGTGTGTGAAGTACACTGGCTAGCTCCACGTGCCTAGTGATGACGAGGTCTAGCTGGTGCCAGTGGCGGGAACGTGGGTGTCGCCATGATACTTTTTGGATTTGTTTACATTTGAAGAAGGTGTCAGTAATATTGTATGCACATCTGATATGCACAGTAATATTGTAGGCACATCTGATATGCACAGTAATGCTGTAGGCACATCTGATATTCACAGTAATGCTGTAGGCACACCTGATATCCACAGTAATGTTTTGGTAATATCTGAAAATATCGGTGATGTTCATAGTCTGTCAATACATTCATAAGAAGCATCATGAAGATTGAACATATAGATCAACATATAGATCAACGTATTATAGATCAACATATAGATCAACATATTATAGATCATCATATAGATCAATATATTAAAATGTCACCTCGTCAAACTAAAAACAAAAGGAATGTCAACTTTTTTTATAATTATTATTATTATTAGTAGTCTTATATTGCGTGGTACCCCAGCCTAGGGCTGGACTCACCGCGCCTTACATAAATATATAGCAAAAGGACATAATCGTGACAATAAAATAAAATACATTTATGTAATTAAGAACAGCTGTATAGAAACAAAACAAAAACAAATGCATATTCACTCCACCCACCCACAGAACTTTTACATGTCAAACCATGGACGGCAGCCATCAGCATCGTTTATCGGTCAGAGGGGGGAATCAGTCGGGGTAGTAGAGTTTAAAGAGATGTGTTTTGAGTGCAGTTTTGAAGGCCTGGTTGGTTGGTATATTGCGGATGTGTAGTGGAAGAGAATTCCATTGTTTAGGGGCGCAGAAAGAGAAAGATCGTTCACCATATATTTGAGTGCGTGTCTTAGCAACGGACAGAATACGTGTTTCTGTGGAGGAGATTAGCTGTCGAAGGAATGAACGGACAGAAAAACGTTCGTTAGACAGGAAGAGCAGGAATCTGAGAACAAGTTGTGTCAGAGAACAGACAGCTTGTAATCAATGCGTGCTTGTATAGGTAGCCAATGAAGAGAGTGGAGTAGTGGAATGACGTGATCACGTTTTTTTTGCCTTTATAACTAGCCTAGCAGCTGAGTTTTGAACCTTTTGTAGTTTTTCTATGAAGTGTTTTGGTGAACCTGACAGAAGAGAGTTGCAAACGTCAAGACGAGAGAGAACAAGAGCACAGACTAGTGTTTTTGTTGCGCTAACTGTGAGGTAGTGGCGAATAGAGCTGATCTGACTGATAGCGGTGTATGCAGAAAGACAAATGTGAGAGATATGTTTAAAGAGAGACATGTCGTTAGAAAGAATATAACCAAGATTCCTAGCAGAGGATGTAAACTGTATGTCGGAGTTACCTACTTGAAATTAGGTGGGGAGAGTTAAGGTAGAGGATGATTTGTGATTGTGAATGGGGAGTGCTTCCGTTTTGTCATCATTAAGCTTCAACTTGCTGAGTGTCATCAATGACTTTACATCACCAATGCATTCCCGCAAAGTCTGGACAGCGGAATCCACAAGAAATGGAATGAGTATGCTTTTATAGCTGCGTGTCATCTGCGAATGACTGGCTCTCAACAGCATGCCTCCCAAGCAAGAGGAGCAGTGGTCTGGTATACAATGTGAATAGAACCGGGCCCAAAACTGACCCCTGTGGCACACCGTACACCAAATCAGCACTGCCGGAGAGACAGTCATCGTCAGAGACTGCCTGTGTTCTATCGGAGAGGAACGATATAAACCACGCAAAAACTGAACCAGAAATGCCAAAATAAGTTTCAATGTATTCGCAAAGGGTTCCATGGTCAACAGTGTCAAAGGCCGCACTAAGGATCAGGATGGATACATTACCACTGTCCAATACTAGCAAGAGGTCATTGGTGAATCTCAAGAGAGCTGTCTCTGTGCTGTGGACAGGTCTATGGATAACTGATTAGGACTGGTGTGGTCGTTTAAGTAAACAAAAATTTGTTTTAGAACTAGTTTTTCAATGACTTTAGATACACATGATAAGTTAGATACAGGTCTGTAGTTTTTCAATTTATTTACGTCTAAATCAGACTTCTTAAGCAATGGTTTGATGATAGCTGTCTTACAAATAGATGGAACAGTGCCAGAAGACAAGCTTTCACTGATAATGTGGGTTATTGTTGGGAGCAAATGATCTAGTGACTCAACCAACAAGGGGATGGGGATGGGATCCAAAGTACATGATGTAGGTTTAGATTTTAGAATAATATTTTTAACCTCTAGTTCTGAAACAGGTTTTTTAAAAACATCAAAATGCTTGGGCAACGGAAACATTGAAGGAAGAGCAGTTCCTTTCTTACTCCCACTGAGGTGGCTACAAACATCAAACAACTGCCTGCTGGTTTCAATCACAATTATCTGTTGGTTAACATACAAAGTCTTAGCACGACAAACAATCTGAGTGACACTCTTCTTGGCGGTGGAAGAGATCTGGTTAAAAACCACGAGTCCTGACCTCAACCACTTTTTTTCCGCACTACGGCGCTCTTTCTTGACACGGTGTCGTTCTTCCTTTATGGTCGCATACCAGGGAGCTGCTAACCTGCAATTGCGGCTGGTGACATGGGGCGTGCCGATCAAGGACAGCAAGCAATGCATGACCTAGTTTTTCCAAAGTAGGGCAGAAAAAGGGGGGGGGGGGCATCTAAACTTAGGTCGTGCTTAAATGCACTGTCTGTATAGCATGCTAAAAACAAAGGAATGTGCAAAATTTTCCGAATTGTTAGGTATTTGTTTTTGTTCTATTTTAACAAAACCCAAACAAGAGACAAATGACTTATGTAGACCTTGATATTTCTTCTATGTCTTGTCTATAAACATGTCATCACATAACTTATGTAGACCTTAATATTTTTCCTATATGTTGTCTATAATCATGTCGTTTGTGCTTCATACATTTGTAGTTGTTCTAGTCCAGAGGGAGTTTCATTTAATCAAGAATATAATCCATAAGTTAAGCCTAATTAAAAGTATTGACCCACATAATGTGTCCACAATATAATCGTTAAGCTCGGGGAGTCTCAAAATATTGCGCTTAGTTTTTTTAAACATTTAGTTTCAGTTACAAATAAATTTAAAACAGCCTTGTAAATAATATGTTGCATAAAAGTGTCTAATCAGTCATCGTCACACTCACACTCAGAATTGATCAGAGGGTTAAAATGGTCTGGATCGTTACAACGGTCCAAAAAATAACAGGTGACCACAAATGTATTTAAAGTTTCAAACACATTTACCACTTTATAACTAGATAAAAAAAAAAATTAAATTTGATTTTTGGTGTATTTTTTATGTATTTTACTGAGATGGAATCAAATGAAATCTGTTTAAATGAATCTGATTTTATGTAAGTGTAATTAAAAAGTTTACGCCAAAAATTTGGAATGGATTAAAATGAAACCTAAAACTGAACTGTTATTTGTAATGGTAAAAAAACCATTTAAAATAAGAAATACTTTCAAGCTGCCATTTTTTTATATTGTGTGAACTAAAATTCATTGGGTGGCAAAGTTTTCATGGTCAGTGGCAAAGTTTTTTATGGTCGGTGGCAATGTTTTCATGGTCGGGGGCAAAGTTTTTTATGGTCAATGGCAAAGATTTCATGGTCGGTGGCAAAGTTTTCATGGTCGGTGGCAAAGTTTTCATGGTCGGTGGCAAGGTTTTTGTGGTCGGTGGCAAAGTTTTCATGGTCGGTGGCAAAGTTTTCATGGTCGATGGAAAAGTTTTCATGGTCGATGGCAAAGTTTTCATGGTCGGTGGCAAAGTTTTCATGGTCGATGGCAAAGTTTTCATGGTCGGGGGCAAAATTTTCATGGTCGGTGGCAAAGTTTTCATGGTCGGTGGCAAAGTTTTCATTGTCCGTGGCAAAGTTTTCATGGTCGGTGGCAAAGTTTTCATGGTTGGTGGCAAAGTTTTCATGGTCGGTGGTAGAGTTTTCATGGTCGGTGGCAGAGTTTTCATGGTCGGTGGCAGAGTTTTCATGGTCGGTGGCAAAGCTTTCATGGTCGGTGGCAAAGTTTTCATGGTCGGTGGCAAAGTTTTCGTGGTCGGTGGAGCCTTTCGACAAACACAACCAGTTGTTGTTAGAGGAAGTAGAACAACATTATCGAAAGCTGCATTAAATCGAGCAATTTCTGGACAAACTTTTTACAGTTGCCACAAACTCTTAACATGTGAAGATCTGCCAGGAGGACCACAACAAATGGCTGCTGCTAATTGACATGGATCACCATCTCCCCGTCATTGACATGGTCATCATCTCTCCACCATTGACATGGGTCACCATCTCCCCATTATTGATATGGTTCACCATCTCCCCATCATTGACATGATCACCATCTCCCCATCATTGACATGGGTCACCATCTCCCCATCATTGACATGGGTCACCATTTCTCCACCATTGACATGGGTCCCCATCTCCCCATCATTGACATGGGTCACCATTTCCCCACCATTGACATGGATCACCATCTCCCCATCATTGACATGGGTCACTATCTCCCCATCATAGACATGGCTCCCCATCTCCCCACCATTGACATGGGTCCCCATCTCCCCATCATTGACATGGCTCCCCATCTCCCCATCATTGAAATGGGTCCACATCTCCCCACCTGAGACATCTACGAGTTGCATCATTGAAATTTCACAGCTAATAATTGAGACCTGAGTTATCACCGCTTCTAGTTTCGTGCCTCAAGTTTGTGAGATGTCGCTTGATAACTAGGCGAAGAGCAATATGGAAGCATCAAAAAATCAAACACAATTGGGGGTAAATCAAATGATATCAAGACATATTGAAATTTATTGTAGTTCCGATCCACTGATCTCAAAGAAACAAAGACATGTTCAAGCTCCTAAATCAACAAACTCCACCTTGACAGCGGTCTCACTTTTAGCTGCTGAATCCTGGAATGATAGCTATGCTGTTGCAAGGGAACTGTGCAACATAACTGTACAACTAAACTGTACAACTAAACTGCACAACTAAACTGTACAACTAAACTATACAACTAAACTGTACAACTAAACTGTACAACACTACTTTACAACATAACTGTACAACTAAACTGTACAACTAAACTGTACAACACTACTTTACAACATAACTGTACAACATAACTGTACAACTAAACTGTACAACTAAACTGTACAACTAAACTGTACAACTAAACTGTACAACTAAACTGTACAACTAAACTGTACAACACTACTTTACAACATAACTGTACAACTAAACTGTACAACTAAACTGTACAACTAAACTGTACAACACTACTTTACAACATAACTGTACAACATAACTGTACAACTAAACTGTACAATTAAACTGTACAACTAAACTGTACAACTAAACTGTACAACTAAACTGTACAACAATACTTTACAACATAACTGTACAACAAAACTGTACAACTAAACTGTACAACTAAACTGTACAACTAAACTGTACAACACTACTTTACAACATAACTGTACAACTAAACTGTACAACATAACTGTACAACATAACTGTACAACTAAACTGTACAACACTACTTTACAACATAACTGTACAACTAAACTGTACAACACTACTTTACAACATAACTGTACAACATAACTGTACAACACTACTTTACAACATAACTGTACAACATAACTGTACAACACTACTTTACAACATAACTGTACAACATAACTGTACAACATAACTGTACAACTAAACTGTACAACATAACTGTACAACATAACTGTACAACATAACTGTACAACATAACTGTACAACATAACTATACAACATAACTGTACAACATAACTGTACAACTAAACTGTACAATATAACTGTACAACTAAACTGTACAACATAACTGTACAACTAAACTGTACAACATAACTGTACAACTAAACTTTACAACATAACTGTACAACTAAACTGTACAACATAACTGTACAACTAAACTGTACAACATAACTGTACAACTAAACTGTACAACATAACTGTACAACTAAACTGTACAACATAACTGTACAACTAAACTGTACAACATAACTGTACAACATAACTGTACAACATAACTGTACAACATAACTGTACAACTAAACTGTACAACATAACTGTACAACACTACTTTACAACATAACTGTACAACATAACTGTACAACATAACTGTACAACATAACTGTACAACTAAACTGTACAATATAACTGTACAACTAAACTGTACAACATAACTGTACAACTAAACTGTACAACATAACTGTACAACTAAACTTTACAACATAACTGTACAACTAAACTGTACAACATAACTGTACAACTAAACTGTACAACATAACTGTACAACTAAACTGTACAACAAAACTGTACAACACTACTTTACAACATAACTGTACAACTAAACTGTACAACATAATTGTACAACTAAACTGTACAACTAAACTGTACAACACTACTTTACAACTAAACTGTACAACATAACTGTACAACTAAACTGTACAACTAAACTGTACAACACTACTTTACAACATAACTGTACAACATAACTGTACAACTAAACTGTACAACTAAACTGTACAACATAACTGTACAACTAAACTGTACAACACTACTTTACAACATAACTGTACAACTAAACTGTACAACACTACTTTACAACATAACTGTACAACTAAACTGTACAACATAACTGTACAACTAAACTGTACAACACTACTTTACAACATAACTGTACAACTAAACTGTACAACATAACTGTACAACTAAACTGTACAACACTACTTTACAACATAACAGTACAACTAAACTGTACAACATAACTGTACAACTAAACTGTACAACACTACTTTACAACATAACTGTACAACTAAACTGTACAACATAACTGTACAACTAAACTGTACAACATAACTGTACAACTAAACTGTACAACATAACTGTACAACATAACTGTACAACTAAACTGTACAACATAACTGTACAACTAAACTGTACAACACTACTTTACAACATAACTGTACAACTAAACTGTACAACACAAATGTAAATGTATAGCTACATAATTTCATAACTTCATTGCTTCAGAACTTCATAACTTCTTAACTTTATAACTGCATCGCTTCATACCTTCATATTTTTATATCTTCATAACTTCATCTCTTCACCAAATAATTATTATAAACTGGTATTCCCTGCTTTTCACAAACTGGTGACCCTTGATCTCATGTTTTAAAGATTTACAATCACGTGACCCTTATGTTACCTAATTTATGGCTGCTTCTTTCAGTGCTCCAAAACTTTCTCCCAGCATTCAACAAGAAATCGTTCAACTGACTCCTCACCATGAACGTCCAGGTGTTGGCAGTCGTCTGCTGTCTATTTGGTCAGTATGTATAGGATTCATTCAATGAATGATCAGGTGTTGGTAGTCGTCTGCTGTCTATTTTGGTCACAATGTATACGGTTCATTTAATGAACAATTTTTGCCCATTTAAATATTGTTTTTTTTTTTTTGGTTCAATTTTATAAATTATTAAAGGAAAGTCCCCTGTAAATTCCACTTTGTATCAATTTGTTTCCAATTTATGATCAACTTCTTATAAATTTCTTATCATTGTACAGCTGGATGTCTAGCAAATAATCCAACAACAACAACGGCAAATGTGACAGAAAAAGATATTCAAAAATATAATATTCTGAGTGGAACACAAGTGGAAGGCTATACCTACCCCTCCCTGGCATCACTGCAGTTCTATGCGAAGAGGGGCTGGTACCATTTCTGTGGTGCTGTGCTCATTGCTCCTAATAAGGTACTTTATTTAATAAGGTGACGTATTAAATTAGTCACGATATGAGTTATTTGAATATAATAATACACCATCTAAGCTATTTGGATACAATAATACATCATCTATGTTCACCATGCAACCATCTAAGCTGTCCGGTTACAACAATAGGACCTCTAAGCTGTCCGGTTACAACAATAGGACATCTAAGCTGTCCGGTTACAACAATAGGACCTCTAAGCTGTACAGTTACAACAATAGGACCTCTAAGCTGGAAAGTGTAATTTATTCAAAGTAACGCTATTTTTACAACATTGCGCTTACAGCGGAAAAAAACGTGGTTGAGTTAGCATACCACACAGTTTTATATGGATTTTAAATCTGGAGTTTGCTGAGCAATTAACAGCTTCATCACGACATACACAAACATTATATCACACGTTGAATACACATACATTATATCATATGCTAGAAATACACATATATTTTATAATATGTTATAAATACATATACATTATATCACATGTTAGAGATACACATACATTATATGATATGTTAGAAATACATATACATTATATCACATGTTAGAAATACATATACATTATATGATATGTTAGAAATACATATTCATTATCTCACATGTTAGAAATGCATATCCATCATAACATATGTTGTAGACCACTGTACCAACTTCACTTGATTATCTTTGATCTATTTACCTCAAAAGTCTTTGATTTTAATGTTTACAATGTTAATGAAGATACAATTAGTCGTAAATAAATGTGTTATTTGAAATTAATTATTAGAGAATACAACGTTATGAAAATGTTCTCATGCTATGAGCTATGGTAGAACAGACAGGTGTATTATCTAACAGGACACTGACAGGTGTATATATCTAATGGGACACTGACGGGTGTATATATCTAATGGTAAGCTGACAGGTGTATATATCTAATGGGACACTGACAGGTGTTTATACCTAATCGATCACTGACAGGTGTATATATCTAATCGATCATTCGTCATGAAGACATAAATGAATGTTTCAAAATGTTATTTTATTTCTAATGTGTTACAGTTGGTTACCGCGGCTAACTATTTTATTTCTAATGTGTTACAGTTGGTTACCGCGGCTAACTATTTTATTTCTAATGTGTTACAGCTGATTACTGCGGCTCACTATTTTATTTCTAATGTGTTACAGTTGGTTACCGCGGCTAACTATTTTATTTCTAATGTGTTACAGCTGATTACTGCGGCTCACTATTTTATTTCTAATGTGTTACAGCTGGTTACTGCGGCTCACTGTCTTGATAAGAACTTTGCCAACACACGAATCAAGATAGGAGCCCTGGATCTACTGATTGATGGACCTAAAAACAAGTACAGCCAGGTTCGGACAGTCAGTAAGAGTATCATTCATCCTAGATACAAGCAGCCTGGGGAAAGACACGACATCGGCGTGGTCTATCTGCAGACACCTGTTGTATCCAACGAAAATGTCAGGGTGAGATATTGTATGTAGATATAATTATATGTTTTTACATGTGATATATCTGCACATACTGTTGTATTCAACGAAAATGTCAAGTTGTATTACTTTATTACATTTATATGTTTTACATACATCACCAACCCGCATTTATTTAATGTTAAACATCTGTATACATTTGTGACATACAATACCTACATCAAGGGGTGTCTTTGCTCAGTAGTGTGATGTTGTTTCTGATATAGTTAACAGTAAGGGTTTTATAAATCATATTTATGCAATGCATATACCGAAGGTAATTTTTTTACTCTATTTTAATTTACTAGATTTTTCTTTAAAAAATCTGATATTTATCGAAATTAAACAATGACATTCTTCACTTTCTAGTTGTACTGAAATGGAAATGTATCACTACCTAATTGTACTAAAAATGGAAATATTTTACTTTCTAGCTATATTAAAATGGAAATATTTCACTAACTAGTTGTTCTAAAATAGAAAAGTTTCACTTTCTAGTTGTACTAAAATGAAATGTTTCACTTTCTAGTTGTATAAAATCGAAAGAGTATGCTCCTCATTACTTATGTAAATATCAGAAGACAAAATACGTAGAAACTTTGAAATGAAATTATATTATTTCCCTCGTTCATGGTATGGGAGACAACCATTCATTGTAAATGATTTCAAGAAAACATAACATAATTTATTTCACTTATCACAATTTTTATAGTTCTATATGTTTCACTGATCATAATTTGTATAGTTCTACATGGTTCACTTATCATAATTGTATAGTGCTACATGTTGAGATTGACTGAAAGCTTGTCATACAGCTGAGAGTGTTTTTAGTTTTTATTGATTAAATTCAGAAATACGTTTGTTAGCTGTGGATCTGACAATAACGTACTGTCAATGTACTTTTAATGTACTGTCAATGTACTTTTAACGTACTGTCAATGTACTTTTAACATCTTCTTCAATAAAACGTAACTGTTATTTGTAATGGTAAGGACAATTTGTGATGACCAAACTATCAGAAATGTGACACAGAAATATGACACAAATATATAACACAGAAACATATCAATGAAATGTGTTATAGTAATATGTCACAGAAATATGTCAGAGAAACATATCAATGAAATAGGTCACAGTAATATGTCACAAATATATGACACATTTGTTATATAATTCCTAATTCTACAGATATCAGACATGGCTAGAGATCTATGTCACACTGCCCTATAATTCATAGCTCCATTTCTACAGATAGCCGAGATTGTTCCCAAAGGATCTATGTCACACTGTCCTATGATTCATAACTACATTTCTACAGATAGCCGAGATTGCTCCCAAAGGATCTATGTCACACTGTCCTATGATTCATAACTACATTTCTACAGATAGCCGAGATTGCTCCCAAAGGGTCCAGCTTTGAAGGGGAGAAATGTGCGATCGCGGGCTGGGGAATCAGTGAGGAAAGTCCACAAGGCTCTTCATTTCTCCGACATGCTTTCCTCAACGCCATCAGCACAGAAAGATGCAACACGTTCACCTGGGATAAACCCATCACCAATAAGGAGATTTGTGTTTTTGATGAAACGAAAGGTGAGACATAATTCCACCAAGTTATTCTAAAACTCTAGCAATTAATATGTTAGGTAAATGTTAAAATATGTTTCTTGTTGACATGTTAATGGTAAGAGTTAAATTTTAATGTAACGTTGTATTATATTGTCTGACTCATTATATCATACCTAATTTATTAAGGTTCACTTTCTCATTAGTTACCAACA